>CANTUT010000005.1:3002500-3585000 GCA_947687605.1 Reutealis trisperma
ACCACCAGTGACTAGCCCACCATCCGGCGATTTGAGAGGAAGCAGCGGCACTCTGATCAGGCGGCGGACGGCGGCATACGCGAGGAGAGAAGAACCCGCTAGAGCCAAGACTTCGAATGCAATTTTCGGCCAATTCCGACTGCCAAATCGAGCAAGGCTAGTTCCTTTGACTCTTGGTGACGAGGGCTTCCTTTTAATACCTACCATGCTTCCGATTGGCCACCGGACATAGAGATCAAAGCTATAGAGGCTGAAGCTTTTGAGGCATTTTTTAGCGAGACGGCAGCAACTGACGACGAGTGGATGTGGTTTTTGTGATCCTAGCATCGAGGTGAACTTGTTGGTGTGAAGATCACTCAGATCCGCCACTGGCAGCAACGACGTGTGGCCGGCCGGCGATGCTCCAGCGGCAGCTCGTGGCGACAGTGCGTGGGGTAGTCCAGCAACTCTGTTTCGTCATTCCGGCGAGACTCTCGATGTTCGTTCGATTGAAAATTGTGAGGGTAAACCTGAAACTCCTTTATTTCAGTTAATTGATGTATATTATGTTTAGAGGATTCTAGTTTGTAATTGTTGTTGATATGTGTTGATGAGTATGAGTTGGGTTAACCCATGATAGGGGGATCAGCTCCCCAAATTGGTTATTAGAGTGGTACTGTAGACCGTATCCCGTCCTTGCTTGATTGTATGATTTGTCTATCTTTGTGACATGATGCATAGCACGAACATTAGGAACCTATCTGTAGGATACCAGTTTCATATATTAGTTAGTATCATTCACTGAATCAGACACTCATTCCTGTTCAACTTATTATTTTTCAGGCCAAGAAATGAGCTTGTGAAAAGATTGTAGTCGAGTAGAACTGCCAATTGCCTTTTGGCAGTATGTTGTATATAAGTACTGAATTATGTATATAATATGTATAATTGTATCATAGTTATAAAACTCCGCAATGTTACATCTTTTACTTGTATATTGTTTAATATTCAGTTATGTATTTAATAAGTTGAGATATTATTGTTAAACAGAATCTACTTGTATGATATTATATTTATGAGATAATTAAGATAAGTGAGTTATTAGCCTAACGTGGCTTTGTTTTATATTGATGTTGGGTTGGATGTGCTTAACTTGTGTGGGCCCATAGCCCTACCTATTATGGGATAGTTTATTGGATTGTGTGAAATCAGGCTTATTACGGGTACTGGTAGCCACGTGCATTTCCCGTGTCTTAATACCAGTCACGTGGCCTTGGATTTGGGGTGTGACAATGTTAAACTCTTAGCTATAATTAGTTGTATACGTATGTATATATACTTCCTTGTATATTCAGTATCAACTAATAATATTATGCTATTATTCTCTACTTATCTCTATTCTAAGTCTAAATATATAGAAATTACTGTATCAAAAATTTTTACTTATGAGAGTTTTATATATTTACTGATATTTTTATTAAATTTTTGTTTTTAACAACATACAACCCTTGTTATTAAAAAAGGCCTTTTTTTTTTTGTAGTATTAATAGAATTCAATTCTTGAAGTAACTTTGGATTTGAGGAATAATAACATGCATTTCTTTTTAATTAAGAATAATAAACTTTCCGGAAAGTAATTATATATTTGGTTTACATATAACTTTTTAGAAAGTAAATTTTTTTATTTAATTTAATAATAAAAAAATAATAATATCTTATCTCATTTATTTGATTTTATTTAATAAATGGTAAATATATCAATTTATATATATTTCAATTAAGAAATTCCAACTTCCTTAGCTCTCCTAACGAAATGTACTTCCGCTAAACTGAGGAAGTACACATTCTATTTCTTATGAACTTTTTTCAATAATAGCTACCAAACAAGCTAAAATTTTCCACTTATCAAACAGTTCTACTTTTTTAGTTTATTTATCCCATATCGAACAATACCCAAGTACTAAAAATATACACCATAAAGAAGTAGCAAATTAAATAAAGTTGAGATTATTTTGTCAATCATATGTGATTTAGTTGGTCTACTCATATTTTTTAAAAGAATGAGATGAGAGATCTCAAGTTCGAGTCTTCCAAATCACAAATAATTATTACCCATTTAGTGTGAGATATTAAAGGGAATGATACTCTCATTATGCAACCTATTATATTTTTATAAAGTGTTCCCCTCTCTAATATCATAAATGGAATTGAAATTATTTTTAGAGTAAGTGTTAGCATTCGAATTTTATTGATATTAAATTTATTTCTTATGCTAAAAAAATTAAATAGAGTTAGATTTTGCATTTATGAAGAAAGGTAAAGCGTGAATAAATCCTCACCAAACCAATTAATTATGATGCAGGGAAAAAAGGCATGTAAATGTCGCCAAATGCTATAAAAGTTGCAGCTCATATGAATTTATGCTCTCTAATTGCTGCTGAAGCCACAGCCAATTGTGATTGATTAACGGTTCAATATTTTATTTTTTATTGTTATTATTATTTTTTATAATTGTTAAGTGTATGAATTTTAACTTTCTATGAATTCAACTTTTTTATGAGACGCGAAAAACCATCTCATTAAGGCAATATATGGAAATTGCAGCAATTCAATAGCTAAATGCATATTCAATTTTTTGTTTCATCTCATATATATGTCTTTTCAAAACTCAAAATAAACATAGATTTCAAGGTTTTAAAGTATTTTTCTTTTGCATTTGCATTAAAAAAAAAAAAGACAATTAAGTTATTAGAGCATTACTAATGCATTTTTTATATATGTCAAACTCTTTATTATAAAGAGTTGTTTTAAAAAATAAAGTTTCAATAGACTTTTTATTTTTAGAAAATAAAAAAAAGAGTTGGTTTGATTCTCTACTTATAAAGAGCCAAATATCTTGGTTTGACTCTCTATTTCTAGAGAACTAAATATCACTTTCTATTTCTAACTTTAATTAATACAATATAAATTTTTATGCACTTTATTTAAGATAATTTTAATACTATTTTTTCTATTGGACAAATTTAAAAAATTAAAATTAAAATAATTAATACTTATGAGATAAAGTAAAATAAAAAATAAAATATAAAAAATCTATTTAATTTAAATAAAATTTTATATTTTTTATCTACTAAATACTTTTTATTAAATAAAATATATTTTTTGAAATAAAGCATACCCTTTGAAACGTTCTTAGTTTAATATTAATAAATAAAATAGGGTTCCCTCAAAAGAAAAAATAATTAAAATAAAGTTTAAACCATTAAGGACTTCTTTAGTTTACCAGTGGCTGTCAGGTACTAACTATTGACAAGCTTATGATTGCAAATAATTATAGAGGGTTTGGTAATTTAGGAGTTGAAATTAAATTTAGATTTTAAAGGATAATAAATATATTATTTTATACATTATGATGAGTTCTAATTATATACAAATTAATAATTTAATATTACATATAAATATATTAGTAAAAATAATTATATATTTTAAATAATTTGTATTTAATTATGTGAATCTTTATAAATATTAAAATTAAAATAATAATATGCGTGCGCGTGTATATATATATATATATATATATATATAACGGTTGAAAATATAACCACTGACTTTCAATTATATTTTATTAAATATTTTCTAATAGCGTTAATGTTCAATGATGTCTGACTTTCAAAAGTCAAATCAAATAGATATTGAATCAATATATTAATAATTAATGATTTACTTTGCGTTTTGAAATTTAATTCTTAATAATCTTATTTTTTATTTGAAAATTTTAAATATTAAAAAATAAAACAAGATCTGCCATTAAAATTTTAAATATTAAATTTTAATGGCATAGTTATAAATTTAGTGTTCCAATTTAATAAAATTAGACATTTGTGTGTATTAATTTTTTAAAAGTATCAATTGAGTATCTCAATCTATAAAAAATTATCGGTTAATATTATAAGCATATTGCTACAGTAACTTTATACAAAATTATTATTATTATTATTATTATCTCATGCTCGATTCTTATGTTTACACACAAATAGAATTCAAGGGAATCATAATTCGAAGTAAATAATATACTAAATTGAAGCTCCGTTTGGTTGTTAGAGAAAATCAAGGGAAACAACAATAATAAATCAAAAAATTTAAATATTTTATTGACCCAAAAATATAAAACCCTATTTCAATTAAGCGTTCATCCAACTAAATCTAAAGAAACAAAGCTAAAAGAGAAATACCTATGATAAAATTTTCACTGATTTTCTATGTGTTTCTTCGATGCCAAATGGAGGATGAAAAATTTTGAAAACCCACGACGAGAAGTAAAATTCATATAAAGTTAAAGGATTTGGCTTTACCCGATCTAAAGGTTGAACTATTTGTCTCTGTTTAAGTAGTTTGCGATCTTTGAAGGAACCAAAGCACGTAAAAAAGCAACCCATTAGAAAAATCAAGCAATCTCCTTTTTCCTCTAAGCTTCTGTTTCTTGAAAGTAATAGTTAATGGATTCTTTAGAGAGGGGAAAAGATTTGGTTAATGGATCTTCATTGTTCGAGGAGCAAAAGTGTTGAGGAAAAGGCGGTGGGAACGAAACGGTATAGAATCCAAAATCAAATAAAATCCAAGAAAAGACAGAGGGAAAGAGATTCTAAATGCCATATCAATATGGTCCTTATCTTCTTCGACATGTAAGTCTTAACTGCTTTTCTCTTAAATGGAAAGCTTCTCATCACAAGGAGTTTATTAGTATGATTTTTGCTGGATGCTGAAATCATTATGAATTAGACTTGAAAAAGGAACTGTCACTGACAAGGTTCTTGTGGAGCATGCATTGAGTTTTAACAATGTTTTACAGCGAGACGATGGTGTTGAGATTGTCAGTCGAGGAGCTTTTCAATGATGGTGGCATGACACAAACTAACGGTCGGAGAATGGCGAAGGGTGGGTGGCAATCCCACCTTCTCTCTGGATGATCATACATACATAATTAATTTTTTTTCTTTTTGAAACCACATATATAATTTAAATTTAAAACCTCCAAAGACTTTATTTTTCAACAAAAAAAATTTAAAAATCTAAATTCACATCAGTATTCATAAGCTATAACCAGCTACAACATTAATTTATAATTTTTTTGCATATTAACATATTCAGTTGATATTTTTAAAAATTCAGATATTCAATTATCTAATTTTACCGAGCAAGGATATCAAATTTGTAATTATCCTAAGTCTTAATTAATACTATCATATGGTATTGACATTTTCAATTTATACAAATAAAATACTCTTAAACAATTTTTACAGAATTTTTTCATATAATAGTAAATAAAATGAATATATAAGAATAATTTTTTTACACATTATTAATTTGTTAGAAAAAGAAAATTATTAGGATTTAAATTTTTAACGAAATAAACCACCAGGAATGTTATTAATACTTATTTTAGTTCATATTCACATTTTTTTAAAATATAAATTAAAAATATTATTGTATCGACTTTTTTATTAACTTCTTATATCATATAAAATATTATTATTTTCTTTGTCACGATATGTTTTTTAAATGTGCATTAATTTTATAATGCCATGTTAGATGTATAATAAATTATTACAGAAGCACCAGTACTAATAGCACTATCATATAAATTAAAGACGAAAATCAAAAGTCATAAGCTAATATTTAAAAATTATTCAGATTTAGTTGGAGACTTTATTAGATTGAAATCAGTGCACGTAATTTTAAGTATCTTGAAATGAAATTCAAATATTTGGCAAAAAAAAATGAAATTCAAATAATTCAACTCATTTACCCTATAAATGTTGAATAATGTATAAAGATACTCAAATTAACTAAAAGAATTAAACAAATCCATATAGCTTTGATTTACATTTATTATTTTTCAAGTTGGATTCAATTTGATTATGTTATATATGTTACTTATTTTCAAAAATTTTCAAAATTTAATTTATTAATTTTTATGAAATTCTATTTCTATATTAGATCACAGTATCAATATGAAATTCTGTTTCTATATTATTTCTATATTTTTATTTTTTTATTTTTTTTTTCAATTAAAGGTCACATGCAAGTTTCCGGCCAAAACTCTGTTGGAGTGAGTGATACGAATAATATATCACCTCAGTTATCTAACTAAATATGTCATCTCGGATCCAGATCATATAAATTTTAGTGATCATATTAGAAAAATCCCAAAGTTTAGTAATTTTTGAGTCATTTATATTTTTTGCCTTTTAATTCTATTAATTATTTTTTATTCAAAATATTCTATTAATTATTTTTTATTAAAAATATTCTTTTAATTATTTTCACTAATATTGTTTTAATTATTTTAATTTTTATGAAAATATTTTTTTAAGTGAAAATATTCTTCTAATTTAAATTTTATTTAATTTTCAAAAATTCAAACAACAAAATTTTCATAAAAATTAATTTATAAATCCAAAATTATTGGTTATTTTTTATTCAAAATAATATTTTAATTTTTAAGTGAAAATATTTTTCCAACTTAAAATTTAGGAAGAAGATGAAAAATTATTTTATCACATTAAAATTTAAATAAGTTGTTTATTGATTTGAGAACATCCAATAGATATTAAATTTTATCATTGAATTGTTCCATTTTATACAAGAATTTATATAAATTCTCTTGAAATCATCTAATAGATCCAATAGTTGTTAATCTATTGAAAAAATATCTTCTAGCTTAATAATTTTAAATTAGAAAAATATTTTTATTTGAAAAAAATAAAAGGATACTTTAAATGAAAAAAATTAACCAATAATTTTGAATTTATTGATTAATTTTTTTTAGAAAATTATTATTTTAATTTATAAAAATTAAATAAAATAAAAATTAGAAAAATATTTTCATTTAAAAAATTAAAAGAATATTTTGAAAAAAAACAATGATTTTGAATTTAAAGATTGATTTTTAAGAAAAAATTATTATTTGAATTTATGAAAATTAAATAAAATTTTAAATTAGAAAAATATTTTCACTCAAAAGAATATATTAATGAAAAAATATAAATAACTAAAAAAATATTAGTGAAAATAATTAAAAAAATATTTTGATAAAAAACAATTAAAATAATATTTTAAATGGAAAAATTAAAAGAATCAAAAAGATAAAAGATATAAAGAACTTCAAAAATCACTATATTTTAGGAATTTTTTAATATGATCCCTAAAACTCATTTAACGAGGATTCCAAAATAATATGCTAAATCATATAGTTAGAGTGACGTGTAATGCTGTACAATGCATTCCGATAGAATTTTTATCAAAATCTTTCAAATAACTTCTAATTAAAAGAAAAATATAAATTTATATTTTGGCATGTAGTAAATTAAATTTTAGTGATTATATTAGAAAACTTTCAAAATTTAGCGATTTTTAAACTCATTCTTATCTATTTCTAAGAAAAATAATTATAATATAAAAATAAATTTTATTCATTTATTTTATATTTAATAATTTAACAGTGAATAACATGATTTCTCACGAAGAGAACGACACGTGAGGATCCTAATTCAAAAAATGATTTTACTTTCTAACCGTGTTAGTTGTTAAAAGTGAGATCCTAATTTATCAATATACATTAAAAAAAAAAAAATCTATTTCTGATATATTTTTTAATTAAAAAAAAAAAAAGCGAAAAAGGAAGTTACTGGTATGGTAGCACTTTCCGCGCAATTGCAGAGACACAGTTCATTCTGTATGGCCACACATTGCCCCCCTCACTTATCACGCTCGGTAAACCAACAGCTGGTCTACACTTGTCAGTTATTAAGGACACGTGTCATCTCTTACTTCGCAGTAAGACCGGGAAAAAGGGCATTTTGGCGGGAAAATGAGGTCATTGGGGTCCACATCGGCGCCTTTGGCGGGAAACGGAAGCGACCTCTTCGGTCCAGTCATCTTCTCTTGCGTAACCGACTTGTCCTTTTGGACTCCTTCACACACACTTATTCACAGTAACAAAGGTAAAATTCACACAAACTTTTAAGAAATTATTAACATGATTTTTCTCTCAAAAATTTTAAATAAATTAAAATATTATTTTTTTAGAGAGTTAAAAATATTAATTATTAGTCATAAATTTTAACTGATGTTTCAATTATAATTTCAAAATTAATGAAATATTAAAACATTACTTTAAATATTGAATTTAGTAAATATATATCAAATTAATGGTTAAAAACAACTCAAACACAATACTCTCAATTAGTCAGTCAAATGGATCCTTTTGAGTTGTAATTGTAAATAAAAGATTTTTCCTTAATAATTTATACACAATTGTAAATCAAAATTAATAAAATTGAATTTTATTAATGAATAGTTATTCATATTCAGCATTATTATATTAGTAAAATTCTATTTAATAATTTAATATTTCTTTTGTTTTTTTTCTATATGTGGTTTAAGGTAATCGAATGAGAATTAAGAAAATTAATTATAGCCTAAATCATAAAAAAATTATATATATATATATATATATATATATATATATATATATATATATATATATATATATATATATATATATATATATCTAAATTATCTTTTTTATAAAGATATATAAAACTATTAGATATTTAGTGCGGATAATGAAGAATAAAAAATAAAAAGTAAAGTTAAAAAAAATATTAATTATTAGTCATAAATTTTAACTGATGTTTCAATTATAATTTCAAAATTAATGAAATATTAAAACATTACTTTAAATATTGAATTTAGTAAATATATATCAAATTAATGGTTAAAAACAACTCAAACACAATACTCTCAATTAGTCAGTCAAATGGATCCTTTTGAGTTGTAATTGTAAATAAAAGATTTTTCCTTAATAATTTATACACAATTGTAAATCAAAATTAATAAAATTGAATTTTATTAATGAATAGTTATTCATATTCAGCATTATTATATTAGTAAAATTCTATTTAATAATTTAATATTTCTTTTGTTTTTTTTCTATATGTGGTTTAAGGTAATCGAATGAGAATTAAGAAAATTAATTATAGCCTAAATCATAAAAAAATTATATATATATATATATATATATATATATATATATATATATATATATCTAAATTATCTTTTTTATAAAGATATATAAAACTATTAGATATTTAGTGCGGATAATGAAGAATAAAAAATAAAAAGTAAAGTTAAAAAAAATATTGTCCCGATGTTTTAAATACATCAAAATAAAATTGAGAAAATAAATAGGCTTTTTAAACAAATTTGAATTGTTTAGAAAAAAGAGAAGAAGAAAATAAAAAGAGAGAATAATAATAGTGCATGGATACCTTACTATTAAGGCGGCCTAATCCTAATGCACTTTTTTTTTTTAAATTTGGTATTATTACTTATTATCCAAATTTGACAAATAGAAAATATTAAGCAATCTAATTATCCAATCATCATTGCTTGACTGCACACGCAAGGACTGCACGTCAACATTTAAAATGATTTCTGATGTGAATTTACATTTTGATTTTTTTTATTTTAATTAATTATTCTCAACAGTAAAATTTCAATTCTCAGTAAATTTCTAATTTTTTCACACACTCTCTCTGTGTCTTGATTTTTTTTCCTCGAATTGTCTCACTGTTTTTTTCTGTTCCTCGTCTCAATTTTTCTCTGAATTTCTCTCTCGATCTCATCTAAGTTTATAATATAGTATGAAATAATTTATTCATCCTTTTTATTCTTTGTTTTGGCCTTCAATATTTGAAAACAATTTGTTTTTTTTTTTTTTTCTCTCCATCATAGAGCACGTCCTAACATATTATACTATTCCTCGTTGCGGTCGTGTTAATGCACAATAGTTACAAAATTTCAATCCACATAAAGACAACACTCACCCATGTGAAAGTGAGTTCTAACTATTTTTGTATGGCTAAAATTTTTTTCTAAATTTTGCTCCAAAATGATAAGTACATTCATTCATTCTCGAAAATATTCATTACGTTGATATGGTAACATTAGTGATTTTCAGGAACACGCATGATTTTATTTTCTATATGTTCATTATACTCCCTTCATTCTTAAAAAAATAACTACTAAAAAAATTAGTTTTGTTTATGAATAAGTGGTCATTTAGCAATTCTAATAAAAAAATATAGTAAAATAACTAATTTATCTTTTCATTTTTTAAGTATTGAAGATATTTTTCTAATTTATACTATAATTAATATGAATCTTTTTAATAATTTATGATAAAGTTATTATTATTTTAAAAATAATATTTTTTTTTAATGGTCATATTTTAAAAAATGAAGGGAGTAAATATATAACTAGCGTTTACTATGCTTGATAGACGAAGTGAATAACAAAAGTGATGAGTGTTATAAAGGTCATTGTATAATAATTAGTGTTTTTGGTGGAAACGAAATTGCCCCGAAGGAAAAAATTTCACTTCAGTAAAAAAAATTGACAAAATTATATTTAAATCCACATCTGCATGCGTGAGACGTACGCGCTCTACTTTTAGATAATTACGTATTTGATATTTCTAATTTTGAGATATTCAAAAATTAAATTGGTTAAGTTTTAAAATGCAATAGGTAAATGATTAATAGTGTCAAGTGGATGAGAAAATGGTTATGTATGGGATACATACATAACATGAATCATGAACGATGATTTGTTATTTGGCAAGAAAAAAAAATGTTGATTTGTTTAATGTGGTCACGTGCATTATGCTTGCATGTCTTATGAAATAAATTTTATTAATGGAAAGTACAAAAAAGTCGTCGTAGTTTAGTTTCAGTGTTTTACTGTTAGAGATTTATGAATTTTAATTTTAACAAAATGGATGGTGTGTATTCTTTATTAGTAGGAGGGACAAACACTTAACGAGTGTTAATATGGCACTGGTGCGGTTGATCTATAATATTATAATATTAATTTTTATATTTGTGTGGGATCAATTATATTTAAAATTAAAAAATATGAAAAATTAAAAAGATTAATGATATTTATAATATATAATATTGTAATATTAATAATTTATATTTTATGGGATCCACTATACTTAAAAATTAAAAAATAATATTCATATTTATATTTTTGTCCACCAATACACAAGAAAAAATTTTAATTTTTCATAATTTTTAATTATATATATATATATATATATATATATATATATATATATATATATATATAATGAATCTTATAAAAATTAAAACATTTATAATGTACTTTTTATATATATTAAATTTTTTATTATAAAAAATTATCTCAAAAAATAAAATTCTAATAAACTTTTTATTTTTAAAAAATAAAAAAAATATTAATTTGATTATCCACATTTAAATAGCTAAATATTAATTTCAATTATAATTTTGATTAATGTAATACAAATTTTTATAAATTTTATTTAAAATAATTTTAATATTAATTTTTTATTAAATAAATTTTAAAAATTAAAAATTAAAATAATTAATGCTTATTAAATAAAATAAAATAAAGAGTAAAATATAAAAAATTTATTATATTCAAATAAAATTTTATACTTTTTATTAATTAGATATTTTTTATCATAGTATATTACTCATTTTGAAAGATTTTTTTAATATTATAATATCATGTCACATCAATATCACATCAATAATATTAATGGTGTAAAAATTTTTAATTCTTTTGAACTCATGATTTAAAAAAAAAAAAATTGTAATCCACTAACAATAAAATGTTTTTTTTTTTTTTTTTTTTTGCCAAAGAACAATAAAATGTTGAAACTTCACCCTTTTTTTTTCACTTAATTTTCCCATTTTATTATTTATTTATGTGCTGATTTTAATTATGATGGTCACGTGAGTTGTTGTTGGTGAAGGATAAATATCTAATGGGGCGCGTGCACACTGCATCAATATCACTGTGCATGTCACTTGAATGGAATTTTTTTTATTAATAATTTGGTTAATAATAAAATATATAAATAAGAAAAGAATGATATACCTACTTGCTTGACTTTACTTTGGATGCTGGTTGGTTCGGGAGTGGGACAAGCTCTTTGTGCTTTGATGAGTATGGGCCGATGGATTCACTTTGCTACTCCCAATGCTAACATCAGCACGTGGACTGTCTATGCTACCTCTGTAATTATGCTTCTTCCCTCTTCTGTTATAATAATATCAAATGTAAATTACTATTTAACCCTTAAAATTTAATTTAAATTATAATTTAACTTTCTACAATTTGAAAAAAAAATATTTAATTTTTAAAATTTCATTTTATTATACTAAATAATTATTCAATAATTTATTCCATTAAAATTATATAAAACAACTAAGATACTCTTTATTTATAATTAAAATTTCTATTTTATAACGTCCGTTCACACTAATGTCATGAGTAAAAATTTTGTAAGTTACATCTTCTTTTTAATTATAAACTTTCTATTTAATTCACATTAATCAAAGTACATTAACCCCTACTCCATTATAAATTTTTTCATTCATACACTAATCCTATAAACAAGAGAATAAAAATATTAACCAAATTCATTGTTAAAACCAAAAATCAATCAACAAATTAATAGCCACTTAAACTGAAATCAAATCCATCGCCGCTTTGCTGATAAGCCTGGTTCTTTGCTCATCGCGGCTTTGCTGATTTAGGTGCTTCACTACTGCTGGGTCATCCTTTGCTTATGAGTTGTAAATTTAAAACATCATTCATTTCAATCGTGGAACATAGATGATAGGGGAGGGTTAATTTTGGTATTTAAAATTATTATTATTATTATTATTATTATTATTTAATTTTTTTGATGAAAAAATATAAAATATAAATGGAAAGACTAATTGTTATAATAAAATAAAATCTAAGAAACCAAAAAAATTATTTCTTAAATTATAGGAACCAAATCATTATTTAAGATAAATTTCACGTACTAAACATTATTTTACCCCAATAATAATATTAACAACAATATTATATTACACTATAAGAAACTGGTCAATTACCAATGAATAGTAAATTGACAGTAATTACAATTGGATCACAAACAAAACATTCACAAACAAAAATATACAAATTAATATACAAACGGAACATTGATGGAATATTTCAATTGAAAATATATGACAGGAATAAGTTGCGCGAGTTTTCACCAACAGCTTAGTGATCGTTTATCGACATTAATAATGTACCAACAAACGTTAATCGTTAATAAGTATCCAAAAAAATTGGTGCAAAAAATTAGTACCAATTAATTCACTTATCAATGGAATGCCATATTGCATAAGTAATTCCTTCCATAAGTGACCTTGAGAATTTAGAGAGTTTTATGTACTCACCAATGGAATTACTTATGTCACATAGAATTCAATCGGTAATTCCGTCTCTCTTCCTTCTTCTTCTTCTTCTTTTTATATATATATACATATATATAACCGCATATGTTTCTTTTCTTATTCCTTCTCTCTTCCTTTTTTCTTCTCTGTTTTCTTTCTTTCTTCCCTGCAACTGCTGTCTATTCACCTCTCGATTACGCTCATCCATTCGCCTCTGATGCGGTCCTTCCATTCCTCCGGTCATTGCTCAAGTATGTATTCGTTTTTTTTTTTTTTTGTTATGCTTTTTTCCTTTGAGTTAATTGTTGATTTTAATTTTTTATTAGTTGTGTTTTCACTGTTCATCTGTCAGTTTCAACAACTAGTTTTTTTTTAATTTTTTTTATTTAATGTAATTGATGTTCAATATTGGGTCTTTTGCTAAATTTTTTTATATAAGTAACTTTAATATATTTGTAAATTTGGATTTTTTTTTGTATGTGGGTGATTTTTTGTGTAATTTGATAATTTGTTATTTTTTGTTAATTTGTTAATTTTACATTTGTTGTTGCTTTTTGTATTTCTGTAAATTTTTTGTTGTATTTTTCTATGAATTTATTATTGTATTTTTATTTTTTATAATTTGTGTTTTTAATTTTTTGTGAATTTTTTGTTGTATTTTTTGTTATTTTGTTAATTGAATGTGGGCTTTTTTTATTAGTTTTTTTTTTGTATTTTTCTTAATTTGATAATTTGTTAGTTTTATTTTTTAATTGGCTTGTAATTTTATTTCAGTTTCTTTTGATTTATTTTTCCATTGTGTTTTTTGAATTTTTGCACTACAAGATATATGTATATTAATTTTTTTGTATAAAATTAGTGAATTACAATTATATGTATAATTTGAAATTTTTGTATGTATAATTTGCATGTATTTTAGTATATGGTGTTGCATGTTTTGAGTATTGGTCTATTATGCAACATGGTTTTTTATTGCTATGTATTTTATTGACAATAGATAATTTGCAAGCAAGTTAGTTAATATCTAAAATTATAAAGAAAAAAAATAAAACAAGGATAAAAATTAAAGTATAAATAAATTAAGAGTAATAATAGAATAAAAATGTAGATTAAAAATAAACTTAAAAGCAAACATAATATGATATTCCATTTTTTGAAAAGACTAAATTAGTTAATATCCAAAATTAAAAAGGAATAAAAATAAAAGTAAAAATAAATTAAAAGTAATAATAGAATAAAAATTAAAATTAAAAACCTGTAAAAATCAAGCATGTCATAAAAATACTTGTAAAGAACAAACCAAACTAAAGAATATTCAAAATAATAAAGAAAAATTAAAAATAAGGAAAAAATGAAATAAAATAAACTAAGAATAATAATAAAATTAAAATTAAAATTAAAAAAGAACCTTAAAAGACAAACATGCCATAAAATTAAGAGTAAAAATAAACCAAAAGCAAAAACAAAATTAAGAATAAAATTAAAATCAAATATAAAAATTCAAAAAGAACTATAAGAGACAACCATTTCAACAAAATTCATGTAAAACAAACTAATTAAGCAAAATCTAAATAATTAAAAAAATTAAATTAAGTATGAAATAGTTAATATCCAAAATAAAAAAATACGATTAAAATAATTAGAATTAAGTATATAAATAATCCAAAATAACTATAAATAAGAAAATAAAAGTATGTTAATTACTAAGGTTAAGTTAAAATAAAAATAAAAATATACTAAAAATAAAAATAATAAGAAAAAATAAAAAATAAATATAAAAATATTATATAAAATAAGAGAAAAAATAAAATAATATAAAAATAGAATTAATGTAAAATTTTAATAATAATTCAAAAAGAACCTTCAATTTAAAAAAAATTGAAAATAAAAATAAGTTAATTAATATTCAAAATAAACAAAGTATTTTTAGTAGGAGATATAAATGTATATTGTGAATTTATTATGTTGCAAATTTATAATGTTGTAAATTTATTTTTTTGTCAATAAAGTTAATTAGATTTTACTGTATTTGTGTACTTTTGTATGATGAAAAATCAAAAAATACATAAAATTATAAAAATCCCTAATTAATCCATCTAAAATAAGAAATATATATGGATTTAACCATAGATATCCATTTACTATCATTTTCATAGGAAGAGAGATATGATTTATGGTATCGATTTTTAGGCTCTGCATTATTATGGACATTCGGGTGCTAGCACTTTTTTTTGCCCAATCTCTCAGCCAAGGATTACTAATTATCATGTTCATGTACATGTTACTGATGCTCAAATGCAGACTATGGAGGAGTATTTGTATTTGATGTAAATTGATTTTTTTTTTCAGAAATATGTTTAAAAAAATAGTTTGTAAGAAATAATAAAAATCAATTAAAAAAATAAAAAAAATCTAAAAATGTTTTTAATCCTAACAGTAACCTCAAACGCACCATAAATCAATGACACATAGAAAAACTCATTGTTATTTCTCAAAAAAAAAAAAAAAAAAGAAATCATTGTTTATGTGTTTAACCTTTTCAAGGATATAAATGAACCAAGCCGTTCGCGAACAGTTCAATGTTCGGCTCGCTAAAAACTCGTTCACATTCAGATCACTTTATAAATGAGTCAAACTTGAATTTTATTTTAAAGTTCAGTAAATAAATGAGTTGAACTTGAATAAAGTGAAACTCGACTCGATTAGGCTTGGAACAACTCGATTATAAGCTCGTATATAAGTTTACAAAAAGTTCTATTAATAGGCTCATAAACAGTTTTATTATTATTATTATTATTATTATTATAACTTAATAATTTTTGCACTCCAAAAAATATATTTAACACTTCTATAAACTTTTTACTAATTTAAATTAACTAAAATAAATATATTCCTGATTAATATAATATAATATTTTTATATTATATAAAATATTTTTTTATTAATTAATATTTTTGTAATACATGTAATACTTAATTTTATAATTACATTTTTTTACTAATTGTATTTTTTTACTTTTATATTAGATTTAAGTATTTTCATTATAGTTATTATATTAAAAATAAATATTTAGAAAATTGAGTATTTTAATAAGCTATAAATAAGTTTCATAATGAATCAAACTCGAATTTAACTCGATTGTATTTATTAATGAGCCGACCTCGAGTTTGGCTCGAGATTTAAACGATCTAAATTTGAATATGATTTTCAAACTCGATTCAAAATTCAAATTTGAAGAAAAAAAAATGAACCGAGTCTAAAAAAACTAAAATTTAACTTGACTTGGCTCAGCTAATTTATACTCCTAAACCTTTTGGAAATAACACGAGGAGTAGGTTATAATAGGAAGGTTAGGCAAGAGTTGGAAACGTTTTTGAATGATAAAATGTGATTTGGAAGATGAAATTTCCAAATATGTACCAAAAAGCACAGAATTTAGTTACCAAAAAGCACAAAAACGTACCATTTTATACAGGGGGAAAGGAGATATGTACCGTACCCTAACCCCACATAGTAGGAAAATAAAATTTATGAAAATTAAACTATTTTATGAAAATAATAGTAATAAATTTTCATATATCAAATATATAAAATTTATTCTAAGTGATAGTAAAAACAATATTAAAGAATTTTATTTTAATACGACGTTCAGACGTTAATTAAATTAATATAGGTGGCAATTTTAATATATTGTTTTTGTATATGTAATACTTTGTTAAAAAAACTATTTTATATGAATACTTATTGGATTGGAAAAATTATATATTGATCTGGCTATGTTTCAAATACATAGACATACCTATATTAAATATGTTAAAAAAAATTACTATTTCTATATTTAATTTTAATGATAGATGTATATTCAAAATTTAAACATTGGAAATCAAGAGGTATTGACTATTGAGTTTTATTTCCATTTTAGTTTATTAGATATTATTTTAGTATTTCTAGTTGTTTAAAAAATAATCATATATGTAATGGTTGGATTTTCCTAAAAAATAATATAAAAAATAAAATATTTCAACACATAATTTTTATTTTATAAACAAATGATTAATCAAATCAAATTGAATGGTATACAAAACATAATTACTTCTTTTATTTGGCTAAATAGTTATTTTATTTTGTCAACCAAATGAGATCTCAGTGAAATTTATATTATTAAAGCCTTATATGATTTTTTTTTTATGTTTCTAGAAGGAAAATAATGAATATAGTAAATGAAAAATATATATTTATATAATAACACATAATTTTTTGGATATCAAGGGCCATTTGATTCATAGAATAACACCTTGTAATAAAACAAGTATTTCACACAAAATAATTATTCATTCTTGCTTTTATTCTAAATTATAATATAATTATTATTATGAAATATAAATTTTATGAAAGGTAAAAAATAATTATTTCATTTTGCCATGTAGTTATTTCATTACGCAAATGAAATCATATTTGAGTGAAATTTATATTATCAAGGAATGATCTCATTGTTTATATTTTGTAGAAGGAAAAAAAAATATGAATAATCAATGAAAAACATATATCTATAATAAGCATATATTTTTTAATTTAACAAAAAATTATTCTTTTGTGTTCTAAAAATTATTAAAATCTCATTTGGAACAAAATAATTTCATATTTAAAAAAAATTATATTTGAAATATTAAAAAAAAAATTCATTTCAATTTTATAAATTCAATTAAATATAACTAAATCAAATTCCAATAAATTTCATAAAAATAATAAAATAATATTAAAGATAAAATAACCTTATTCTTCTTTTTTTTTTTTTAATTAATACTATTTCTCTCTTCCCTTTTTTTCTCTCTCTCCTCTTTTCTCTTTCACATCTCTCTATTCTTATTATTCTTTCTTTTTTCTTTTCTTATTATTCTTTCTTTTTCTAACATTTTTTCTATCTTTACTTTTTTTTTTTTCACTTCTTTTACTTCAAACTAATTTTTTATTATATTTATAAATTAAATATTTATTATAAATATAAAATATATTTTTAGTTATTTTATTTTTTAATTATATTTATTATATTGAGGATATGATAAAAAATAAGAAAAAAATAACTTAATTATATGTTTAAATATAAAAATATAAAATTTATTGAAGTGCACATTTTGAATTATGTATTTGTAAATATATAAATTTATTTATATAAATTTTATATTTATAATTTATATGTTGGTTGTTAAAAAAAAAAAAAAAAAGGGAAACTCCTTTGCCTGGCCCAGGACTAGGGCAAAATACACTCAGCAGCCATCAGTGGTAACAGTAGTAAATATCAACAAACACAGCCCTAATTTCGGCGGAGAATTTATCACAAATAAAAAGTCAAGAGAAACTGCCTCATCAACAAATAATATACGTAGGTAACGTAGCCGACTCGCGGCGCTCCCTTTCTTCCCAAATAAGGCTGCAATGCAATTTTAAAGCGTGTAACTCAAAACCCATACTGCCAACAAACCTAGAAAATAACGGGCTAATAATAATCGTATACTGGAAAGTGTAAACCACGCGCTCAAGCAGTTCGTTAAAAAAAAATACAAATGGAAGGATATGCATGGAATGAGATGTCAGATATGGATGGTCATGCACCATGAATGTACCATATCGCTGAGTCCATGCCAGCTCATCAGCAGCTTTCCATTCGTTAATAAATAAATAAATCACTGTAAAATAAATAAATAAATTGTTATTATTATTTATTACTTCTATTTTCTTTCTCCTTCACCCTTTCAATGGCCCATTTTGACCGCTTAGAAAAAGGTGAATAAGGGACGGAGTGAGGGTGTGGCCACAGCTTAAAGAAGAGGGCAGAGACCACGGACCAGTAGTAAGAGAATAGAGAAAGACCCAAAGGTAAATAAAAGGTTCCATGCCTATAATTTATTTTTTATTTTTTTTGGGGTTTTTGAAAAAAAAATTTTCTTTGATTTTTCCATTGAGATTTGCGTATTTTTTTTTAGTTCAGTTGTCCATTTTTTTTTTTAAACTCTGGTTAAGGTGATATATTACTGGGTCGCAGTGAGAACGATAAATTATTATTTTTAACCAATCTTTGTCATGTTATGGAGAGAGAAATCGTGTCCTTAGATTTGTGATCTCTTTTTCTTAAACCCTCTCTTTGTTTCACCGTCTTAGAGGTAGAGGGCCTTTATATATCACACTATCTAATCCGTTTCATTGCTTCTTTTTTCGGTTGTTTTGCTTGAAGGAACGCTAGAACTCGAGAGAGTTTCTGTGTTTTGAGTAGTAGCGGATTTATGTCGGCTGAGTTTGATTTGGTTGTGATTGGGGCTCTATCGAAGCTCTGGCATTTTTATTCATCATCATCATCAACTGCTCTTGCTCCAGTTTGCTGTTTTGGTGCTCTTTGTTCCTCCCTTTTCTGCTATTATATGCTTCTCTGCTGTTTTCAGCAGAGGTTGAATCTGGGGTTCTCCGCTTTTTCGATGCGTTTGAGGCCAAAAAGGTATGTGGGTATTTGGTATTTTGTTTGTTAGTTCTTATATTTTGTTTGATTTTGATGTGGTTGGTAGAGATATCTGATCATGTTTTAGGGATTTTGATGATTTGGGTTTTGCAGGACTTGTTCTGGTGTCGAGTGTTTTGGGGGTTTTCACATAAAGAGATTTTTCTATTTATTCCTGTTCTTGAGAGGGGCTCTCACTTGATGCCACCTTGATAACCTGAGCTTTTTCTCTTCATTCATTTCACCTGATATATATATATTTTTTTTATTTTTGAAAATTTTGTGGGTATCATTGAGGGGTTTTGGAGAGTTTTTACCCATCCTTTCGTGATGCCGGGGCCGAGAAAACAACCTTTGAAGCTGAGTAAACCCTGCAAAAAATCTGCGGATACCAAATCTGTCTTACCCGAGGAGTCCACAATGGAGTCCAAAGTGAGAAAAATTCGTGTCATTTGCCATGATCCTTATGCGACTGATTCTGATTCAAGCGATGATGAATCGGGAAGAAATGATAGAAAATCGTTTAAATCGAAACGATTCGTGAGCGAGATCAATCTCCCTTTCATTATTTTTCCTCAGTCAAAGGCCTCCCCTGAGCCTGAGAGTTCCTGTCAAGACAGTAACAATAGTGGCAAAACCCCCAACAAGAGGAGAAGGGTTTTGGGTAAAACCCCAACTCCAACGACCACACCAACTGCAGCAACTGCGACTACTGCAACTAAACCAGCCCTAAAGAAACCTGTTGGTGTTAGGCAGAGGAAGTGGGGTAAGTGGGCAGCAGAAATTAGAAATCCTATGACCAAAGGCAGGACTTGGTTGGGTACTTACAATACACTTGAAGAGGCTGCCCAGGCTTATGAGGCAAAGAAGCGGGAGTTTGATGCTATGGCTATGGCAGCCTCTGAGAAGAGCCAAAATGTTTCTTTTGCGGCAGCTTCTCAATCACAGAACATCGACAAGAGCAAAAAGTACGATTCTAGTCCTGTTTCTTCAGATGACACTGAGAGTGTTTTATCTCATACTTCTCCATCTACGGTTCTCGACTTGGATACCTCTGCCATTTCCGATGTCAATGGTGACTCTAGTGACACTTGCAAAGAAGATGAAGGTTTAGATGCTGATGCTGTTGCAGATCTTGAGATTCCCAACTTGGATTTTATGAATGAGCCGCTGGATTCTTGTCCGATTGATCAAGATCTTAACTTGGGGCTGGATTTTGGTTACCTTATTGATGATTTTGGGCAACTCTATGATGATTATTGTGGTATTGAAGATCTTGAAATTTGCGGGTTGGACAGAGATGAACCGAGTGCACTTCCTGATTATGATTTTGAGTTTGGCAATGAGGAGTTTGCTTATTTGGATGATCATCATCATCAACAACAGCACAGCCTACCGCTCAATATTGCGTGCCCATAAGTTTTGCAGCTAGGATTTTTATGATGTTCTATTGGTAGTTAATATTTAAGTTATAATATTACAGTAAGAAAAGATCTCAAGGCCAGAACATGTGTTATTGAGATTGGTTTTGGGAGTGAGTTTTTTAATTTATTTGTTTGTTAGAAGAGAGTGATGAAGGAATGAGCCCTTTTTTGGTAGGTGAAAGAGTCCTTTGGGTTTTCCTGCGCTATCTGAGCCGTCCAAGGGATTCTAAAATGTCTTGTGAGAGTGTTTAATGCTACTGAATTTTGAGAATTTTGCTCAGTCCCTCTCCCTTTCTTGCTTCTGAATCGAAACATATGAAATGAGATTAGACTCTGTTGTCTGCAAATTGAATGTGGTGTTGAATGTTTCAAGCATTTTGTTTTTAATTTTATTTATAGTGGTTATTATTTGTTTTATTTGTACTGTGTGGAATTTTTTTTTTTTTAATAATAATTAGGCATTTAAATTCGTAGTTTCACAGTTTTTGTAATGACTAAACTGATCAATTCAATGAAATTGAGATGATGATGAGTGTTGAACTTGGCAACCTCTAAAGCATTGTGACCACATTTCTGCGGTCCTTTCAAATGGGATCTTATAGTTGGGATTAGAAAAACACAGATACCAAATATCTTATTTGGCCAAAAAGAAAAAAAAAAAGATATACCTAATATAACTTGATTCTGTATCTTTGGGCATTGTTCAAAAGGGGAAGAGCATCTTTGATTGGCATTTTTCATGTCGTTTGGCTGCTGATTTTCTATTTTGTATGTGACAGAAAATAGTGAAATTAGATTTAGAAATAATCTGATGCTAGTTTTACAGGTACTCAGAGATGAGAAGGAAGTGTTGTTGGGAGGGGTATTATCCTACAGAAAATACCGAGAATTGTACTAAGAGAAGATTATGGGGGGCAAATGTAAATTTCCTTTTTGCCAAGCAAAAACCATAATCCACAAGTAGAAATTGAAATTGTAATCTTGATTCATCAGTGTCCTTTTAAAAGCTTAGCTGGAATCAATAGGCAAAGTCCAATTCTCTGCTCTCTAGTCCTAATTTAATGAAAGCTTGTGACCTTGTTGTATGTTGGCACGAGCTTGAATGTGTTTTCCGTACAAGTACTAGTCGTGATTTGCCGGTTGGTTGAGCTCCTGAAAATTGTATTCATGTCTTCAACAAATTTGTTTTAAGTATATATATTTTATTGCGGGTAATTTTGTTTCCCAACCCTTTCTGAGATCTGAGAAAAGGAAAAAAGAAAAAAGAAATGCACTGTTTATAGTATTATATTTCGTGGTGAAATTTGAATAATCAGATTTATTAGAAAATAATAGTTGAAATATCTTGTACTTGTTTGAAAAAATAAATTAAACAAAAAAAGATTTCTTATGGTCATTGACATGTGGAGATGTTTCTTCTCGCGAGCAATTGGAGCATAGAAATTAATGTGAAGAGTTGATTTATTCGACTAAAATAGAAGTTCTTGTGGGCTCTGTATAGACTAATGGGTGCGCCACTTGCAGATTCATAATGGGAGTTTCACTTTCACCCAATCCAATCGCTGCGCCTCACTACCGAATCAGAAAAATGTAATATGGTTCAATGTGGCAAGTCAACAACTACAATTGCAATCAATTTCCTATCAATTTCAAGGACTCATTCGTAGAACTTTTCCTGTTGAATTATACTTCAAAAAGAAAATTTAATATAAAACTAACAAGAATTTAATTATCAGATTTTATGCATCAATAAATGACTTCACAAATATCTCTTTTAATATGCATAATCACCATTAGTTGTTGCATAAAACGTAAGGGTGAAATTAAATTGAGTTGAATAAAATATAATATAATATATTTTAAATTAATTTGATAAAAAAAATTTTAATTTAAAATTTTAATTTTAGCTTAACTTAAAGAATATATATATGAAATATTCAAATTCAATTGGTTGAATTTGATTTTCATTAAATATTATTTATTAATCGCAAATTAAAATTTGAGTCGCTCAAATTTTCAAAATCATTAATATTATTTAAATATAATATTATGAAATTAAATGTATTTATTTCAAATTTGGAGAAATTCAGAAGTAAAAAAAAAAAGAATAATTTGCTGTGTTAAATGTTAATATAAGGGAGGGGGTCCTCGCAAGCAAGAGTAGGACAATCAATCATAACCTCATAATGTGGTGCGATAACAACAATGCAGGAAAGGCATAATTAAGAAAAAGAGATCCCCGCTTTCAATAAATGTTAAGGTGATGCAAGTTGTATTTAATAAAATTTAAATATATTATATATTAAAAAATAAATAAATATAATTATATGTATTTTACATCGTGAGTTATACTCAAAATATTATATAATTATTTTTATTTTATTAAATGTAATTGCACCATTTAAATCATTATTTTTTTTTCTAACAATAATAAATCATTTGTAGTTTTCTTATATCAAATTAAATTTACTTTTTTTGATTAAGTTAAAAAAATCATTTACTATGAAATTAAAAGATCATTGTTTAATGAATGTCCTAAGAACACTAATTAATAATAGTTATTTTATATAAAATGGTTAATTTAGATAAATATAATTAAACTAATATAAAAAAAATGTGAAATAAGAAGTAAATAAGATTCTAATATAATTATATTTCATTGTAATCACTATCATCTTAAGTGATAGGTTAAACTCTTCACTTATTTATTTTATTATCAAATCTTGATAAATAAATAAATAATCTTTTTTTTGTCAACCAAGCTAATATTAGTTTAGAAAAAGAAGAATTTTTTTTAGCGTGTGATAAGGGGAATCAAATATATTTCTATTACCCGCCATATATATATATATATATAAACCATTAGGCTATGGCTATGCCTTCAGCTAATATAAATGATATATCTAATAAATGGCATCATATGTGAACAAATAATTGGTTTAATTTATAAATACGTGGTAGACTAATTCTACCTAAGAATTTCTCAGCGAAAGATATTAAAGATGCTTTGAATATGTGGATTTGTATTTAAAATTTAGATTTTAAATATCATATTTTAAATCTATAATTTGAAATTTATAATTTATAAATCTTTTGTTTGGAAAATATAAAAAATTTAAAATTTGAAAAAAGAAAATGGAGATTATAAATTAAACATGAAGATAATAGACTTAGAATAACTAAATAAAAAAAACTTAAAATATTAAATTTTTAGACTGATATATTTCACTAGATCTTTAATAAATCAAGTTCAAATTCACTTAATTTTAATCAACCAAATAACATTAAATGTATTTGGGCAATTAGGTTTAATCACTCACCGAGCCGGCAGCCTACAAATCAAGAAGGCTTAATTAATAATTGATTAAGATAATCTAGAGGTTGACTTTTGTGTTTATTGGCTGAATTTCACTGTCAATTCGGTTTTCCGGATAAATTAATCCCAGCTGGCGTAAAATTGACAAAAAGCAGTGTCCAACCGAATTAGCAAAATCTAATTGATGCCCGCGTTTGTCTTTGCTTAATTTAAGATATAAGCTATTATCTGTGCGATTATTATCCCAACGATAATACTGAATAACAACTTGTACTATTGAAAAAATCGGTTAAATTAATGTTATTAGATTTTTTTGATTTATTTTTTTAAAAAATGTGTTTTGAATTTAATTTTTTCATTAAATTTGATTACATCGACTTTTCTTTAAAAAAAAATAAATAAAGAACTGAATTTGTAAGACAAAATAAAAAGGATGAAATTTATATATTTCCTATGTTCTATTATATTTGGAATTTTTTTTGAAATATTTCAAAAAGTATGTTCTATTTCCATTTTAAAATTTTTTTACCATTCATATCTATTTTGTTTTTGATATTAATTCAATTTTTTCCAATAAAATTTATAAAAAAACATAATGATTGTATTTAATAAATGGCATAAAAGAAAAAATAGAATATTATTTCTTTTATTAAAAAAACAAGGTAAAACTTGAAGACAAAGCAACTAATGACGATTATAAGAGACACTTAAATATCTCCAAATAGTAGATGAGAGAGACCTTCAAGAGCTTGATCAAAAACCACATTACCCTCAAATGCTTTCTTTGCTAACCAATCTGCTCGCTGATTTGTTTCTCAAAAATTTTGCTTCAAATGAATTTGCCAATCTTTGCTGAGAAGCTCATGAATAGCCAACAAAGTGCTACTTTCACCCACCTCCTTTATGGCCACGTAAACTTTATCAATTGCCAATTTAGAGTCCATTTCAACTAAGATTCTCCTAAACCCCAAGGACTAGGCTAAATTGAGACTTGACACAAGACTCCAAAGCTCAACTTCCAGCACTGAGCAGTCCCCAATTAATTGAGAGAAACCCAAGATCCATCTATCTTTTCAGTCACATATCAAGCCTACGGTTGTAGACATACCTCGGCACACATATCCATCAGTATTTAACTTAACCTAGTCCTATAGAGGAGGAGACCAACCTATAGTTTTTTCAGCATGATGACCAAAAGAACCATTACCATTGCCATCAGGTTCGAACATGCTATGTGAAATCATATTACAGTAACCCAGAATCCTCATTACATATCGTCCTCTCCTTAAAAACAAAGCGATTTGGCCATGCCAAATAAACCACATGGTTATCCCAAATAAAAGGCTCCAATCGATATCTTGAATAAACACAAACTTAGAATTTGAGAGGCATGCACTAAGCCATGAAGTGACATTCGCAAAAAAGGATTCATTCCAATGCTCTTCCTTGACAAAGTTCCTCCAAATGATTTTAGCAAACTCGCAATCCCGAATAGCATGGAGAGTGCTTGAAACTATTTTTTTAGCAGCACACAATGCAGCAGAGGCTAGTCTGTTATAAGCAACGAGCCACAGGGTAGTCTTGACTTTTTGAGGGCCTTTCCATTTTTATATGCGATCCCAAACTCTAGTATTCGTTAAGGTAGAAGATTTTGCAAAAATAGCATCCTATTTAATACACTATTAAAATTTATAAAAAAAAAAAATGTCCCAAACGAAATAGGATGGAGAGAGTATTTATTAAAAAATAAATTTAAAATATAATTTCTTAAATTTTTGGTATATTAGAATTTATAAATGATAAATTACATAATAATAAGGATAACTATTTTTTTTCATAAATTTCTCCTACTCAATTTAAAATTCGAATATGAGAAATCTCATTGAAAATTCTAAATTTTTAAGGCTTGTTTTCTCTTATAAAGATAGAAGAAATTTATTTAATGGAGATAAAAATAAATTTTAAAATCATGAAAAAAAGGCTGTGACAAATTTTAAATACTCAATACTTTTAAATTATTAACTATTCTAATATAGAATTTTTGTCTTTGAAGTTTTTGTTTTTATTTTTAGGTGGATCCCACTCTCACAACACTAGGAAAGTTCCTTCAAGATTTTTTTCTTTTTTGTGAAAATGATTTGCTTTCTCTCCAAGAACGATCGGTTACAAGTCCCTCTTTCCTTTACTATTTCAAAAAAATAATAATAAATAAATAAATAAACAAAAGTCATTCTTGTGGAAACGTTTTCGAACTTCCCACCACTAAAATCCACCAAGATTGGAAAGCTATGCTTTATCATGAACAACTTAATCCCATGTGTTATTATTATTATTACTATCACACCCTCTCTGCATATTAATTATATTAAATTCATATTTTATTATTAATTAAATTCAGCTGATATTAAGTTTATGATTTCTTCTTCTTCTCATTAGTCTTGCACTTTTATAGTTTTTTACTTTTATTTTTGACAATAATATTCCTTGACATACGTTACTAAAAAGTAGCAAATTAACAACTAAAAATAGCAGCTAAGAATAATTAGTTACTGATTAGCAATTAAATAGTGATTACATTTAGGCGATTGCTAAAAGTTTTACTTTAGCGACTATATCGTGACTAATTAGTCGCTAATTTCTAAAAAATAACATCATACTTAGCTACTAAATCTTAATCGCTACGTAGTCGCTAATTGGCGACTAATACAATCATAGTTGCTAGTTTGAGACTAGTTGCTAGCAAAAATGAAAGTTGGTTGCACAAATTACTTGGAGACTAAAAGTTTAGTCGCTAAACTATCATCAATTATATTAGCAACTACACCATAGTCATCAAATGTATATTAGTTATTTGATAATAATGAATGTTGTTTTGAGTTCAGTGGCTAAGACTAGCTACTACATATTTAGTCGCTAATTTATGAGAAATTAAAATCTCATATCCGTCCTCACTCTCAATCTGCAGAAATCCATCCCTTTCCCCTTCTCTAGCGTCCTGCTCTTTTAAGCTCAAATGGCTTCTCAGAAGCCACATTAATGAGCTGCCAACAATTTCCCTTGCTATTCGTTGACACAACCACTCTCTCTCTCTCTCTCCCCATGTGCGCGTGTGTCTATTTTTATTTGTCTCTCATTTCTCTGTTGGTGAACGAAACATCGCCCACAAATCGTTCAGGTAAGCTCCCCGGAGGCTTGCTGGTAATTTCTTTTTTTAATTATTTTATTTTATCATTTAATTTGTGCATGCTCTATTTTTGGTGAAAGAACACCACTGGCAATCCATTGCCGCCATTGTCACCAAGGATTCACCATTGGCCTAGCTTCACTCATTGGCGACTAGGTAACCCTAATTCCCCTTTTGTGTGTGTATGTGTGTGTGTATATATATATATCATTTAATTTTTATAATTAATTAGTCTAGTAGAAATTAATAAAATTAAATGAAAACAATAAATAATATAATTATTAGGTAAATTTTGGTTTTGTATTAATAAAATTAATATATAAAGTAAATTTTAGTTTTATATTAATAAAATTAATATATACAAATTTAAAAGTATAGATATTAATTAGTTTGTGAGGTCTCGTCTGAGCACTGGCCCGATCCACCAAGAAGAGGATAGGAATGCTCATTCAGATCCGAACTCATGGTTAGAGCCTTCGAGGATAGGTTGATTTTGAAAATATTTTAAAAGTTGCTACCTTACTTTTATTTATTTGGAAAAAAATTAATGAAAAATCCAAAATTGACTCCAATTCATTAATTTGTAATTAATTTACCTAATGATAAAATTACTAGTCTTTGAAATCAAAGAGTATTCAAGGACTTGGTTTTTAATTTTAAATAATCTCGACTTAACTTTTAAGTTTTATTTTGGCTTAAAATTGATTTCATGGATGTGAATTATAAGATAATAATCAAATTGCATGATTATTGCATAAGTATGAATAACACATCCACAAGCTAATGAGAGTATTCTATCTAGTATTTATGAAAACTAGGAGAATCACATAATTGCTCATTAATTCCAAAATAATTAAGTTAACTAATTATGTAAATAAAATGATGGAATGCCTTCTCTAACTTTTATTGTGTTCTAAGAAGACCACATGTACTCTTACAAATATGGGTATAAATATTTACATTGAAAAATAAAAAGGGAAGGGATTGATTGGAATTTGGGTTTATTTGAGGCTTGGATTTAAATTTTAAATATACTTATGTACCCCATTTAATCTAAATAGTTTATTTCATGCTTAAGTGGAAGGTTTAGGAATTGATCGGATTGATGTGATTTGATTTGAGAATTTGAATGAGTGAGAGGAGATCTTATACCTTTGTGTGTGTCAGCATATGATTTTGCCAAACTGAAATTTTGTTTTATTGGTGCCAAGTGGTGAAAATCCTACTCAAGGAGAGTAGTTGTGAATGGGGGTTAGATTAATTAATTAATTAATTGAATTAGATTGGATTGATTGATTAATTGATTAGAAAGATTAATTAATTAATTGAATAGATTGATTAAGAAAGTGATTATTATTTAATAAAAAGGATTAATTAATTAATAAGAGGTGCATTAATTATTTAATTAATTAAGAATGTGATTGATTAAAGGGAGAAAGAGAAAGAGCAAGTAGATAATCTATCTACAAATGCTCTAGGTGTCTTGAAATGGTGGAAACGGGAGCCTATTTATAGGTAAATGGGCTAAGGGGTATTTTGAGAATATTAAAAGTGAAAAATCAAGAAAGGTAGGGTTAGAATAGGGATGAAAATCAAACAAAAGAGGGGTAAAATTGGAATTTTGAAGGGTAGAGGGGGACCAGCTGTACACAGGCCACATACCCTATGCAGCACCACACGCCTTTAGTGCGGTGCACCGCAGATGGCTCTTGCAACTAACATGTGGCGGCACCCTCTTTTTTTTTTTATTTTTATTTTTATAGAGATTGATGTAGGTCTGTATTGGAAAATAAAGTGTTCACGTAGTAATGTACTTGAAGGTTAAAATTTTTCTTTCGAGGGAACCTTCATCGGCTAACTAACTAGCAGGACCATCGTACCAGCTCTGTTTAGCATACTAAACTTAGTAGGTATCAAACTGTGCTAGTATCATGAGAGTGCAAAATTAAGAGTTCACAGCTGCTCCCTCATTAAAATTGTTTTGTCTGTAAGACAATTCAAATGATAGTGAACTTAGAAGAAGGGATAATACAAGGAACTAAAGGGATGCTTGGATCAGTATTTGGACATATTTGGATGAGAGATATAGTCGAAAAGGAAGATGATAGAAAGAATCACAAAAATGTTTAGGCAACTATTCTTAAACATTTATGGGCGAAAATTATGTTGATAAATGGAATTGAGAAAAGAAACTAAAGGGATATCTAGGTTGGTGACTAAATATTTTAAGTTGAATTAATGGATGCAGTTGATTCTGATAAAAAGGCGAGGAAAAAAACTAGGGGGACATCTAGATTTGACATTTTTGGGTGAAAAATTTGGATAGATAGGTATGAAAAAGGAACTACCCTTTTTCTTTTTCTATTGCAATTTCTGGATTATTATATGATGATTTTGAAACTTTCCATATATATAAAAATAGAATATAGAAAGAGATAGACTAGGAACGACATCTCTTATGTCAATGACACCAAAAGGGATATTAAATGAATGGAATTGGGATATGGATGGAATATAATGAAATAGAGCCATCAATGAGAAGTTAATTTGATAAGTTTAATGAATTTTTTTATAGGTAAACACGTCAAAACTCATCTTTCTTGAAAAATGGAGGAAAAGCCCCTTTATTAGAATTAGAATAAATATTAGAATTAGAATAAAAAAAAAAAGTTAATAGATTGACGTCTAAATAAGAATTTAGATGTTTCTAAGTGGAGGACATGATTGATTTAAAAATAAAGAAAGACAGGAAATGAACCATAGGAATGTTTGAGTGATTACTTGTGTGTGAAATTGATGGATTTAGGTAAAAGAGATGGAAAAAGGAACTACAGGGATGTCTAAGTGACCGTTTTTAGACATTTATGGGTGAAATTGATGGATTTGGATAAAAAGGTATTAATGAATATAGAAGCATGTCTACCATTGTCTACGAGCTTCAATTTTGTCTTACCTATTGCCTGAAGCTTTATGTTTCTCTACCCATTCCTTTCTATTGTGACAATCAAGCTACTCTTCACATTTCAACTAATCCAATATTTCATGAGCATATTAAGCATCTGGATATTGATTGTTACTCAGTGAGACACTAGTTCAAGGAAAGTTTTGATCAGCTTTTGTATACATCTTAAAAGACTCAACTTGGAGACATTTTTTCCAAGTTGTTACTCTCTAAACCTCATCATTTCTTCATGTGTAAGATGGGTCTACTTCCTTCTCAGCAGTCTCCATCTTGAGGGGGATGTAAATATTATGTATTTATTTTCTTATTCACATTGTAAATAGCTTAGTCAACATATGTCCTAGTCAGCATTTTAGTCATACTATATATAAGCATTTTCTTTTCTCTTTTCTTAGTTATAAATAGCTTAGTCAACAAAGATGAGGGGCGACAGTGAAAGTAAGTAGGCAGATAACAAGATCGAGCTGAAGGAACGTCAAATGATGGTAGAGGAGGATGCTTAAATAGACGACAGATGAGTGGAGTCGGTAATAGATGTGGTAACAATAGTAGAGATGAAGATGAGATTATCTACATCAAATATAATAGAAAATATTGAATTCACCATCTATCAAAAGAGAAGATCGGCTGTGATTTAAGAAATAATTTTAAAGGACAACTAGATCAAAAAAGAAAATGAGAGATGATTAGAGTTTTACTTTCTTACGGTTAAGAGGCACTAAAAATTAAGAAAATGCACCAATGTATTGTTGAGCAAGTGGTCCGTTGGTTAGACTTCCAGGCATTTTCTATCCAAAGGTTACGAGTTCGAATATTTGGAGTCGCACCCGGTGAGAGGACTTTGCCATTTAAAGTGCTCTGGCCGAACAAGGACATGTCCAATGTGATGTGGAGATATCCTGAGTGATTTTATTTGTGAGAATTGAAGTCTCGAATTCTAATTTCATCATCCACCATCATTATTAATGGGAGTATATATCTTTACGGAAAGAGATATGTAAGAAGATAACTGCTCTTGATGTGTCGCTATTAGCACCCTATTGAGCTTCTAATAAATAAATAAATAAAAGACAGAGAAAAAATTGTGTGAGGTTACTTTGACCGGAGATCAAATTGAAGGGTGAAATCTGAATTTCGTTGACAAACCAAATTGACAAGAATTACATCATACTGAACTAACCCAAAGATCCCCTACACAAAGTCACTTCCACCCAAATTATCATTTGATGCTAATATCGCCATCAGTAGGACATCAAAAGCATTATATTCTATTTATTTATTTTTAAAGGAGATCTAACAATATACAGTAAAATTAAGTTACGTTTTACTTATGCATAATAATTTGTTGTTATGGTAAATGATGCACAATCAATATATATTTATACATGATAAATTATAGTGTACACTCTTTACAGTCTACACCCTTGATATGCTTATTGATAGATAATTTTGTCCATTATTGAGGTGCATTGTTAGCTATTATATACTTTTCTTTCAACAATTTCAATGTGTTTCTTTGGTTCTGTTTTTTCTCCCCTTCTTATTTTTGCCATCTTTAGCTCACTCTGTAAATACACACCTTGCTAGCACATGTTGCCTTTGCCTTCTTTTTTTAAGCTTCCCCTATCTCATAATCTACTGCAAAATCACAAATTCAATTAATTTCTTTAGTTAAAAATTTAAACAACTTTCATTTACAAATAAATTCAACAAAGGCGAATTCAACAAATTTGGTCCATGGTGCAACACACACATATAGAGTAAAATTAGATATTAATACTACTTAGATATATTATGATTGTTATCGACGTGGTTTCATATAAAAATTTAGACAAATAAATATAAATAAATTTTAAGTTTGAAATATATTTTTTTTTTCTAAAATTTAAGATTGAGAAGAGCAGTTGAAACATTATCCAACATGAATTTGATAATAAAATTTGAAATTTAAAACTCTAATTCAAACTCAAGCAAAATGTTAAACGGAAACCGCCAGCCCAGTACCAATTCCAGTCAAGCTTCAGGTTCCAATTCCGGTACATGTAACACTAAAAACTTGATAACAAACTTGTGATATCCAAAAACAACTAAAATCTTCATCTCTACTTTTCATCCACCCATTTTTGTACATAATTAACATATCAAGTATTTAAAAATTCGAAGCAAAAATTGACAGAAAAATAAAGGTTCAATTTTTTTATTTTGGCTGGGTCTTTGTTTCATAATTATAGATTTTGCTTTATTTTTGGTGTCTTTTCCATCTGTTGTTTTTGACAGGTTGAATTTTTGAAGAAGATCTACACACGTGAAGCTGGGAGATTGAAAAATTCAATAGAACAAATCAAAACAAAAAGTATCAACGAGATATCAAGAAGCGATTTTGCCACTTAATTGTCTGTCACACCATACTGTCACAGAGAAAACATCATCTTCCAAACAATCATGTTGTAGCATCTTCCAAACAATCATACTGTCAACATGATTGCAGACAATATGATTGCTTGGAATATGCTTTCTCTGTGACAATGTGGTGTGATGGACAACCAAGCACCAAAATGGCCTCCTAATATCTTCTTGATATTTTTTGTTTTGATTTCAACCATTGCATTCTTCAATATCCTGGCTTCACCGGTGTAGATCTTCTTCAAAAATTCAATGTCAAAAACAAGAGAGGAAAAGACAACAAAAAATAAAGTAAAATCTAAACTTAAGTCTCAAGGACATTACATCTAAAATGATTCTTCACTTCCCTTCTCCGTTGACTTTACATTTTCCTTACAGTTGAAGAGCCTTTAAACTGCTTTGCGCGATGTAGTACTACAAGTCAAATTCTGCAAGTGTCAGATCTTTAGGCTTTACTGTGTTAAAAGGAAAGATAAATTTTAGTCAAACATGCATCGTGTTCTACTCTCCTATTACGTGGAATGCAGAGAACTGAAATGAAGAGAGAGTGGACCACCCAAAAGCCTTGATTAAATCAGCAGCACTTTTCCCATTCTTGCATCTTTTAAGATGCTACCTCCGAGTCGACTGAGATTTGGGAGCAAACTCCTGAACCATATCCACCTTATTTTGAAACAGATCCAGATATTCATGCTTCACGGTAAAGCCTGCTTCTTTCATAATCCATCCAACTTCTTCAGATACCTGCTTTCGTGAACCCTGCATGGACAAACCAATCAAACATTATGTTCTATCTATTAGATAAATATGGTACGGTCAAGGTATTCTACAAATATCTACAGTTACAGCACATAAAATTAGAATATTTGAAGATTCGATGGAACTCGAAACAATAACAGTAGCAAACTAGTACTTGGCAAAAATCTAACAGAACAACAAGCAAAAATATCTAAAGTATCACTATGAAACACTGAAATGAAAAGACTTCATTGTATCTATGACATTACATTGTAATTACTAATAATGCACCTTTTGCATAAATCAGCAATTTGCTATGAAGTGTAGCAAATTATGGTGAATCAAATCAGATAACAGAAAGCAGGTTGCACTAAAAACAAGTCCAATACTGAATAACAGAGTAATGATCAATAACCATCATAAACACTTATGAAGTTGAAGTTAATGTAGCAATCACATTAATTTTCCTTGGTGCAAGGCTGTTGAAAAGAAAACAAGCTTCTGAAATCAAAGAGTGGATACAAAATTCATACCTCGGGGTCGCTCTAGCTTAAGATATGCTGCAAGTTCATTAACAGCCCTCTCAAATATTTCAAACAATTGCAATAAATGCATCATAATCACAATCTTTTCCTTGATTGTTCGAAGCAACCGATACTTGTCACTGTGCTCCAATCTGATTCTCATAGCTATTAGCTATGTGACCTCCGCTGTGATTAACTGACAGAGAGTGATGCTTCCAGCAAGATCAGAACTGCATATTATCTGGAGCAAGAAATGAGATAACACCTTCTCATGAGCCACCAACATTAGAGCAGCTAGCTCAATGAGTTTTTCTGCCTTGGCATAGTGGTAGAATTCATCATCGAGGCTCTCTGTTTTTGGAGCAAGCAACTTAATAGTCAGCAATCCATTTTGCTAGAACAAGAGAGAGGGGGGCAAAGAAAATAAGCAGCTATTACAAAAATTGAGAAGTTTAGCCAATTCATGCAATGAATGAAGAAGACAGGCTATGACACTAACTAGAAAGCAAACCATTTATGGGAGGCACAGTCTGATAATCAAATTGAAGGCAGACTATTTTGTAGTCCATGGTTTCATTAATTCATGCATGCTGCTAAGTGGATAAAACAGAATCAAAGGAAGCATAAAGTAAATAGCTGGCACCAAATCAATAAAATTAAAATTTTTTACTTAGAAGAAGAATTAGAAGAACAAGAACAAGAAGAAAGCAATACCAAAACCGTTGGAGAGCCACATTGATCGGTAGAATTCCAGCGTACCAGTGCCTTCAGAGAAGAGTCCAAGATTGGCTTGATCTCCATGTTTAAGAAACAAATCAACCACGGCAGGAAAATTATTTCTAGCCAATTGATGAAGAGGGGAATGTCATCATATATGACGGGAGCATAGAAATCCACAATGAGACCTTCAAGGAGTGCCTTGGCACATTTCACGGTATTTTGGGAAGCAAGATCTCCCGTGATCTCAAGCGAGCAATTCTCATCCAAGGTCGGATCCACGTTCACCAATTGAACCGTTATCATCTAAAGCAGCCCCAATCCGCAATTGAACTGAGCCCAGTTTTAGCTTGCTCAGACTCGGCTCATTACATTTTGTCCAGGCTTGAGCTTGAGCTCGTGTCAAGCTCTAAATCTAGGCTTGAGCTCAGCTTGTTAGAAATATAAGCTGTTTGGGCTCGATTCGAGGTTGAAGCTTGATTATGATACAATCTAGAGCTCGAGAGAGCGAGGGAAAATAACAAGAAATTAACCTGGAATAATAAAAAATAAAACAAAATCAGTACCAAGAGAATCAAACAACCAATTAGGAAAAAAAAAAAAAAAAACAGAAGCAAGATTTAAAAGCTATAATGAAATCAATTGATTAATCATCACAATATTGTCAAATCATGTTCATCCTTGACAACAAAACCCCATTTTCTATTCATAATTTCACTTTCTTGAACTGGAAAAAGAGCAAGACTGGATTCAACCTCTCTTGCTCCCATTTTTTCATGTACTTGAAACTGATATAAACACATATGAAAAACAAGCATAAATAGAATAGAACATACCCCTTGAATCCTCTTGCCAGTAACAGGGCACTTAGGACCGCTTGCTCTCTTTTTGTTGTCTGGTAAAGGAACTGGGTGGCATAGCTGTGCCGTTTCCTATACGTCAATTTTTGAAGTTGAACCATTTTCAATATCTCTCTGTCTCCCTCCAAGACTTTTGAGTGTCGTTGCTGCTCGCTATTTTGGGCGGCGGAGAAAGGACACAAAAGGGGGTCTCTTTGCGAGAGACAGTCACCGTAGATCCTACGGTTGGAATTACATGGTAAATAACGGCTCAGATTTATGCGCTTAATGCTTCAATGTGTTTTGGGCTTGTAATTTCTGTACTTGGGCTTTGGCCCTATTAGATATATCATACACGAGTCCACCAAATACAATTCTGGAAAAAAAAAATAATTTACTTTGATTTCTTTTTTTTTTTTTTTTTGAAAATCGTACATGACCACTAGATATGAATCGATTAACTTAATTAAATTTTAACCCTTTACTTATATTTTATTCTATATAAATTTAAAATGTTAATAAAAATTCAGTTAATTTTAGCTTTTATTATATTGTGTTCTTCATTAAGTTGTAAAATTATTAAATTTTTTATAATATCATTGCCTATTACTTTATATACTTAACATTTTTTAGTTTATTAATTTATTTATTTCAGTTAATTATTCATATGATTATCAAATTACATTATTTAGTATAAATTATGTAATTATATAATTTAACATGTATTTAAGATACTAAATCATATGTTTAGATTTAAAGATATATTTTTCTCAAATGAGATTGTCATATTGAACTTATATAAAGTATTATGTGGACGAATTTAAATAAATATCAATGATTTGAAAGTTTGAAATAATTATGAAGTTATATTAATCCATTGGAATTTACTCAAGCAAAGTTATATTACTGTAAAAACTCTATTAGGTTATATAATAGTGATAAAATCTTAATTTAAAACTCTATTAGTGTAACACAGATATAATTACAATTAAAATAATTTCATTATTGGATTTACATACTAATACATAATACTTATCGCTCCTTAATTAATCATAAAATATATTAACAGGTTTTTTTAAAATAAATATATAGTGAATTTAAAATGTTTAATTACATGGTTATATTTTAGTTTTAGTTAATATAATATTTAAAACTTTTTGTGCATATATATATTCAAATAATTTAATACAATACAATATTAATAGTTTCTATATATGTAGTTATATTTTAGTCTTAATTAATATAAGATTTTTTTATTGATTATCATGCTAATTATAATACATTAACTTGAGCTATGCAACTCATGATTTGATATGAAAATATATGTTCTCAAAAATTATATGATATTCTAAACGTTTTTTTATTTATTATTATAGTAATTATTTAAGTATTACCTATCTTTTTAAGGATGTAATGTTATATTGATTTTAGAAAAAAAAAATTCGTATAACCATTGGTTTTGAAAATCATACTAAATAGATTGGTTCAACCGGTTGAACTAAGAATCGAAGGCCAATTCAGTCTGATTGCTTCTAAATAATTATATTTTCGATTAAAATGAATTGAATTAGATTAAATCGGCCACATTGGATGAACCAGTTCAATTTTAAAAATTATTAAAAAAAATACTTCTATTGTATTTTTTTAGATGTATTTAAATTTGGTATTTGATTAATGTGTTTTTTTTAAATGTATATTTTTAGATGATTATAATTTGATATATTGTGTTAATCAAATAAAATATCAAAAAATATATAAATATATGTATTTTACAATAAAAAAAGTTGAACAAATAGTTAAACCGGTCGAATAAAAAATTGATAATATGATCTGTTCAATCACCAATTTGATTTTTAAAATACTGTATATAATATCAACGAAATATTTACCTATATATTTATATATTTACACTACCCCACTAATTCAACAATTAAAATGTATATGATTTATGAATTGAGTGGAAGAATATTATATTTTATTATTAATAAAAGGTAATAATAATTTTCATAATAAATATTATCTTTTGTTAAAAAATTGAAGATACAATTAAATATATAATTTATGCCTTTTTACAAATATTTAAAGTACATATACAAGAAAATTAGGAGTATTTGTATTTTAATAATTAAATTATTAAAAAGATTTTAAGAATATTAAAATATATTTTTAGAGTGTAAAAATTATTTGTCTGCTAATACATGGTTTAATGCGCCATCGTTAAACACAGTGCACGGTGTGCAGCAGGATGCGGCACGAATTTGCGGGGAAAAGCTCGACCGTGTGTTTGAAATTTTTGTGCTTAAATTTTATTTAATATATTAAATAAACTCTCCCGATACTTTTTAACTAATTTATCCACATGAAATTTTTTAATTAAGGTCATTTAAATTTTTTACACTGAAATAAAAAGCAAAATAATTGACTAAAAAATTAATTTTTATTATACATTAAGTGATAATTTATTTTTATTTTAATATAAAAATTAAAAATTTATATTTATTTTATTATTTTAATTCTTATTATGACTATAAATTATATTAATTATTTAAAAATAATATGATTTATTATAATTATATTAAATGATATATTTGAAATTATAATAATAAATTTAACTTAATTAAACATCTCAAAAAAATATAAATTATAATTTGTGATAGAAAGTGTAAAATAATAAATAAAATCAAAATAGAAATTTAACCCAATTTTTAATCATCTTGATCTTAAAAAAGAAAATCATTTCCGTACTGACCACAACCCATGTCAATTCATTATGTTTTCCTGCAATTCTTCCTCTTCGATTTCCTGGCGAAGGGTGGAGGAATTCAGTTATTATTATTATTATGTTTATGTTCTTGGTTCTTCGATTCTCAATGGAAAATTTAATGAATCCGAATATGATCTTAGAGTAATTGTTGGTCTGACTGCTTACCCACAACAATCATATTTATCATAGGAAGAATTGTCGGAAGAGAATCAAAACTTCAAATAATTCCAATTCAAATTCTACTCCGCCGCCGCCACCTCCACCTCCTCCTCTATTAGATACTGCTTCTTCCTCTTCTTTTTCATCTTCTTCACCTCGATCAACAATTACTGTTTCGGGTAATTTATCGAAGCCATTACGGCCGATGGTTCTAATTGATTCACAGGAGATCGAATTGAGTGAGATTGGAGACCCAACTCGAATATACTTTGAAGAAGCAACTCAACTAATTCTAATTGATTCACAGGAGACCCAACTCGAATAAGAACCAATGACTACACATGGTGAAGTTCATGATACTGTAAAGTTTGAATAATATACATTGAGGAAAGTTGCAAGTAGAATATAATAAAATTTGGGTGACAGAATCACCAGTAAGTACTGGATAAATAAATTCACTAACATATTGATTATAAATAAACAAAAAGAACAAGAGGTCGAGGTCCAGTAGAACCTTCATCATCATGAGGAACCCTTGATAGGTTTATAGACAAACTTCATGACCTACTGACTGAATTCCAAATGTAACAATTCTCAGCAAAGTTCACTCTCCTTGTGAGAGTGAATAACACAATCTGCAATCGGTGATAAAATGCAAGTTAGCATATGACCATCCTTCATTTGATTCTCATCAAGTTTGAACAATATACATTGAAGAAGCAAGGAGTTATGGCCATAACTGAATAGTCTTCGTCAACAAGAAAGTATATTTAATGAATTAGAAGAGGGAGCTACTACAAAGGTTTCCATGAATTAGGAAATATATATTTGGTGGCATTAGCTTCAAGGAATTGCAGAGGTTTCAATGTCAAAAAGAGCTACAACAGCTTTTATTTAATTCATTTATTTGACTTTTAAATTCACTTTTATTATTATTTAATTCATAGATACATAAGTGCATTATACGCCCATTTTTTTTTTTTATCTAAAGAAATATTTAAATGGGCTTAATTAAAAAGTTCAAGTGTTTAAATTAATCAAAAAGTATCGGGATAACTTATTTGGTACATTAAATAAAGTTGAAGGGCCAAAATGGCCTTCAATCTGTTTAAACACCCGGCGGTGCACCAGCGAGATTTTATATATTACTGTACTCTTTTGTTTTTATATATTACTGTACTATTTTGTTATTTTTCTTTGGACTATATATATATATAGTTTGCATTAGATTGGCATTCGTCACCAAGTGAAGTTTTACTGTTTTACAAAGGAACCTTTCATATAGAGATTTCCAGGCGAAAGCAGATGCAAGGCCTAAAAAACGATCGAAAGTCTACAGCTTACAGCAGAAAGGGCTACATATACCGGATAGAAGTAGGATACAGTTTCAATTCTCAAATAGTGAAGTTAAATTGGCTTCCAAAAGCTAATGAGAATGAATGCTGAAACAAATGCGCTTTATAACATGATATCCCATTTTCAAGACATGTAGCATCACCAAGAAGCAATAGAATCGGTTATTCGGAAAAGCTAATACATAACATAATAGAAAGTAAATAGCAATATCTTTCTTAAAAAAAGAATAAGCGGCCAAAAAGGCGAACTTTATCAGCAACAAGGGCATCAATCGATCAATTGGCTACATTAACAACTTGCAAAATCTTAAGAGTTCATTTAAAAAGACACGCAAATATTTTGCCCCTAAGTCGAAAGAACAACATTGACCAGTTTCCAAATAATTTTCTTTGAAAATAAGGCAACAAGGAAAAGCTGAAGTGTTAAAGAATTTCCTGAACCTCACGTTTCAATCTTCCACAGGTATTATCATGTAGAGATGGTTTTAGATGCTTGTCTCATTAACTTGGCACGCAGCCTCTCCATGAAAGCTGGATTAGCTCTAAGTCTTTCCTTGACATATGAGGCTCGAGCATCCTCTGCCAGCTTGTTAGCTTTCCCAGCTTCCTCAATGAGTGAATATAGAGTTCTAAGGCAATCTTTTCTGTTCTCTTCCCGGTGCTCAAACCTTCAAAAGGAAAACAATTGTCACTTTTCTAGTTATGTAGAACGCACATAATGAAGACGCACAATCAAATAAGCCTTAAAATGCATGAAAATATCAGCTAATATAATTCACTAGCCTATGGAAATCACACAGGAAAAGTTACCAAATTAATCAAAAACATTTTTAAACTGCTATTCAGACAACTAAAAATGCAAACGACAGCTTAAAACTGGGAGGAATGGCAATGGCGGGAGAGAAATTAAGATAAAATGATTAATAAAACAAAAAATTCAACTAATCTATAGAGAATGATTAGGTTAAGTTTAGATGGATCGTAGATGGATCCTTTCATTTCATTTATCTAGTAATGACCAGACTTGCCATAGCCACTCAACTGTTGAAAGCACCATAATAACAAGTATATATATATATATGTGTGTGTGTGTGTGTGTGTGTGTGTTTGCCAACTTTACCTCTCACTGGTGATTGTAAGTTCATCTCTCCCAGGATGGTATCGTTTCCCGACCAGTTCCCTCAGTCGTTTAAATTGATGCTTTGAAAGCCCAAGCTCCTTGACTGTAACAGCCATTTTCACTTTTCTGTTTTTGGGATGCCATGCATCACCACCTGGAGCAAGGACTACTCGTGTTTGCCACCTAAGAATTGGCCCCTCACCTGGTGGGTCATCTAAGTCCTTTTTCTTGTCTGGCATTGCGGTCTCATCAAATTGTGGGGGACCCTCAGCTTCCAATCTCTTTCCATATTCCATGACCATCTCATCCTCAAATTCCTTGAAAAGTTGATAGGCTTCCTCAGGTTCAAGCTCTCCTCTTTCACACATATCCCCCAACTCATTAAACTTCTTTTCCACTTTTTCCTTGATGTCATCTGTTAAGTAATCAAGTTAGACAAACATGTACCAAGTATATTTGAATTCTGCGACTACAGTGCCAAAATAGTTAGTAAAACAGAGCCTTAAAACTATATCCCAAAAGCTCTCGAATTTAAAGAGGAAAATTCTGGCTACCACAATTTCACCATTTGAATAAATATCACTTAAACATGATAAAACCATATTGCAAATGTGGTTGCAAAGATGCTAAAAATGACATTAAAGTTATAGGCAGAAGAAACTAAGTTGACCTACAAAATATGCAAACATCATGAGGGGCAAATATTAAAAAAGATGATTGAATCATTAATACTCTAATGACTTCCATGTTATATGAGAACAAGATAAGCAGAGTATATTATGTCATAGCATATATTGAGGCATAAACGAGAATTTAATCATGCTTACACATAAGCCAAAATGGTCTGCAGCAGAATTGCCAGCACCAACAACCTAACAATATAACTTCCTACTCATATTTAAATAATAACTTTACATGATTTTCTTGACATTCCTATTGACACTGACAGAAAGAACAGTTGCTCCCTCACAATCAGACCAAAAGAGGAGCAAAGCTATCATTTTCCTAAATGAAATCCATATCCCATATAACAGCCTAAATATATGTTATTTCAGTTTTAAAGACATGGTTGCCAAAATGAAGGCATCTTTCCCACATTTATATGTTATTCCGAACTTTAAAAACTCTAGTTCTTAAATAACATGTAAAGTCCAAAGCAGAAATCAATGATAAATATAACAAAGAGAAGAACAAGGAAAAGTGCACACCATTATACCTGGAAGGAGCTTATCCCAACTAAGCATGTCCTCAAGAATTGCCTCACATTCCCTAGTATCCTTTAAAAACCCATGTTCCACCCCCTCCTTAATCATCTCATCCCATTTCTTATCATCCATATTAAAATATTCATCTTTCACCATTTTCTTCATCACATGTTCCTTAGCATTATACAAATCATCAAGCTCCTCATCTGTCTTATACAACTCCTCGAAGTCCGATTCAAACTCTTTGTCCTTCACATCATCTAACGGCTTCATTCTTAATTCTTCCGTCAATTCATCATCTGTCTCCTCATGCTTCCCTGCCAACTTCCTACTTAAAATTGATTCCATAATGGAAGGAAGCACCTCCTCGTCGCCTTTGAAGTACTTTTCCATTAGATCCTTCAGCTCTGACAATCAATCAAATAAAACACTTCATCGAATAAAAATTTGATCTTTATAAAAATCTAAAAATAGAAAAAGAACAGTCACAAACATGTTCAGATTTTTTCATTTTTTTGGTTGCTAATAGTAGCTTAATTATAGCATTTAAATGATAAAAGATCAAATTTTGGCGAACAGATAATAATCAAATTTGAATAAATAAGTAAACGTTTATTTACATACCTTTGTTACTGACATCAGTAACTTGGACGGAGTCATCTTTCTTTTTAAGTTGAGCTAGTAAAGCTGATTCAGGGGATGGTTTGCTGGAAGTGTCGGACTCGGCTAGTAGAGCTGATTCAGGGGGTGGCTTACTTGACGATTCTGACTCGGATGAGTAGGGCCTGAATTTGCACCGAGTTGAAGTGGGGAGTGAGGGATTAGGGGTTTTGGAGGTTAGAATCGAAGAGGAGTGAAGGAGATTGCGAGTGTAAAGAATTGCATTTCTCGCTAGAGATCGTCTCATCATTTTCTGTTCTAGGGTTTTAGATTGTTGGGGTCCCTGCTCTGTTTTGAATTTTGATGAAGATGAAGATCACATGGGCCAGGCATTAGGTCCGGACAGAAGATTTTGGGCCCTATTTGATAGACTGAGCTCAATTATAGCATGTAATATCATTCGTAGAATAATAATTCTATTTCAATTAATTAATAAATATTCAGTTGCTTCTTAAGTAAAAAAAAAAAAATTTGCTTGTAGTTACAAATCGTACCATATGCGCGTAGCCAGTTAGCCAAAGGAGGACTTGAGGCAAGTAATTTAAATTGCAGCTAATTCATTTCCTCAGAAAGTTCTTTGAGATAAATTTTCTGTTTTGCACATCAATGAAAATTTTCTGTTTTGCACATCAATGATTAGCATATCATTAAACTTGTTGAGTATCATACTATCATTTACATCCACTGCTTAACAAGTTATTTGAGATAATTAAGCCTTTTTTTTTTTTTTTTTTAGCTTTATTAATGAACAAAAGCAAGTTTAAAGACTAATTATGTAAGTTAAGATTTTACTAAATTAGTTTTTGTCAAATAAGCTTCGCACATTTACTGTTTCTAAAATTTGTGCTAATATAGCATATTAATTTTTGTCAAATATGTTTCATACGTTGACTCTTCTTAAAATTTATTTTAATATAACTCATAAAAATTAAAATATTAAATAAAATTGATATTTAAATAAATTTTAATATTACATCCAACTATTTAATTATAGTTAATAAAATTATGAGCTATTTGATATTGTACCAATAAGCAACCAAAATAATATACTAACAATTATTCATAACTCTTTGCCAAAAATGGATTTTTCAAATAATTTAGTGCAAATTAAACTTTTTAAACTCATTCTAATATAATTTATAAAAATTAAAGTATTGAATAAAATTGATATTTAAATAAATTTTAATGTTACATCTAATTATTTAATTATAATTAATCAATTTTCGAGCTATTTGATATTGCACCAATAAGCAACCAAAATAATATACCAATAATTATCCATAGCTCTTTGTTGAAAATTGATTTTTCAAATAATTTAGTGCAAATAAACTTTTTAAATTTGATACAATTAAGCATTTAAGAAATTTTACAAACAAAATATTTAAATATAATTTGACATACATGACACACATAATAAAATTCTAAATTTTTCGTTTAATAAATGCACGTTTTGACCTACATGTAAAAAAATAAAAGATCGATTAAGTTTGAAAATTTCTAAAATTGAGTATTAAGAAATTTAACTTTAATATGATAATTTATTAAAATAGATGAATGTCGAGCTCAATTTGATTAAAATCGAATTAATTCAAGTGTATATCGAGCTCAATTTGATTAAAATCGAATTAATTCAAGTGTATAATTTATGTTTCTATAAAATAAAGTAATATTAAATATTCAATCTAGTTATTTAATTTAGTTTTTTATTAACGTGTTTCACATATGACACATTATAATTATACATATATTTAGTTAATTGAATCTTCTATTACAGTATAAGTATCTATTTATCTTTTTTTTTTTCCATAAAAATTTTAATCATAACTAAGGTTAATAATATATTATTAATCAACCCTAAAATATAGCAAATTAATTATATATTTACTTCCCTAATTGAATAATGATTACTTATCCTAAAAAACATATTATTAATAATTAAATTAACAAACTGACCCCTATTTATAAGAACAATTGCTCAAAAATCAATAAGAATATTTTAATAAATGTACTTATCCCTCCTCTTCCATACATGTACCTATACTATATATAAATATACAGAAAGGGGAAGGAGGATAAGCATATTTACTAATTTTTATGTAAGAGTCCGTTATTAATTTTTTTAATTATGAATTTATAATGGGCAATATAGCCATTTATTAATTAAATAATATAATTATTTAATTACATTTAATTTAAATAATGAATTCAATTAGAATAATAAAATAATAAAATAATAATTATTTAATATATAGTTAGTTATATTACAAATTTATAATTATATAATTATTATAATTTAATAATTTAATTATCTAATTTAATTTAAATAAAGAAAGAACGAATTCAATCAGAATAAGAAAATAATCAAATAATTATTATTTAATATATTTAATTTAAATAAAAAAGAATTCAATTATAATAATTTTTTTTAATTTTTTCAAATATTAAGAAGTTAGAGAAATTATTTTTAACTTTGGTTGTTCGAATATTAACAAGGTGATATTGCTTAATTTCTAATTCTATTATATATTGTATTTATTTATCAATAATTGTTTAATTTCTATTGTTGTTCATTTTTTCATTTTATTCATTGGAGGTTAATAGCTTTTGTGATTTGGAAAACTCAAATTCGAGACTTCTCACTTCTTATTCTCTTAAAAAAGATGAGAAAATCAATTTGACTACACCTGATTAGCTTCTATTGTTTTTCATTTGATAATAAGAAAATTGGTAAAATTACATTTATTAATTAAAGTAAAAATTTATTATTGTTAAAAAAAAATCTATTAAATTATTTTTCTCTTATTTTTTCATTTATTAAAATTGAGATAAAATTTCAAATAAAAATTTAAAATCTAAAAATACATTTTTATTTTTCTCCTTATACATTTTATTAGAGATTTATGTTATATTACAACTTTTTCTTTGATTCCTTTATCATGAATTTTAATTTATTTTATTTTTATCGTGTCTTGAAAATTATTGATTATTAACAATTATCTAATTTTTTTATTCATTTAAGAATTTTAATTCTCACAATTAAATTACTAAATAAAATAACGTAAGGTATATTTTTAAAAATAAATTAAGATATCCACATAAAGTATGGTAAATTATTAATTATATAATATTTAAATATTAATTATTTATGAGTGTATGTCATTGTCATATTTTTAGAAATTTATATTATAAAAAGTGTGTTTTAACTTAATATATGTGCAAATAGTCATTTTTCTTTCTTAAAAAATATATCTAGATGTATTATATTATACTACGTAAAGTTCTATTATAATACTTCATTTTTTAATACTTTCTATAAAATAAATAATTAAAATAAAGTATTATAAAATAAATTAGTAAAGTTTATAAAATAAAAAAATAGTTTAATATAATTTCATAACTGCATAATTTTCTAATACTTTTTATAATAAAACATTTAAAAAATATGCATGTTTCTATCTCATAATTTTTAATAGTTTATTTTATAAGTGATATATTTTAGTTTAATAATATATGACAGGTTAGTTTAATTAATTAATTGACAATAGTTTAGTTTTTGTAGTTTGTATGTTATTGTTGTAAATAAGTTTTTAGTTTGCATTGTTTTTGCTGTTGCAGAAACAGTGAAACATTAGTGAAACTAAAAGTAGCAAACTTAATTTACATGACTATTAACTCGAGGATTTACTTCTTTTTTTTTTTAATTAATCCTTAGAAAATAAAAATTTATTTATATAATCCTATTTAATTTATTAATTAATAAATTACCAATCCTAAAATATAATATATTAATTATATACTGAGTTTCCTAATCAAATAACAATTATCTATTATTAATAAATTATACCAAAGTAGTCTCTTTTATAATAATAATTAGTCAAAATTCAATGAGAGATTTTTAATAATATAACTCTTCCACACATTTATATATAATATAAATATATATGCACATATATAATCAGGTTGTGTGGGATTATACCATTAAGGGAAATCTACATAAATGCCTTCAAAATGGGGCATCTTTATTTTTACACGTGTAATTTATATATCTTACAAATATAACTCTCTTCTTTTTTACAATTTTAGGCTATTTTAGATAAGCTACGTGTCTCATTCTTCTTATCTATGTCCGCTAATAAAATCTCATGCAGCTCAACTAATCAACGGCTGTAAATTAACTAGTCATTCAATTTTTTCAATCTCTTACTTCTAGTTAAATATTATCATAGCCATTGCCCACGCATGAAGCTAATAATTTTTCTTCATTAAAAAAAAATAATATTCAATAATTGAAATGTTAATTAATTAAATTATAATAATACAGTATAGTTTTAGTTAATGCTTGGCGTGGAAGAGGGACATTATAGATTAGATACCCTCCTTGTCTCAAATAATGCATTCTTTAATATTTTCTCTTTAGCCATGAATGCATATATTGCATCTGCTCATAGCATATGCGTATATAATAAGTATGTGTGAGGTTGCATTTTCTTATACTTCTAATAAATAATAAAGCATATATAATTTATCATTTCGATTTGATTCAGCATATATATATATATATATATATATATATATATATATATATATATATATATATATATATATATATATATATATATATATATATATATATATATGTATTATAATTGAACTCATTAACTCAGTAACTAATGTATTAATCAAAGTAATCTCTACTTCTATTAATTAATTCTCACCATATTACTATTTAATTTGGAATACATCAAGTATATATTAGATAGAAAAAATTATACACTGAAAAAAAATAAAATTTTCAGAATTTACAATAAACAGTATATTTTAAATATATAACGTATATATTTTCGGTAGATCATAAGTATATAACTAGTATATTTTAGGTATATCATAAGTTTATACCATAAATAAATTCTTTTGTCTTCATTTTGAAATTCAACATCCTCAATTTTATTCTTTGAAGAAGCATCATTATCAAAATTAAGATTAAAAATATAAACAAATTCAATAAAATAATATTGTGTTTATTTGATATATATTTTTGAAAATTTTTGGATATTAAGTATTACATGAATATAAGTATATAAAAGGAATATATTGAGTACATATTACATAAAAAAATATATTCTAAAAATAAAAATTAATAATAAATCATTTTCAGGATTTACAGTAAACAATATATCTTAAGTATAACGAATATATTTTAGATATATTTTAAGTATATAACTAGTATATTTTAAGTATATCTTAAGTATTTACTAGAAATAAATGTTTTAATCTTCCTTGGAGACTTATCACCCTCAACCTTCTTCTTAAAAAAAAAAAAAATCATCAACATTCTTTTTTTTTTTTAATGTGAATCATCATCAAGTATAGACAAGAATATTAATTTGAATATATGAATATTTTATAAGAATTTGAAAGTTAAATTATATGTTTATCTTTTTCTTTATTGTCAATTTTTATAAAGAAAAAAAGAAAAAGTGACATGTAAGTAAAAGAACAAAAAAAAAAAAAAATGTGACATGTGTAAGTGACTAACTCAAACATCTATAATTTATTTTATAAATATGACTAACACAATTCTTAAAAAAAATAATATAAAAAGAAATTTTGAAAAATATTGTACGATAATAAAATGATACAAAATTAACTAAAATATACATCAAATTAAACTATGATCCACCAAAAACACCAATATTTTAGCAATACTAATGCTAAAATACGTAAAAACCAACAATCAACCTTTAATTAACATGTTGTCAACCAAAAATCAACATGTAATCAACCATATGTCAACCTCCAATCAACAAAAAACAAGTGTCAAAGTTCTAATTTGTAATATTATATAAGGACAAACACTCACCATCATGGAAATAGTAGTACTCGAACACTTATTTTAACTAATTCTCAAAAGGAAAACATGGCAATGAGTTATTAGATGGTGAAATAGGAGTACTCGAGCACTAATTATAACTAATTCTTGAAAACAATGTAATGAGGTGAATAATCTAAATCTAAAAAAGGAAGGCAATTATTCACCTCAGTGCAATGAAAGTGAAATCATAAAGTTTTAGTTTAATTACAACCAAACTACTAATTAAAAGAACAGTTATATTAACAAACAAAGTTATCAAGTTTTTTGGCAAGATGAAAATGCTCAAAATTATATTTTTGGACTATACTATATATATATATATATATATATATATATATATAACCTCCAAAAATGTAAATCCCTAAAATCTAATATATAATAATATGATTTGTCCGCAAACATTTAATGATAAACACATCCAACTAATTGCATGTACAAAGTTGAGAAGATAAACTTGAGAATGGCGTAGTGCATTAAAACTTGTACATGTCAGTAAGGTGAAAGACTTGTAACAGCATTGAGAATCATACGAGTAAAAGTGAAGAGTTAATATGAGAAACAAATAATAAAAGACTCCAAACCTTAAGTTTGTGATCCCCACCAACAATCCTGATGCTGAGGGATATGTTCATCGTCATACAAAAAAAAACTCCAATCTTTTAGTACTTGTACTGGCAGGAAGCCTAGAGTTCACATCAATTTCTAAAAGACTTCCAATCTGAAGGTTGCCCTGCGCAACGCACCTGCTAATGAAAGGTTTGTATATGGTTGATCAAACCTCCTTATCAAGGACCAAACCGATCAACAACAAACGAAGAAAGCAACCCAAATAATTATTTTTAGATTGCAAATTAGCAGTACAAGAACAGAGCAACTATTCACTTGAGTTATTCATCTTGCAAACAAATTGAGATCGGACCGCAAGGGACTATTGAATTTTTTAATATAGATTTAGGAGAACCAACTTTAAAAACTAGCTATTAAAATTGCAAAGTTTATTTATATATTAATCACTTAATATGTTTGTAATTAATCAATGTGTGATTATATTCCTAATAGCTCCCTCACTAAATGGCAATTGAGCGAAGATATTAAAAAGTCCCAAGACATATAATAATTTTTTATTAAATTCAGTTGACACTTGCAATTTATAATACAAACTTCATTATTTGAAAGGAACCTTTCACGAGCAAGATAAAAAACCCTAAATGGATAAGAAATTGAAAGAAACCCCCCACGGATAAGAATTTGGAGGAAACTCTCCATAAACAAGAAATTAAAATCTTAGTCCAAATTATGATAGAATATGGATGGTACAAAAATCAATTAAACTTTGATACTATATTAAATTTTTAATAAAATTATGGGAAAACCAACATTAAATTTCTATATTAATTATTTAATATGATTATAATTAATTAATGTGAGATCACATTGTTAATAGAGAGAAGGAAGGAAACAATGAGAATTCGTAGGGCAATCAAGCTCATACAAGCGAAGAGATGATAAGGAACAACAGTGAGAGATATTGAGATTGCAGAGGGAGAGACTACTTGCGACTGAGAAAGGTTAAAAAAAAATAAGAACGCATAAAAAGAAAAAAAAGGGTATAAAAAGGTAAACAAGTAAAAAGCAATTAGCAACAAAGTAAATTTTTTACGCTAAGGGTATATATATATATATATATATATATATATATAAAATGAGAATGTGGGTAGAGGACATAATTTCCTCTATCATTAATCACTCTGGCCTGTATCCAACGGCTTTTTGCCAATAATATGGCATTTTTAAAAAATATTTACTTATATATGTCATTTTAAAAATAAAATATAAAAATATGTCACTCTTAATTTTTCTGACTTTAGAATTGAGTTTCAAACTTCCGGATTAGTACAAAAATTAAAAAGTCCCAAGACATACAATATTTCTTGAACTTCAACTTCCAATTTTTTTGAGTTGTTTATTCACCCTTTATTACTCACATTTACAAAAACAAATTTTAACTCACTTTTCTCTTTTTTTTTTTCTTTAAATCCTCTCAATTTTTTTGTTCTCAATTTTTTCCAATGTTCACATCCTTTTCAAATCTGTTGTTGGATAAAATGATTACCTTTTTTAATTTTTATCTTAAGTACTGTATAAGCATTTTTAAAGTTGCTAACTTAATTAAAATTTTACTAAAAAATTTTTAAATTATTGATTTTAATTAATTTTAATAATTTGAATTTACATAATAACAATATTAAATAAAATTAATTAAATGACAATTAATCATTTTAAATGTAATATATTAGACTAATTACTATACCAATTATATAATATTGAATAATATTAATATTATCGTATTAAAAAAATATTATAAATTTATTAACTATAATTAGCTATAAAATGTTTAAAAAAATTTGCCTAATATAATCTAACATAATTTAGAATATATTAGTTAATTCTGATTTAATATATAATTAACCGAATTAATTAAATTAAATTAATGAAACATGTTATATCTTAAATATATAATATATTTAACCAATATATTCTAAATTATTTTATATTTTATTATATTATTTTGGTTATATTCTTAAGTTTGAATAACATTTAATTATATTATTTTGAAAGGATAAAATTCGCAAATTTGTAAAAGAATATTATACAAACTAATTCTATTCAAATAATTTTTTCAAAAACACATTAAATATTTTTTGACACAATTTTAACAAATCAAAAAATAAAATTACCACAAGCAACATACAAATATTATTATCTGATATAAAATTACTACAAGCAACATACAAATATTATTATTTGACATAAATTACTATTTCACATATATAATTTTTTTTACTAATTATTATCTCAAAAAATTATTATTTAACACAAATTAAAAAATCAAATACAAAGAAACAATTTTATACAGCAACTTAAGATATAAATTAAAAAAAAAAGGTAATAATTTTATTTAACAACAGATTTGAAAAGGATGTGAACATTGGAAAAAATTGAGAAGAAAAAAATTGAGAGGATTTAAAGGGAAAAAAAAAAGAAGAAAAAAGTGAGTTAAAATTTGTTTTTGTAAACGTGAGTAATAAAGGGTGAATGAACAACTCAAAAAAACCAGAAGTTGAAGTTCCGAAAATATTGTATGCCTTGGGTCTTTTTAATTTTTGTACTAATCAGGAAGTTTGAATCCCAGTTTCAAAGTCAGAAAAATTAAAAGTGGCATATTTTGGTATTTTATTTTTAAAATGGCATATATAAATAAATATTTTTTTAAAATGCTGTAATATTGTCAAAAGCCCGTATCCAACTTAGGTTTAAAGTTTAAAACGTGCCCTATCCCATTTAGGTTGGATGGTAGTCAGTGGTGCAGATTAAGTTGTCATTCCTAAGTACTTCTCTTTATTTTGGAAGGAAATATAAATCTAATCTAGCAACTCCATTGATAAAAAATTCTTGTAAATTTCCTCCTGCTTTTATAGTTATATAGCAACTGAAAATTAAATTAATTTTTTAAACAAAATCAAAATCAAGTTACTCTATATATCGATAGAAATTTAAATTGTGTAATTGTTATGAAATTCACTAAGTTATTTAATACTTAGATGAAATACCAAACAAACTTTCGATCACTGCAGAATTGTTAATTTAATGGTATTCGAAATGGTATTTCGGATGGAGATATAAAGAAAAATGGAGGAACATAGCATACAAAAATATATATAAATCTAAAAATGTTTATTCAATTCAGGAGCATACAATTATTAGTATGATTATGTTCAAAAACATTAGTATTATGAAATATTTAAGAACATAATAAAAGCTTCTGGCATGAATTATAGGTTTCAGAGAAACCCTTTCTCTTGGAAACTCTTGATGCAATCATCAAACATCTGTTCGAGAGTTTTGAAAGGAGGGAAATTCAACTGAGCAATTTTGGTAGTGTCCATGCTATGTGGATTGTTGTCTCCTTCCTGACTGCTACACCTACAAGCAAGGCCACAACAAATTACACAGTGGAGAATCTATTCAATATCGATCGTTTCTATTTTTAATTTTTAATTTTTTTCGGTTGATAATAAAAAAGATAAATTTCTGTTAAGGGAATCAAAATTTTAATATATTTGATGTGATTAATTATTTGACTTACTTGTTCTCAAATGGATAAGAGGGATATTTGGCTCTCAGCATCTCTATTATCTCTGACCAGTGAGCTACTGTGCTTGAGCATACTAGCCTGCCTGATGCTCTTCTATCCTCCATTGCTAAAATGTGAGCACCTATTACATCTTCTATGTGTACAAAACCCACAGTTGTGTTCGGATATTCCCCTCTCAAACCTGTTAAACCAGTGATATACCAAATCTTCACAACCTCTATCTTCATAAAATTGGTTTTTTTTTTTTATAATTTTGCAACAACGAAATAAATTTTTATTAATTTTTTCTTTAATCTAATCATCCGGTGAGGTTATTTATGAATGAATGTCAGAGTTTGCATATCAATAAACAAATAAAAATTATTTTCCCCACAGATTAAAGAACTAGTTATGAAAATCAAACCTTTAATAATGGACAGGATAAGGAGCAGGGTACTGGTAGGTTGTGGAGCAAGTAATGGACCAACAACAAAAGATGGATTCACGACCACTAAAGCAATCCCATTTTCATTTGCTATTCTCCAAGCCTCTTTCTCCCCTATAGTCTTTGCATATGCGTACCAAAGCTGCAATCAATCAATTAGATAATGAAAACATATAGAGAATCAGAAACGAGCTAGCAACAAACAGTGCGGTGATTACATTGTAGCGTTTGCAGTATTCTGGATCGCTCCAATGTGATTCATTTAGAGGACAAACTTGCTGCACATCGTATCGGTATCTAATTGAAGAGCAAGATGAGGTAAGCACAACTCGTTTCACACTACTAGCTTTAGCGCATGATGTAAGCACATTCAAGGTTCCCTTAATACATGGATCAATCAAAGTTGCCTGCAAAAATATTCAATCATATTTCAAAATCTAACTTCAGTAGTTCAAAAATTTTTAGTGGTAAGCATTTGACTACGTAGTAACTGTTAGTAGTTAACAACTAATAGTGATTAATATGTTGGAGAATGAAGAAGGTGTAGGGTATGGTAAAGAAATCCCACATCGGCACCAAATCAAAATGGCTTAGGCGATTTTCAAAAGAAGATAATATGATGATTTTCTTTGTAAATGAAGAAAAAAGGTTAGCGTTTTTTTTTTTTTTTTCCCTTTTTTCTTTTCTATTTAAAAGCGTTTTTTATCAATTCAATTCTTTAGCAGAAGTACAAGAAGCAATAAGGATTTTTTAATTCTTAAAAAGAAGAGGGGCAATTGCCTCCCTTCTCCTTAACGTGGCTTCGCCACTGTCTATCGTTCATCTTTTTAAGAAATCCAAGACTAATGATCGAGCATATGAGTTGGTGATAATAGACTCATGTTTATAACTTCTTGAGATTGCGAATTTAAGTAAGAACTGAATATATATATAAAAGAGAGATCTAAGTTAGGGATATTTGAAGCAAAATGATTGAATTAACATTACTTGAATATTATCATCATAAGGAACAAGCACTGGAGAAGCAGTGTGGAAAACACCATCAACACCTTGTATTGCTTCATCGAAGCTTCCTTCGACCAGCAAATCAGCTTTTAAAATCTTTAATCTTTCGCTGGCTCCATCAAACTCTTTAAGAAAGCCAACCTTCGCAAAATCACCTAACATCAGAGAAAATTAAACATGAAATGAAGAAAAAATGAACATGTTATTAATCAAAATCATTAATTTGAGTCAAATAAGAGGTTATCGGGGGGATGCACCTGGATCTCGGACAGTGGTCCTTACAGTGTGGCCTTCTTCAAGTAACGACTTAATCAAGTAAGCCGCTATGAACCCTGTACCACCGGTTACACAGTACTCTGGCATCTCTCTCTGTCCCTCTACGTCTCAACGGCGCTGGTTAATTAGCTATATATATATATATATTTTTCACTAGTCCAATTATTTTAATTTTGCTTTCTTTCTACCTTTTTTTATTTTTTCCTTTCATATGGGTGAAAAACAACGAGTGAGTAGAAGTAGATGATTCATGCAATGGATAAGCTATATATTTTGTTTTTTAGTCTTTTAAAACTTAAATCTTTTGTGATTCAGTTGGTAGTGGTTTCCAGCTTATTGTTTATTTTTAAAGAATTTGTATTGGCAGTCTTTGTTTTCGCAGAGTCCAAAGAAAGACAAATTTCACGTGGCTGTGTGTCCAAAACAACACAAAGAAAATACTATTCATTAAAGGGAGGCAAAAGCGGAATGAGCACAACAAATCAATGCATATACCATGGATGTCCAACTAATGAATAAAAACTTAGATCTATAGTCCATAAAACAATAATCCATCATAGGGTTTTTGACAGTGAACTTGAAGCCCAAAGAGAAACCAGCTCATTGAGCTACAAAGATTAATAAATTTCCAAATAGTCCATGCTGACCTTTTTCTATTCAAAAGTGCAGGGAAGCAATTAAACCACAATTAAGGAGCTTGCAATGATGGAGCCTGAACTAACCCACTAAAAATCCACTAAATTGGAAAAAGGCCAAGATCTGTGAGAAATCACAAGCACCAAATGAATCTACCTCCATAGATTGACAGGAAGAAAGATCTCATCCATAGTAGAAGAACTTGACAGAAAATCGAACTCATAAATGCATGTGTTTCCAGATCATATTGGAGCAATCTTCATCCCCTTAAGAGAGTGGCAGAGAGACAAATGGACACATCCACGTTCCTTCATATGACAGCGGAGCAGCCACTGAAGTAAATCTGAGACAAAACCCAAAAAATGAAAAACCCCAAAGAAGAAATAGACGAAAGATACTAAGATTTTAGTCATTATATTAAAAAAAAACCTAACAACAAAACAAAGTAAGTAGTAAAACAAAGAAGGGAAAGCCCTCTATGGCCACCGAAGATTACCCTAGAAGAAGCCTTATTGAGAGGCATAGAAAGAGAGAAATAAGAGAAAGCGAGAGAAAAAGTTTTAGAGAGAGTGTTCCACAAAGAAAACATAGGAGAAACGTTTTTTTTTTCCTTGTAATATTTTCCCTATGGAATGAAACAAAAGAATTTCAGACTCAAATTTTTTTTCACTTTTCTTGCGTTTTTTTTTTTTTTTAATCAACCGAGGTTGTTGATTTTCCAAATTTTGTTTTGTCTGTAATAAGCCGAATTTGTTAAAAAAAAAGAAGTTATTTTTTATTCGTATTACTCAAAATTTTATTTGTCATATTTGAACTTCTTTAGACAAAATATAAATTATACATTTACCTGAAATAATTAATTGGGTTAAATGTATATATTAAAAAATAAAATTTTCATCAAGAAAAGTTTGAGATCTCATTTAATAAACTAAGAAATTTTAAATGACAACCTGAAATGAAATTAAAAAGCTTATGACCTCTTACTAAAAAAAAAAAAAAGCTTATCGACAACTATTTTTTTAATAAAAAATTCTTCTTTGTATCAAATATATATATATATATATATATGTTTATTTTATATATTAAATTAATGTGATGAAATATTTAGTCAATATAACTGATACACTCTAAAATGAATAAGTGACATTAAGCAAACCATAAATTTGCTCACCCGAATCATAAAGTATCATATGAAGTTTACTTTTTCACAGTTTTTCTTCCTTATCCATTTAAGATTTGGTAATCTAAACTCTGCATCATATTCGGAAAGAGTCTCCTCTAAATTCGTTTTACAAATACTACAATACAACATATGAACCTTCTTTTCAAGGGACTCGAATCCCTAAATTACCTTCTATACATTTTCTTTGCACGACAGGTAACCAATTTTAAGTTGTCTCAAATTTTTTTAAATCACTTCTCTGACTTAAGTATTTGAATGGTCTGTCTGACACATCGCTTAGACCCTCTAGTTTTCTGTATTGCAAGTGTTGAAAATCACCTAGTAATGTGTTTGAAATCGAAATTTATCCTTGAGCACATCAATAACTTTTTTGGAAGCCCAATGACAAGGTTAAGAACAAAAAAAATGAAATAAGCCTTGCAAAGGTTTATCATGAAAATGCAAAATGAGAAATTAGCTTTAGAAGACTTTCATACTATCAAAAAAAACCCAAAAGCTTCCCAAAAATTGATCACTTACTATTGGCTACAAAATAGAGGTAGAACAGAAGGAAAGGCTGAAGATTGAAGATGTCATAGTCGCGACATTTGTTGCAAGCTCAACGGGTCCAGGATTAGGCTCATCGCAAGAGCTCGACAGCCGTGCAAGCTCAACAACAAGCTTCCATTGCTCGCAACGAGCCTTCAGCTACTGTTTTCTGAGTTTTTATATTTTAAATACATTCCTTGTATTTGTGGAACTTGAACTTAATATATTAGTATGTCCACATCAGATTTATTTTATTTAACTTAATTTTAGGTGTTAATTTTTCAAATAGGATTATATTTTCAATAAGGATTCTTGTGTTCTTATAGAATCAGATTTTTTAAATCTTATCTGATTCTAGAGTTAGAGTTAGAGTTTTAGCCTCCATATAAATTAAAACCTCTATTGTAATTTGAGACAGTTTTTTCATAAAAAAAAAAAAAATAATTTTCTTTGAATTTTTTTCAAGTGAGAAATGCTTCCTATTTCTTGTTTAGAATTTAAATACGAGCTTATCAAGATAACTGGTGACATCACCCCTTATAGCTTTGGTTATCTTTAATAGGTGTGAATTGGATCAAGCTTTTTTCTTTATTCTTATTTGATCAATCATTTGATTTTATTCAATATAATCGGTTACTAACTCTTTATAGCTAGCGTGTTGCATTATTATCCAATGAAAAGATATTAATACCTTTTTTACTTTATATATTTTTCCTTATTAAATTAGTATATGCAGCAAATAAGACCCACAAAATTAATTTCAATTCATTAGAATTAAAAAAAAATAAAAATTAAAAACCTTTTAACATAAGAACAAATCAATAGGCCTGAAGCAAAATCAGCCCACATATAAAGGACGTATATTAAAAGCCCATAGGCCGACAAATGCAAATGTTCTAGTTAAGGAAAGACACATGATATTGTATTTGTATGCACATGCTTTTCTACAAACCTCAAGATCCTTCCAGCTCCTTTACTGGTCACAGACAGCAGCCAAATGGAGACCATGTTTCTAACCATTCTTAATATTCATACAGCCTGGAAGCAAAAATTGCTGTCATAGTATGGAATCATATATATAGGGTTTACGTGGACATACGGTCAGACTTGGGACTTGGGAGGTTCTATGTTCGTCGACTCTCACTGGGGAAGCTCAAGCTCTTAATATGGTAATATGTTCATCAAAAAGAACATATCTATATATATATATATGGTGTGATAACTGGCAATCATACAATAAAATTTGGAGAAAAACTCAGCTATAGCATGTATGCACCAAGTCCAAAAGAAAAATTAAATGGAGACTAAAAAGGATAGTCGCATCTTTGCATTGGGCAATATTGTCACTCCACACTGTAGTGAGGCTGTGTTTGGTGCCTCTAAATTATATTTATGCAGTTACATAAAGTACATATAAGATTACAAAAATTAAATAAAAAATTTCATAAATTGCATGTAAATTACATGTTTGCACATTATATACTAAAATCATTGCAATGAAATATGATTTAGTAACTGTTTATGTCTTGTTTGGATCACCCTAACTTATGGTTACATAAATTATATATGATTACATAAAGTATATATAAAATTATAACAAGTGAATGACAAAATTATATAAATATAATAAGTTATATACATATTATGTACAAAAAAATTACATACAAAATAATTTAAAGGCATTAAATAGGCCCTATTACATTGTGAGAATTAAATGAAAAATTTTCAAAGTAGTAGGTCAAACAAGAGCCTAATCAATTATTTGGCAAAAATAAAAAAAAAATAAAAAAAAATAAAAAAACAAGAGCCTAATCAATTTAGTTTTGCGTTGTTATCATAAATGGGATTCCGATAAGCTTTTAATTTAATGTTGAATTTATTTTAAGAGTTGGAAAATCTTGAATTCTAATTTGATATGAAGTTAAATTTATAAAAAAAAATAATAATTTGATAAAAATAGAGCTTTTTTTAGTAAAAGACTTGCTTGCTATAAATCAGAAGGTGCATCAGGATATCTTAATTATATTAACACATTCATAACATGCTTTTCATATAACTAGCAACTAAATATTATTAAAACGAAATAAAATGCGATAGTCACAATACAATCAGAATCTTAATAAATAATTGACTAATAAAAGCAAAAATTTTCTTTTCCATTAAAAAGAAATAATTTCGTGACTTTTTTACAACAACAAAATATGTCGACTAACAAGACCTTATTATTTTCATTAATTGTTGCTAACTAATTTATAATACTTCCATCCTATTAATTAATTTTCCAAATTCAATTCAGTAATTTTCCTTATTGGCTTAGCCTTTTGCTCTTCTTGATACCAACCAAAGGGCCTAAGATCAAATTCTTTCAATATTTTTCTTTTTCTACCCTCTTTAAGCATCGTCATTAAGGGCGCCTACTAATTTGATTTTCAGTTTAGTTATTATAATTTTTTTAAATACACATGTTTTCATTATCTAAAAAATTAGTAATCAAATTAGCTAAAATAATCAGGTTTCAACTGATACATAAATCATTATTTTTTACAGTAATATAATATCTACAATGAATTTTTATTAATCATATATAGTTTAAAATAATTATTTCTTAATAATATATTATATTTTTATTAGTTATTTAAAAATAAAAAAAATTAATTAGTATTATATAAGTTATAATTGTTCGGTTGTTTCGATTATAACGAATAATAATTAAATTGAGTAATGTGAAAAAACAAATTAGAAAATTAGAAAATGATATCCTAAATACATATTGTACAATTTAAAGGCATTGTGTCAACCTGTTTATGGAATATAAGCATTTACTCTAATATAATTACTTTATTTAACGTATTGTAACCCTAAACATTTATTAATCATTTAATATAATTATTTTATTTAATACATTGATTATATTCTTAATAAAATTTCTTATTTTTAATATCAAATTTAATTAGATAATTCTCTTTTTTTTTTATCTCTTAATAAAGCGAAAAAATAAAAAATTACACTCATTTTCTACTAAAAAAATTTCTCCATTTTTTTCCAGAAAATTCTTTGTCTATATAAGTTACATCATGAATTATCAATTTTTGTACCACAAATTGTTCCGTTGAAGATTATTAATTCATAACCATTAAAGATTTTTGTACAAAAATAGATCAATAATCAATAATCAAAAAATTATATATAAATCTATATATAAAATTGATAATAAAAAATTATATATAAAATGGAGGGAATTTTTTTACTAGAAAGATTAATTGGAAATTAAGAAGGGTAAGATAATTGCTTTGTAGAAAAAAATCCTAAATACACAAAATACACCATTTTCGTACTAAAAGTTGTGACCTTTTTCCTTTTGGAGATTTCTCAAAAAAAAAAAAAAAATAATAAATAAATAAAATTATTACATTTCTATTAATAATATTATTATTGCATTTCTATTAATAATATTATTTTTTTTACTCCATTTTTCATCTTTATCTTTTATAATTTTGAACAAATAAAATCATTTTTTGTGTATAAGAATAATTTTCTAAGGAATTTTTTCTTTGGAAATTAAATTGCAAATTAATGAGAAGAGATAATAATTTCTTTTTTTTTTGGAGTATTAGAGAACAGAAAATCGATAATAAATCTATTACTTAAAAAAAATATATTTGCCGTTAGGTTATATCTTGATGTGTATAATAATTTCTTTTTTGAAATTTTTTTTAAATGGTTTTTTTAAAAATTTAAGATCATTTAAATAAAATGAGAGAATAATTTTTTTTTTTATGAGAATTCAAATTTTAAATTTTCACTAAACTTAATAAATAAGAAAAATGATATAAAATCCATATAATATATGAAGAATAATCAATAACACCAATACTCTTATTTATATCAAAAATAACCAAAATAAATATTTCTAGCTGACTAAATTACAGCAAAATATATTTATCCTTGAAATTTTTAAAATGTATATTTAACTACGCCCTTTCATCATTAGAATTTAATAAAAGGCTTCATGAAACTATCCTAAATGTTTGCATATCTAAATATACAACTATTTGGAAAGCACTATTTTTTATTTTATTTTATTTTATTTTTTATTTTATCAGAAGTTATTGATGGAACATTAATTATTAAAGGGTCAACTCTGTGAATGGAGGGAAGATGGTGGTTGGCAGCTGGTTGTTTTTTTGTCCGTTGAAATAATTATTTTTCTCCGTTGAAATAATTAAAAGTAAGTTTGATTTGACAAATTATTTTTTTAATGGATAAATGGAAAATTACAATTATAAATCACAATAATTATATAAATTATGGTTATACCAATTTTTTTTTTTTTTTGACAATTTAAGTTCTTTTCAATCATTAATTAATGGAAAAGTACTTTCCTTTTTTTAATAGCTTTTTCTTTTTTTTTTTTTTGCCAAAATGAAATTCATTCAACTAGAAACATCATAGTGCAACAAAGCGTAATGCCTAGGGGATGTACAACACAACAAAGCATAAACCTTAGGAGATAAAATATTCTTAAGTAGGGATGTAGCCATACAATGTGTTAGTTTGTTTGCAATTCTTCTTACCCAGCCAATACAAAAATAGTTAAAATACAATTTGAGTTCACTAATTACAAATAAAAGTGGCTGGATTTCAGTAATTAAAATTTTTTTAATAGCTTGGCTAAATTGTAACTGTGCTCTTTAATATAATTATTTGAATTAAATTGGAAAGATAAATTTTAATTTTACCACCTCTATTATTGTATAGGAAATTGGAAGTATCCAGTCTATCAAATCCAGGGGGAATGCCCAATTTGGAGCTTGTACTTTTTGCAAATGCTCATTTGGAAGTCTGAAAAAAGTTTTCATTTAATTAAAAGCTTCAACTTGCAATTCGGTTCAATTTGAGGTTTGACCGTTAATTGTTATTAACGTTAGTTAATTGAGGTTTACTTCATATTTTTAAAATATTAAAATTAAAAATTAAAAAAAAAATTCTCTAAAAAATAAAAAAATATGAGTTTTATCAAAATCTAGATTTGCATAAATAAGTGAATTAAATCACTTTTTTTTTAGAAGATAACGAACAGATTTTATTCTTATATTGTTTATTGCAATTCTTTTTTTTTTTTCCTCCTTTTCTTGTTTTCTTGTGTAAAATATGATGCACGTCTCCTATTTTTTATGATTCTGTTAGTTGATATGGTTAAAGCCTTATCTTGGTATTGCAAATCTGGGATCTAGGTTTTGATGAAACCCATATTTTTTTTTTCCAATTTTAGTTTTTAATTTTAATTTTAATATTTTTTATTATTTAAAAATATTATTTTTTAAATTTTAATATTTAAAAAAAAGTAAAGTGAATCTCACTTAACCATTGTCAATGATAATTAACGCCAAATCTCAAATTGTACTAAATTGTAAGTTCAAAATCCTAATTAGGTGAAAAAAAATTTTTAGGCCTCCAATTTAGTATTTGAGAAAACTACAGGCCAAATTGAGCATTTCCCATCAAATCCAAATACCTTAGAATAGGAATATTCTTGAGAAATTCTAAATGTTGATTTGGGCTTAAAATTAAATCACCATTTTAAAAAAAAAAAAATAAAAAAAAAAAAAAAAAAAATATATATATATATATATATATATATATATATATATATATATATATATATATATAATAAAAATGTAATAAAACAAAAATGATATTTTAAATAAAAGGATATGATGATACAAATATATTAAATACAAAATTTTCTATGTCGAAGCGGTTTAAATTGTGGTAATTTTTTAAAAAGAAAAGAATAATAAAATAAGTTTAATGAATTAATTTTAGGTTTTAATCTAAAAATGATTCTTTTAAAAAATAATAAGCAATTTGGTTATTTTACTTACCTTTTTATAAAAAAAAAAATGACAATGATTCCTTTTTATAAAAAAAAAAAAAAAATTGACAATGATTTTTACATAGTAAAATTAAGCTTTAGCTGGTTGATAATTGAAATTTCGAAATTTTAATTTAATCATCATATTGTCACAATGAAAATTGCATCTCGTGATTTATGAAAAATAATATTTTGAGCTTTCTTTTTTTTTAAAAGGAAATAATAATAGCTTTTTCTATTTTAAAAATTTTTAGCTGGATTTTTCTTTTTCTGTTTCTTTCCTATATTTTGGGCAATGATGAAACCAAATCCAACAAAACAAAATTATTAGATTGAAGTGATTTAATTTTAGGCACATTGAATTAGATCCAAGTAGCTTGATTCGGTTGAATTTAAAATGGTTATCACCATTTTGTAAAAAAAATTTAAATTAAGATAATGTTTAAAAATCAAATTTTGAGCACAAATTATTTGATAGCTAATTTCGATTCTAAGTCATTCTATTTGGTTCCTAATTCAGATGTGCCAAAAATTAAAGTTGCTTTCTAAAAAATTTCTGAAAATTTTACCAACCTAAGCCCATCATTTTTAGATATTTTTATTTATTTGTTATTTTTGTTTTTTTGTAAAAATTTCATTTCATATTAGAAAACTTCTTTGTTAGTTTGTCATGCAGAATTATTTTTTATTCAAAGACAATATAGAGGAAATAAGTCTCAAGATCATTTTTGGAAAAATTTGTAATAAAATATGTAATTGTTAATTTTATATCTATTTAATAAATTTTATTTTCCTTTGTAATTACCTAGTATGTAATAACTTTTTAAATACTTTGTATTAAATTGATATTATTAAATAAGAATTAGTATTCATTTATTTCCTTTCTCAATTATCTTGTATTTATTTTAATTTACTAACACGATAAATTGATAATAACTTTGAGCCCAAATTAAATTTAAATTTCATTTTTTAAAATTAAACTCATTTATTATTCAATTCCTTAAAATAAATAAATAAATTAGCAATTACCATTTTTTATTAAGCAACAATGTTATGTACTAAATAAATAATAAAAGATAAATGTTTTAAGGTCAATTTAATATTTCAAAAATTAATGTGTAAAGTGCCTAACACTGGTCTTTTCCTTCTAATGCTTGGATCAAATTGAATACTGATGGAGCTAGCACAGAATCTAGTAGGAGAACTAAAGGTGGTGATCTGCTAAGCTAGGTAGCATGGAAATGGAAAACGGGAAACAGAAAATCCAGAAAAGGGAAAAAGGAAATAGGGAAATAGCATTTTTAAAAAATATAGAAAACGAAACGTAGGGGAAGCGCGTAAATATAAAAAATATGGAGGTATATATATATATATATATATATATATATATATATATATATATATATATATATATTATTAGTGCAAATTTATATATATTTATAAATATACTTTAAATAATTAAACATATATTTATAAATTATTATTTTTAGTATTTTTTTTATATAATAATAATAATAATAATAATTATTATTATTATTATTATATTAGAAAAAATTAAATCGAAAGTGAATTTTTTTTTAGGGGTTGACTTGGGCAAGCTAATTTTTTTTAACTTAAAAACAGGTTTCCATTTTCCAGAAAAGGGAAAAAGGAAATAGGGAAATGGCATTTTTAAAAAATATAGAAAACGAAACGTAGGGGAAACGCGTAAATATAAAAAATATGGAGGTATATATATATATATATATATATATATATATATATATATATATATATATATATATATATATATATATATATATATATATATATATTATTAGTGCAAATTTATATATATTTATAAATATACTTTAAATAATTAAACATATATTTATAAATTATTATTTTTAGTATTTTTTTATATAATAATAATAATAATAATAATTATTATTATTATTATATTAGAAAAAATTAAATCGAAAGTGAATTTTTTTTTAGGGGTTGACTTGGGCAAGCTAATTTTTTTTAACTTAAAAACAGGTTTCCATTTATAAAAATTAGTTTTTAATTTTTTTTAAATTATGAAAACGTACCCAAAATATTTCAATCAAATTTTCGTAAATTTTCAAATAGAAAATATTTCTGAAATGTGAAAATGTAATCTCCCGATAGTTTTTGTGCAACATGGCTGCTAAGACATGCAAATGGTGCGTGGCTTGGGGTGCTTTGCAATTACTTTTGGGACATGCCATGCGACAGAAACTGAACTTTGGGCACTGATTAAAGGTCTGGAATTAACTTGGGACAGAGGGTTTCGAAAGATTTGTTTGGAAGTGGATTCTCCCTTGGTTACTCAGTGGGTCAGAGAGAGATGGCGTCAATTAATGATGGTCCTCATTCGAATATGATTTTATTTGTCACCAATTGCTAAACCAGGATTGGGAGTTAGCTGTTCAACATGCTTATATAGAGGGTAACACGGGAGAGGAGTTAATTTTTGGAATGTCCCTTCACATGAAGTTGTGCAGATCTTGCATAGTGATAGGATTGGTGTGAGATGGCCTAGAAGAGTTGTTTCTTCTACGTTTGGATAGCTTGATGGTTCTCTTTAGGTTTTATTCCTTTCATCTGTACCTTTAAAAAAAAAAAAAAAAACATAAAATAATCATACAACTATAGGACCAGCAAATCTAATTATAATTTGGTCGTGATATGATCTATAAGCCTAAATTTATAATTAATATATATTATGAGATGGGCTATTTGCACTCCATGCTACTCTTATCTTTTATTGTCCACTGCAAAAATTATCGGCCCAGTCGTTTGGATTTTTCCTTTTTCATTTTTCGCTTGCTTATTGCCTATCCGTTGAGAACTATTTAACTAACATAAAACAAATCCTTAATATGATAAAAATAAAATAAAACAAAATTTTTAGACATCAATATAAATAAATAAAAATTTAAAAGCTAACATTCTAAATTTTTATTTTTATTTTCATAAGATAATAATAAAAGATGGTGTAATAGAGTCTAAAAGTATATAAATAGTATATTCCAATAAAATATAATAAGTAAATAAAGACTTAAAATAATTTTTATATTATTTAATAATATTTATGTCCATATATATGAAATTTAATTAACAAAGTTAATATTTTAATCTATTAATAAGATGAGATGATTTTAAAAATAAAATAAAGGCTAGAAATCAGTTTTTAGTTTGTTTTCAGTAATGCTATCTTCATATATTAATATTATTTTGGCAAAACTAAATTTCAACTTTAAACAATAATGGAAGGAAATATTTTATATTCAGCTTTACCATTTAGAAAATAAGTTTTTAAATATTAATTTTTTAATATAAGTTCTAATCAATAAATAAATAATAAATTCATCACTTGCTAACAAGGACAGATTACGGTCGCCCCAACCCCTGACTTAAAAATAATAAATAAATATACATAGGGATTGATTTGTAAAAAATGTAAAAATTGTTTATAAGTTTTTAAGATTGGCCCCTCAAAAAATGAGTATAAGTGATTTTTACATGATTAATAACTTGTTTTCATGGTTCATAATTTTTTTATTTGTTTTTATTTGCCATTTTTTTTTAAGTACATAGCCCTTTTCTTTTTTCCTTTTTAAGATTTTATATGCAAATTTTTTAGTTTTAGACTATTTCATAATCTTAAAACTACAGTTTAAAAAGATATACTCTCTCTATCCACAAATTATAATTCACTTTTATTTTGACATAAAGATTAAAGATTTATATTTATTTTATTATTTTATCTTTATTATAACCACAAATTACTTTAATTATTTTAAAATGATGTGATTGATTATAATTATACTAAATGACATATTTGGAACACAACAATAAATATAATTTAAAAAGAAAATAGACTCTTTATCTTAGATATCTCAAAAAGGAAATGTAAATTATAATTTATATACAGAGAGAGTATAATTTTTAAATACATGCCAATAGAGAGAAGAAAGGAAACTTAGTTTCAATTTGACTGGAAAAAAAAAAAGAAAAAAAGTTAATGCATATACCGAAAATACCTATGTTTTTAGACTTAAAGAGAAAATTTAATTTCACTTCCATCTTATTATTAAATGAGTGGAAAATTCATTAAACTGGGCTAGTGATATGCATTGAATTATCAATGATTTCAAAATCAATAAAAAAAACAGTGTATGTTGAAGGTGTCTATATTGTTCCAACTTTGTAGGGGCAAGATGAAGTTGAATTGAATTTTGCAAACCGTTTTATGACCTACCCAACTAACGACTACCTTATCAATTATAAATCTCATAAAGTTGGTTGTTTGTCTTTGCTTTCAAAATGTTTTGTGTTTGGATCCAAATTTTTCTTTTCTTCTTATTTTCTTTTTAAAGAAATCTTTTATGGCTTCCGCATGCTTCATTTCCTTCCTTTTTTCAGTCAGCATATACGTACCTATAAATTTTTCTTGCTTACGAGTACGTATAATTTATATGTAGGATATGGATATACATAAATAATCTTAATCCAACAACGATGGGAGTAGTTGGCTCTACAAGCAAAGTTATTATCTATTTTTGTTAATCAATTATTAAACTCTTTCTCCATACTTTTAGCATGTCAATATTCTAAGTTGTTCTCATGGATATGTATAATTAATTTGTGTGGGTGTATTCTTTGCATTTCCCAGTTTTTAACAATAATGAAAGGATTGTTTATATTTATTCTATTTTGTGACACAAAACATATTGCATTTACTTAATTATATCAACCAAAAAAAAAAAAAACATTCCAGGATTCATGAAATTATTGTGTTGAGCACTCAAATTCTTATTTTTCTTTTCATGCACATTGAAGATTAAGTTAAAATAGAAATAAAATAAAATTAAATGACATAAAAAATCGAAGTCAAATTTCACGGAAATATAAGCATGATTCAATTTGGTTTTTGGTTTTACAATTCATTTGAACTCAACATTAGTAACATTAAACTCAATGTTAATGGCGTTGAGTTTAATATTAATAATGTTTAATTGCACGTTAAGAGAGATACACTTAATGTTAATAATATTGAACTCAATATTAATAACATTGAATTACATATTAACAAAATTAAACTCAACGTTAACAATATTAAGTTCAATATTAATAATGTTGAATTACATGTTAATAAAGTTGAGTTCAATATTAATAAAGTTAAGTTAGACGTTATTTTGATAATTCAGTTTTTTAGTTGGTTTAGTTTAAAAAGCATAAAAACTAAATTTAAAATCAAAAATCGATTAAAACCTTTAATCAATTTCAAACGAAACCAAATTAATCATATAACCAAACTAATATATCGATTTCAGTTCAATTTTATATTAATTTTCGTAAATTGGACTATTTTTTTATAAAATTTATAGATATATAAATTTAAAATACTACCTTAATCATTTCAGTATTTTTCATTTTTAATTAGTTAAATATAATAGCAGATTAATTTAATTATAATACTTTAAATATTTTAATTATATTTATTATTTATAATTATCCTATTGGCCATAAAAAATAAAATTTTATACTTTTTTTAAAATAAAGTAATATAAAAAATTTGTCTATACAATGCCTTTTATAAAAAGATTATGATTTTTTTTAAAAAGAGTAATATTTTTTCCTAATTATAAAATTATTTTTCTTATAAAATTATTGTTTTGTATAAAATAAATCATATTATAAAACAAATTATATTTTCGTAAAATTAAAAATTTTTTCGTAATTAAGTAAAATTGCGAAAAAATAGTTTGATTTAGGAAAAAATATAGATAAAATCATAATTTTTTATAAAAAAACTATTTTTTTCGCAATAAAGTGGGTTATTTTATTTTAAAATAAAATAATCTAAGAAACTCCCTACTAAAATAATATCTCTGTATCTCACTATTGTGACATATATATTAAGAAGTTGGAGGACCATATCTAGTATGAATATATCAAGAACTACTCTATAATTAGTTGGAATCTTATATGTTAACTTCAGTCATGGCATATACGTATATATTTTTTGAAAATACTTCAATTTTCTTTACTTTGTCCTTATTTTTTTTTTAACTTTTTTCCTTACTGGGAGAAAATTTCAAATTTTTTCTTAATTTCTTTTGTTTAATTTTTTTCATATAACTCCTAATTGGATTCATCATTATGATATAGTCGGTTGGTCCTAAATCTATTCTCATTCATATTGACAAGAAATGTACTAGAGTTTCCTTGTGGGCAAAAACCAGTAGTTTCTCACCCTTTATTTTAACAAAATTTTTCTATAAACAACAACGATAGGACTATGTATACACATGATATACCTAACTTCATAAGCTTTTGGTGAAAAAAAAGAAAAAATCAGTAACACCACCCAGTTGGGGGAAGGGCAGTTGTATGGTTTGGTCATCGTCAAGGATTAATTAGGCTCTAATTAATGTATACCAAAGTTATGAAACTTCACATTGTTATGATGTTGCTGCTCAAGTTATACAAATTTGATCAATTAATGATCACAAAACATTGCATTTGACTAATAGTTTAGGCTACGCTTAATAGCCATAATGTAATGTAATATAAAATAATTAAATATAATATTTATATAAAAAATATATTTAATTATATTACATTATATCATCAGTCTACCAAATGTAGTTTTTAGTGTATATTTTATTAAATAAAAAAATAAAAATTTAAATTCTACCAGTTTTATAATTTTTTTAGTAGTAATTGTTTATGTAAAATAATTATGAAGGAAGGTTTTTTTTTTTGTTTTATTCTGAAATAGGATCTTCCAAATTTTTTTTAATATATAATAAATAAGCATATATATAAGAAAATATATTTTTTATGGTTACTTTGTTAAAAATCAAAGTAAACATACTTTATTACGAAAAAAATAACTATTTTATGAAAAATTAAAATCTTTTTATATTTTTTTGTAAATAAAATTATTTTTTTCATAATTTTTCTTAATTGTGAAAAAAATTTAATTTTACGAAAATATGACTTATTTTATATAAAGTTATAACTTTACAAAAAAATTCATAAGGTAATGAAAAAGAAAAATAATTCCGTAATTACAAAAATAATTTCCTAAATTAAACTATTTTTTAGTAAAACTTATAGGTGGATAAATTAAAACTATTTTTTTTATAAACTTTTTCGTAAAGTTATTGTTTTGTACAAAATCAATCATATTTTTATAAAATTAAAATTTTTTCACAACTAAAAAAATTATAAAAAAATAATTTTATTTATGAGAAAATATAAAAAGATTTTGATTTTTCATAAAAAAAAATTATTTTTTTCGCAATAAAATATATTTACTTTGATTTTTAACAAAGTAAAATCACCATAAGAAAAACTTATGTATATGTGTAGTCTAACTTCCAACAACCCAAGTAACTGTCAAATATCAGCGTGGAAATAAAAACCTAAGTATGGAAAGTTGGAACTAAAACATAAGGAAGTTGGAAACGTACAAATAGTAACAAGGAAACATGATAAGCCCTCTGTTTCTACGTTCACACCTACCATATGTTTAAGAAAAGAAACCTTTAACTTGTTTTTAAAATATTTGAAGCAAAGTTTTCAAACCAGCAAATGGATAGGGTTGCCAATCAGATTTTACTAAGATTAAAATTTAGGTGTTAATGACTCGCAAATTCAACTCTCTTTCTACGTTCTATCTGTACTATATTATATATATAATATATCTTGCCAAAAAGAGAGAGAGAGAGTGTGTGGGTTAAATAAAATAAAATATTATATATATCTTAAAAGTTACACCTTAAATTGCCCAAAAAATATAATTTAATATCTTAAATTCACTAAAATATTATCATTTTATATTTTTTTTATTATTAAAATCTAGTTCATGCAGTACGACCTTACATTTATCTTATTATAAACAAAATTATTATATACAAATCTTAATGTAATTTGTACTATTGTGAACCATAAAATAATTCATTTTTGAAATTGGTACATATATATATATATAGCTGTGTATATATATATATATATGTGTCTGTGTATATATACACACACACACACACACACACATATATATATATATATATATATATATATATATATATATATATATATATATATATATATATATACAGATATACATATACACACATATGCGCGCGCGCACACACACACATATATATATATATGATGCCTCACAATCACAAGCCAATATGCTTAGTGCAGATTTTCAAGAAAATGAATCATGTATATATATATATATATATATATATATATATATATATATATATATATATATATATATATATATAAATTATTGCTACTGTCCCATCTAATTTCATATTTGATGGTAGTATAATTTTGAAAAATATTTGCTTAAATTTTCTTATATATTTTGATAATTAAATTATTCAAAAATATTCATTTTCAATCCTTAATATAATCCATTTGAAAATATTTTCAAATTTTTTCTTTTATGAAAAGAAAATCAAAAGACCTTTTGAGCTAAAAATATCATTTCTTTATTAAGGAAAAAAACCCTAAATATTCTCTTTGATTTTCTTCTCTTTCATTCAAATGGCTGAAATTTTATGTTTAAGGAAAGAAACTTTTGAACGAATTGATCAAAGCCTAATTGATTTATCTTATCCTTAATTCATTCTTCTTCAACAGTCATTTTTTTACTAACTTTATAAAACCAAAAATGCTTATTTTATCTAAACACCTTTTATCATTTTCTTAAAAGTCTAGAGAGTATTCTACATAATTGAATTTGAAAGTCTTTCTTGTGAGATTATTGTAGGTTTTTTAAGCATTCATTGTCTCGGATAGTTTTCTTATTTCTCACTGTTAATGTTTACCTTTGTCCACTTTAGGTGTTGATTGTAACACAAATGGAGAGAGAGAAAATCTGTGTACTTTTGAGAGTTTAGATTAAAACTCTTGGATTGTTCCTTTGTGTTTTGGTGAAAATACTCAGTTGATTATTTGGGTGTTTCTTAATTAAAGCACTTGAGTTATTCTTTGAAGTGTTTAGGGTTAAAACACATGTTCCTTTAAGTATTTTTTGGTTAAATTACTTGGTCGTTCCTTTGTGTTTTTCATGGATAAAATACACAATTTTCTTTGAGTGTTTTTAGGTTAAAATACTTGGCTTCCTTTAGGTGTTTATATGTAAAAACACTTGGATTATAGGTTTCAAGTACTTGTGTAAACTTGAGTTTATATTCTAGGCAGTAAGAATCTAGGTTTGTAATTGGTGATTATTCTACCCATTAGAAAGAGCTACTTATTAGTGGAGAGACTTCTCAATGTGTGATCCTTGAGAGAGTGGACATAGGCAATAGTGCCAAACCACTATTGATGTTTGTTCTTTATCATTACACTTACTTTATTTTAAGTTCATTTTTGCTTTGATTTTAGTTGAACCGATTTAATATTTAAACTACTATTGACTTTCTAATTTCAGGAGGTATCTAATCTAATAAGTATATCCAGTTTCAACAAAGTAAAATCACTTAATTCAAATCCTTATATTTTTTGTTGTTTATTTTTTTTATATCTTATTTGCTTTGATATGATATTCAAATTTATATATTGTTTTTCATATTGATTTGACCTCTTTTGTAAATTGATTTATCGAAATCATAGTTCAATAGTTTTCTAATAATCTAATTTTATCTCTAATATACTTTATTTTAGGTGATCTAATTCTATTGTGTGTTGTTTCTTAAAGTTTGCCTAAATTATTGTGCTTAATTATATTTTGTTATTTGAGATTGCACTTATTATATTTTATTTGCAAACTTGTCATACATATACTTCACATTTAAAAGACCTTAGGTATAAAGTCCTAAGTTTACTTGAAAATTTTTAGAAGCCTAATTCACCCCCTCAAAGGCATTCCTCACATAACATTAACCTTATGTTTTGAGATCACAAATAATTAATACGAATCCATTAAGTTTTATTATCATTCCAACAATCACAAAAAAATATTTTTATATTTAAGCAATACGTACCCTCACTTTATTATCTAAATGAACTAATATTATATTTTTATTCTGTTACTCCGTATAATATCTCCAATTCATGTAATTAATTTCCAACCAATCACAAGCATTAGATACAAAGATAAAAGATTAATTCCAATAATTTAAATCCAATCAATCCAACATTTTTAGAGAAAATAAGAGTTATAAGTACAATGATAAGAAAAGAGAAAAACAACAAAAATAAATTTTACATAATTCAGTTTTTTAATAGACTTACATCCACGATCTCTTGAAGGGTAATCTACTAAACCATTACATTACAATTTTTGGATGAACAAAATTGTAAACCCTAGCACAATATCATCACTCATTATAAAGGTACTATACCCATATACTCTGTAGCATACTAATCATTTGGCAAAATGGCCAACTCAACTATTGGCCAAAAGGCCTTAAATCTTTGAATAAAAGTCAAAGAATATCTTCTATAATATTTATATTTATAATGTTAAGAGATCCTAACTAATTAGGAATAATATTAAAATAAGAATTTTACTCAACAAAGAAAATAATTTTCCACTTAATTGTGGAATTTTTCTTACATACAAAATAAAAAATACAAAAAAAAGAAGGTCTTCTTACAAATTCTATTAGGATTTTGAATCATAATCCTAATAAATATAGATAATTATAGGCAATTCAAAAAATTACATCTAAATATCAAAAAAGAAAATTAGTTACTCATATTGAAAGAAGACATAAACAATTCAACAATTAATCTAAAAGAAATCATCATATTTTATTTATTATTAAACTAAAGATTAAAAATAGAGAACAAAGTTTGAGAAAAACTCTTTGAACAATTTGAATTGAATGGCACTCCAAGCCTTGAAGGATCTTCAACTTGAATTCCTCTCTTTCACAATTCTTGTGAAACTAATCTAAAATTCTATGAAAGATTATAAGCTTGAGAGGTAAAAATATGATATCTAACTATTATAAAGTTCTCTATATATAGACATAATCAAAACTTAAGTCTAAGGAGGTTTTGAAGTCCTTAAAAGCTTAGAAAAATTCAAAGTACAATAAAGCTCTTCACTTGTGCACAAGCAGGTTGCACAACCATGCCAAGAAATAATTCACGTACAACATCCATCATATATGCATGAGCATGTGTATGTTTTCTTGCTTCTTGTCTTCACAAATCTTCAACGGACATTCCTGAATTTTTCTGCACATCCATGTAGCATGCACCACAATAACATGCATTTTAGCGACTACAAAAAATTTATCTCTAAATAACGATTAATTGGTGATTGATTAGCGATTAAATTAAGAAGATTGAGACATTTTATTAATTTAGCGGTTAAGTTGCAACTATTTAGTTGCTAAAAATGTTGGCAAAAAAAGGTGTGACAATTTGCTATTATGCCTTAATCGCTAGTTAGTTATTAAATGGCGACTAAATATAACCTTGTTGGTAAAATACGACAAAGTTATATTGGGAGAGCAAAATTTCATAGTGCCAGCGATTTAGCGATTGACCAATTTAGTCACTAAACTTAGCGATGACACAATTTGTAATTGCTAAGTTATATATTTTTTAAATGAAATATTAATTTCAATATTAGCTAATAGGTTTCTAGTTTCTAACTATCGACTGAATGTAGCGAGTAGTTTTTATCGCTAAATTAGTTTAATGGAAAGATGTAATGTCATTTAAAAAATTAAGGAGGGACTTTATCAGCGACTAGGGTTGTTAGTTGCTAATTTCGAATTAATACCCACAAATCTAGATCTTCTTCATGATTTGTTCTCTTCCTCAAAACCCTATACACAGTAGCCTCCCTCTTACCTCCAACAACTAAGTCAGATCGGATGTTTTGCTACTGCCGATCACTGATCGGACATTAACACTCGTTGCTATTGTCGTCGGGTCTTCATCTTCAAGTAATTATTCTTCTGCTTAAGGAAAATCCATTTATAGGCATTTCTTTTATTTTTTATGTCTTTAGTTTTGAATAATTCCATTTTTTCTTTTGTTAATTGGAATCTTTTAAGGATCCAAATGCACCTTTAAAATAAGTAATGTGCATTTGACCCATTGTATTTTGAGATTAATGAAAAGAGTTCCTAGACATAATAACAAAATAAAATTATATTAATAAAAATAAAGATTGGATAGTATAATTTATTGTTAATGAAAAGGGGTTAATTTAATTGTTGGCTAGAGATTGAGAGGTCGAAGTGAAACATATTTATCATGAAGCAAGTTTTCAGCAGATTTGCTTGTTAGTTATGGGAAGAAGTTGGTTTTAGGGGGTTCATTATTTTGATGCCCCGTCTAAGGGTATTTTATCTTGGCTCCATCATGTTCATTTGAGTTGCATATACTAATTAGTGTGTTGCAATGCTCTATATAATAATAATAATAAAAGGAAGAATAATTAACATTATAATCCTTTAAATTAAACAATTAGATTTTTAGAATTTATTTAATTATGGGTTTCAAAAAAAAAATCATTTTAAATTAGGGTATATATAGAAAATATTGAATAAAAGTATTTAAATTAAATATGAAGTATTCATGTGTATAAATTTATATTTTAAGTATTAGAGAAAGGATTCAAATATAAATTTATTTGTATTTATTGTTAAATTATGTTTAATTGTGGATTTATATGCAATAAATTAGTGGGATATGTAAATAATGTAATCCAAAATATAATATAGTAATTAATTAGACCTATGGAGAGGCCGCATAATGTGGAAAAAGTTCTATTTGGCTTTTGTGATTGGCATTTTATTTGGAGAAACAGACGAATTGGCCATGTACGTGCGTGTGTCTCTTTTGATATATCAGGAAGTCAACTGAGTCATGAAGCAGTTTTTTTTTTTTTTCTATTTCTCATTATGAAAATGAAAATGAAAATTTCACCATATACATTATACATAGAAGACAAAGTCAAGATATTTAATTTCTCTAAATTTTATTATTGTATTTAATGAAATTAAAAAATTAAGTGTTTAAAATTTAATATTTAAATTTTAATTAAAATGCTTAACAATATAAATGTTAAAAAAAAATTAATTGTAAAAACTTATTTAGAATACTAATGAATATTAACTTAATTAATATTTGAAGTTAAGTTATCTGTTACCAAATAAGTTGAAATTAAAAAAAAAAAATTAAAATCTTTAATACTATTTATTTTAGAAAATTAATATAGTATTATAAAATATTATTTTAAAAAATAAACAAGATTCGAGCTTTTATTTTATTAAATGAGTCAAATAAGTATTTCATATAAATTAATATAATTAAGTAGTAATTTAATAATATTATAAACTGTTAGAACGAATTCTTTCAATTATGTTTTACTAATAAATTTCTTTCCCAAATTAAGTTCCCATCCATTTTTTTTGGAGGAAAAGAAAAAAACAAAACAAAAACGGAAGTGGGGAATGAAAAAGAGTGCTTTGCTTTGACTTTTCTAATTTCCATTTTGCGCTTTAATTGATTCGATCAAATTGTCGAATAGCAGTTAGGGAAGTCAAATACTACCTTTGTGGAGTTGCAGGATGCTTTGTGTGATTTATCCTTTTCAGTGAATTGCCCCTTTAACTTGGTCATGTTATATCGGCCACCTTTTATCTTCCATGCATTAATAACACCAGGCTGGGACCACTTTATATAGTTCCCACTTATTAATTAAATTAATTAATTAATTATTAAATTTATCACTGCTCTAATTATCTACTAACTAGTTTTATATAATTATACTCCACCTATACAAATAGTTTTTTTTTTCTTTGAAGTTATATAATTGCAATTGAATTTAATGCGAAGGAAGTTAATATAAAGTTTTGGAATCATTTGAATAGACAAAAATTCAAACCGGGTGTTAATTTTGTGATTAATATATTTAAATTTTTTCGAGTAAGACATTCAAATTTATCCGTTAAATTTATTTATGGATTATTTTTAATTTGAATATAATTTTTAAAATTATATACTTGCTATGATTTTACACTATTTTGTTTTAGGGTTTATAAGTTATATTTAAACTTTTTTTTTGCTATTTTGACGCACATATTAATATTATTAATTTATCATATTCTTCGAATTATCATTTATGTTAAAATTTAAAAAACAAAATATCTAAATATAAATTATTCGATGTATAAAAAAATAAAATACTCTATTCTACGTACATATTTGAACATTTAATTAATATACTAATAGATTAATTATGATGATTTGATTAGTAAGAAGGAAGATAAAAAGAAACAAAATACTAGATTGAAAAAAATTGGGAAACATAGCTAAAAGCAGAAGCTACAAGGACAGATACAACAAAAACCCTAGTTGGTAAATGTTGGGTGTTTAGTTACAACTGGAAAGGAAGAAAAGAAAGTAGAGAAAATTAATATCAAGTTAAGTGAGCGTTGAGTGACGTGTATTTCTCATTTAATCTTCCCATCTGCCTCCTTCATTGCTCCCGGTCCCGTTGCCTTTATATCTCCACCATCCCCCCTTCTTTGCCATCATCTTCTAATAACACCTCTCAATTCCTCTGTTTTTCTCAAGAAACAAACTACTCTGATTCTTCCTCATTGCCAATAAAAAATGCCTCCAATCTTGCCTGATTTTTCCAGTTCTGTTAGGCTCAAGTATGTGAAACTTGGGTATCAGTATCTTGTTAATCACATTCTTTACCTTTTATTGATTCCTGTTATGGTTGGTATTTCTATCGAGGTTCTTCGTTTAGGACCAGATGAACTCTTGAATCTTTGGAAATCACTTCATTTTGATCTTGTTCAAATTCTTTGCTCTTCTTTTTTAATCATCTTTATTGCTACTGTTTATTTCATGTCAAAGCCAAGAACTATTTATCTTGTGGATTATGCTTGTTATAAGCCCCCTGTTACTTGCAGAGTTCCTTTCTCTACTTTCATGGAGCACTCTAGGCTTATCTTGAAAGATAATCCAAAGAGTGTTGAATTTCAGATGAGAATTCTTGAAAGGTCTGGCCTTGGAGAAGAAACTTGTTTGCCTCCTGCTATTCATTATATTCCTCCAAAACCAACCATGGAAGCTGCCAGAGGAGAAGCAGAGCTTGTTATTTTCTCTGCTATGGATTCTCTGTTCAAGAAAACAGGGTTAAGGCCTAAAGACATTGATATTCTCATTGTTAACTGCAGTCTTTTTTCTCCAACACCATCTCTTTCTGCTATGATTATTAATAAATACAAGCTTAGAAGCAACATAAAAAGTTTTAATCTTTCTGGTATGGGATGCAGTGCTGGGCTAATCTCCATTGATTTAGCTCGCGATCTTCTCCAAGTTCATCCAAATTCAAATGCAGTTGTTGTTAGTACAGAGATTATAACACCAAACTATTACCAAGGAAATGAAAGAGCTATGCTTCTTCCAAATTGCCTTTTCCGTATGGGTGGTGCTGCAATTCTCTTGTCTAACCGCAGGTCTCAGCGCTGGCGAGCTAAGTATCGCCTTGTCCATGTTGTTCGAACCCACAAAGGAGCAGATGATAAAGCTTATAGATGTGTGTATGAAGAGGAAGATAAAGAAGGCAAAGTTGGGATTAATTTATCAAAAGATTTAATGGCAATTGCTGGTGAAGCCTTAAAATCAAACATAACAACAATCGGGCCATTAGTTCTTCCGGCTTCAGAACAGATCCTGTTTTTATTAACACTTATTGGCAGGAAAATCTTTAATCCTAAATGGAAGCCTTATATTCCTGATTTCAAACAAGCTTTTGAGCATTTCTGTATCCATGCTGGAGGCAGAGCAGTAATAGATGAACTACAGAAGAACTTGCAATTATCAGCAGAGCATGTAGAGGCTTCAAGAATGACACTACACCGTTTTGGGAACACTTCATCTTCTTCACTTTGGTATGAAATGAACTATATTGAATCAAAAGGGAGGATGAAGAGAGGTGATAGAGTTTGGCAAATTGCATTTGGAAGTGGATTTAAGTGCAATAGTGCAGTTTGGAGATGCAATAGAACTATTAAGACACCTATTGACGGGCCTTGGGCTGATTGCATTGACAGGTACCCTGTTCACATTCCTGAAGTTGTCAAGCTCTAAATATCTGATAAGCCTCAGTAATTTATAATATTTTGTGGGATTTAGTTAATTTTCTTGTTTGCATCCTCAAAAAAGTGTGGGATTTGCGTTCACTATGATCATCCCTTTTCTCATATTGTGTGTTCTCTCGGTTTAATTTGCTCTTTCTTCTTCTCGATTTCACACTGTGTTAATTATCATATATCCTGATTAATTATCAATATATATAAATATTTCCTTCTTTCGTTCTTTTTTTCCTTTCTTTTTTTTTTATTAATTTTCGTTTTCTTATGAATTTGCATGTGCATAATGTATATATCTCCTCTTCAACATGTCGAATATTATTTAAGGTTATTGGTTTCTGTTCGGCTTCTAGGGAAATTTTAATTAATATTTTGATATTAAAAAATACGCATTCTGTTCTAAAATATATATCGAACGTATTTATTATTATTTTTCAACTTTATCTGTATTTATGCATCCACTAATTATTTATATTAATTGTTTATTTTTATATTAAAATTAATATAAAAATATTTTAATCTTTTTAATTAAAATTATAATAATTTAACTGTAATTTTTTAAATTATATGTCAAAACTTTAAACATGATATACGGAACGGATGGAACATATAAATGCTAGCAATTTATCCGAAATTTTGTAAATTTTAAGTGGTTGATATTTGACTTGATTAATTGGCCTAGAACCACTGACTAAAATAAAATAGTTGACAGCTGGATTGACTCCAATTGAGCTGGTGAAATCAATGAACATTGGCCATTCAAGATTATAATACTTGTGCTTTTATTTATTGGATTGTACAAGAAAATTAATGAAATATAATAGTAACAAATAGTATAAATGGTTTACGATTTTATTAAAATGAAGTGTCCTAATAATGCTTTTCTCATTTTTAATTTTGTTATGTGCTGTTTTGAGACTTTTAAAATTCTACTGATTAATTAGTAATAACAAGCTTCTACAAGTAAATTTAGTTTATACTAAATCTTAAAACATTATATAAACATTAACAAGAGAGGAGAAGAGAAAGACGACACTTTCAATTTCACTAAAATGGTATGATTTACCAATCAATCCGTATAAGAATTTGATTAGTTTTTTAATATACTAAGATGATGTCTCAGGCATTATTTTTTTCCTTAAATTTCTTCCTTCGCTGGAGCAATTTAGCCCTTTATATCGCCATCATTTAATCGCAATGACTAATTTATGGATAATTCTGCATGTTCGTTTACTCAAGATTTTTTCATTTGGATAACCGAGACCTTTGGGAAAACTTTAGGCCTCGTTGCATGGACTAAATAATTAAGTCTTTTAACTTTTTTAATACGTTGCCCATCTCATAATAAAAAAATACTAAATATTTTTTCTTTTTTTATTATTTTTTTTATTTTTATGATGACACATAAGTTATATTAAATTTTATAAATATATATTATTTACAAATTTAACTCATATATCATCATAAAAATAAAAAAATATAATAAGAAAAAGTAAAAAGACAAGGTATTTAATATTTCTCTTTCATAATAATAGTCATTTTAAAATATTGCACATATATTAAGAAAATTATGAAATAATTTTAATTTTTATTGAGATAGATAAGCATACCCTTATTTTATTATTAAAAATAATAAATATTACATAAAAAATGAAAAAAAAATAGAGTTAGAGATTAGAATAAAATTGAAAAAAAATAATAAATATTACATCAAATTTTTAAAATGAAAATTATTTTAAAATAAAGTTTTTTTTTTAAAACGACTATTATTATAAAACTGAAAAAGTAATAATAATAATAATAATAATAAAAAAGGAAAAGTATAAAACAGTGTCTATGGTTTAAGGCTTTAAACATTTAAATATATGGGTCATGTAAATTTTTTTTAATAAAAAAGGTCATATGATTTATTTCATTAATTTATAACACCAGCAATGTGCCTGATATGATGAGCGTAGAACGTTATAATATTAATTTTCTTATTTTTGTGAGAATTTTACTTAAAAGACAAATTTTTTAAGCTAATTTCTTGTTATTTTAATTTTTTCTTTTTTTAATAAAGAAAATTTCTTTTTTTTTTGTTTTTATTTTTAAAAAAATTCTTATTTTTTTAAATAAATATTTCTTTTTTAAGAAATTTTTTCTTCTTATTTTTTAAAGCTAATTCCTTTTTTTTTTTTTTTTTTTTTTTTACATTTTCCTTATTTTTTTAAAATTTCAAGTTAAGTGCACCCCACAAAAATAAAAATTGATATCATAATTCCATGGACTCCCCATGTCAGCCTCATTATGGGTATTAAAAATTTTATCAACCTTGAGCTAACAAAGTAAAGCATATGACCCGTTTTATTAAAAATAATTCCATTAGACCTAAATAATTAAAAGCCGATGCCACCTTGCCGGCCCTAACTTTCTCCTAATAATAACGGTAAAAATAAATTACAATCAATTTCCTTCACATTTACACTGTGTTTGAAAAGCAGATGAAAAATGAAAAGAAAGAAAATGAGAGAAAAAAATTTATTAAAATTTGTAAAAGTTATTTTTTTAATATTTTTACATAAATTTCAACAATTTTCCACCCATTTTCTTCCCAATTTTGGAAAAAAAATAATGGAAATTTCATTGAAGTTTATGCAAACCATTAAAAATTTTGAGTTTTTACAAATTTCAAGAAAATTTTCTTTCTCATTTTCTTTGCTTCTATTTTTCATCTACTTTCCAAACATAATGTTAGGGCATGTTTAGATTGGTTCTGACGGTGAATGGTTGAATATTTAACCACTAGAAAAAAAAAAAAAAAAAAAAGAGTACGATAGATACAATAAGTAATACTAATATTTTTTTTAATGCTAGAATTTTTAACCCTTGAGAGTATTAAAAATATAATCACACATTAATTAATTACAAATCTATTAAGTGATTAATATAGAAACGAATTCCCCAACTTTAATAGATTTTTGTACCAGTTTATATTCTATCATAATTCGGACTGAGATTTTAATTTATTGCCTGTGGAGAGTTTCTTTCAATTGACTTACCCGTGGAGGATTTTTTATCTTATCGGTGGAGAGTTTCCTTTTAAATAACCTAGTTCGTATAATAAATTGCAAGTGTCAATAGGACTTAATAAAAAATTATCTTTGCCTAATTGTCGCTTGAGATGAGCTATTAAACATATAATCCCACATTGATTAATTACAAATCTATTGAGCGAATAATATATAAATGGACTCTCCAACTTTAATAGTTAACTTTTAATATTAGTTCTTCCAAATTTATATTAAAATTTTAATATAGTATCATAGTTTAATCGATTCTTGTACCACCTTATATTCTATTATAATTTAGACTGGTGTTTGTGGCATATGTATATGGTTTTTATGTGTGTTAATTTAGGCTTTTTGTGATTAATTCATGTTTATGTAGGTTAGAATGTGTTATTTTACTTTTTTTTAGTTTGAGGAAGGTTTTAGTTCATTTTGTAGGAATTGAGCATTAAATGGAGCAAAAGAATGAAATTCAGGCAGAAGCATGTGTAACGGGCACGAAAAATCGCGCATATAGCCTAGCCAGCGCATACAGGGCAACTGCCCCAATTATCCCAGCCCTCTAGCGCTAGCTGCCAATGGGCCAGCGCAAGCCAAGCAGCAGTAGCAGCACCCACAATGGCCATCCAACGCGCGTGACAGGCTGTTCTTCAGCAAGCAGCAGCAGCAGCGTCCGCTGCATGCCACAGCGCGCGCAACAGGTTGTTTTTTTCAGCAGGCCATGTTCAGCAGTGCCAGCTGCCTAGTCCCAGCATCCGCTGCCAACGAAGATCCCAGCCCTAGCGCCCAGCTGCACAGTCCCAGCGCCCGCCGCGAAGATCTGCTCAGTTTTAGAAATGCTGATCCAAATTTCTAGTTTCCTTTTCCATTTAGGTTTTCTTGTTTTAGAGGTTATAAATAGATCTTAAATAGGGATTGAAAAAGGGAGGTGGGAGTTCTGGATTCACGAATTGAAATTGGCATAAAACTTCAGTTGATTTTCTTAGTTAAATTTTTCAGAAATTATTTTGAGATTAGGCTTCCAAATTTTGTTCTTAGGAGTTTCTTTGGAAAAATTCAAGAGATTGAATTTAATCAATTCAGTTGTAAGGTGAGGATTGAATCTTATTTCTCCAATTTAATTATTCTGGGTTAATTAAATCGATAGTATTGTTTTGATAGATTCAATTAATTATATTAAGAATGAGATGATTTCTTTATTTTCCATGAGCTAATTTAATTTTAGTCTAGGGTTTGTATGATGTGTTCATGATATGGAATGAGTTAAATCCCAATCAATTATTCTTTTTATTCTTAATTGAGTTGGTTAATTGTTTAAGAACAATTGCTTAGCTACCAATTGTTTTACTTAGGTTTTGAACAAAGGAACGAGAGTTGAAGTTCGATTCCCGATTTCACTCTTTTAAGATCTTAAAATGAATTAGAAATATAAGTTTTAAGATTAAGTTCTTGTTTTTAATGTATGAACTGATAGAATGATTTATATGAATGCGAGTGCTAATAGATTGATTTTTATCCGTTAATTTATTAGAAATTAGGGCTTTAGCATAATTAATTGGGACTATTCTAGAACATAGAGAATTGATAAACTGAATGCAAACCCTGGACTATATTTATTCATTAAATTTTCACTTAATTACATTTGCATTTTCTTTTAATTTATTGTTTTGCTTTTAGTTCTTTTAAAACTCAAAAATCAAACAAATCTTTTTATATTTAATTTGCTTTCACAAAGAAACAAGTAATTTATATTTGCAATTCCTTGAGAGAATACGACCTTGGGTGCTTCCTAAATACTACAATTGCCCTATATACTTGCGGGTCGCTTTTGGACAGTATATTTTGAGGCGAACAACTGGGATTTCAAATTTTTACCAGGATTTTTTTCAATTTCTTACTCGTGAAGGATTTTTTTAATTTTTTTACTCGTGGAGGGTTTCTTTCAGTTGTTTTACCCGTGAAGCATTTTTTTCAATTGTTTTACCCGTGAAAAGTTCATTTCAAACAACTTAGTTCGTACCATAATTGCAAGTCTCAACTGAGTTTAACAAAAAATTATGTTCACCAGTTGCAGTTTGAGGGGGCTATTAAACATATAATCCCACATTGATTAATTATAAACCTATTAAATGATTAATATAAAAATAAACTTTCTAATTTTAATAACTAGCTTTTGAAGTTAGTTTTTCTAAATCTATATTAAAAATTTAATATGGAACAACAAATCATAGTATAAGAATAAAAATCTAATTATTTAAATATAACTAAAAAAAACCCTTTAAGCCTACTACTAGTAAAATAAGAGTTATTACAACACAAAATTTTAAAAAAATATATATTATCCTAAAACTCCTTTCTTGCATAAAATTTTAAGATATTATTATTATTATTACTACTATTTAATAAAAAATTAATTAAGTATAATTTAATATTTTAGATTTATAAAAAAATAAATATCATTTTTAATAATTTTATTATTCAAAAATAATATCAATCATTGAATTATCAAATACTTTAAAATTAATTTTATCTGCTTTCTTTTAATTATTAATCACTAATTGCTAACCGCTTACCCATAACTGCTACTGTTAAACCAAAGTACATAGCCTTAATTATTATTTAGTGTCATTTTTCTTTCTCTTGTTTCTTCTTAAGACCCTATCGCAATGTTTGGATGAGGTGAAAAATAAAGAAAGAATAGGTTCTTCACGCTCTTTTTTTTTTATTTTTTTATTTTTATTTTTATAATAGAATAGGTTCATTACTTAAAGTAATTAAAGAAATCTAACCAAAAAAAAGTAATCCGAGAAAGAAGAAAAACAAAGGAGAACCAAAATTTTAACATTTTCTGTTTTTGGAACAAAGTGAAAAGGACTCATTGAAGCATCGGAATTGTCCTATTCTTAAAAAACAAAATAAATATAAGTTATTAATGAAAGAGAGAACGGATGGAAGAAATGAAAAATTATAGACTATATTCTTAGTTGATTTGGATAGTGATTATTTGTTAAATATTAATTTAGATTAAGTTGATATTTGAAGGGATTGTATTAAAAATAAAAAATAATCAAAATAAAAATTTAACGTGCAAATAAATCACGTATTAATTAAATATAATATGTTAAATAAACTTATATATATTTTTAGCTGAGTTTTTAGCGCATAAAAAGGCCTTGATTTTGACTGCAAATAATCAAAGCATTAACCACTTCTCTTTTATTTTTGAGCTTGATTCGCAAGTGGTGGTCAGCTGGATGACAAGGCGTACAAATGATAAATCTTGGAAGATTGAAAGTATTTTTATTGAGATGGAAAACGTAAAGTATTTTTATTGAGATGGAAAACGTCGTACTTGCTATTAATTTAGTTAGTTTTGTCCACTCCTCTAGAGAATCAAATTCTACAGCTAATGGTCTTGCTAAATAAGGTGTTCAAAGCATAAGAGACTTGGTTGCTTGGTTATAATTAGTTACTGTTGTATTTTCTTTTATTTTGGCTCTTTTGGATGTTTCATTCTTTGCTATGTACTTGCGAGAATTTTTTTCTCTTATCAATTCATGATATTGGCTTATATATATATATATATATATATATATATATATATATATATATATAACTAGTTATCGAGATTAGCACTCTTTGTATATAAGCTTTCAAAATTTTTACAATATAATTGAGTTAAATAAAATTATTTATGAACTAGTTAAATAGGGGGAAAACAACAAATTTAAGCTTTTATGAATTATACTTATATTTTTTTTTTGATGAAAAATAATTATAATTGAATACGCTAATAAAAACTATTTATATGTACACTATGTCGATAAAAATTTGCTATATCATTATCAATAAATAATGGAAAAGTGATCCTTTATTCATAATTAAGTACACTATTATATCGTAATTATATGTTTTATATTTGGACTTAAACAATCATTAAGACTGTGAGTGTGACTAGAGACAAAATAACAATTTTTTACATAATATTACTATTAGGGCTGAGCACGGGACTCGGAGATACCGAACCATACCGAAAATTCGAACTGAAAATATCCAGAACCGAAAATATCCGTTGACCATTTAACTTTCTTTGAACCGAACCATTCTGAAATTATTTTTTAGTACAGTTCTGGAGATTAGTAATTATCCGTACCAAGAACCGTACCGAATCATACCAAACTGTCCTGAACCGAAGAACCGAAACTATAACCGATTTAATATATATATATATATATATATATATATATATACACACACACACACACATCCACACACACATATTTTGATATTGAATTAGCAATATATTTTAAGGAAATTTAATAATGTATAAGTAAAATTTATGTCTTATTAATTATAAAATTTCAATTTCAAATTAGTTATTACATTACAACTTTATAAGTGTAAACTAAATTTTGAAAAAAAAAAAATAATTTGTATAGTACTAATATTATTTTAAAATTTCATAAAAATTTAATAATTTGTATAATCCTAGTATTAATAATAAATGATGGTTAAAAACAAAAAAAAATAATAATTATTTTGTCTTATGAGAAATTTTTTAATTTTGGGCAATAATAAAACAATATCGATTTGATTATACAACTTTAAAACAGTGATAATTCCATCAATTTTTTTAATTGGTCAATATAATTAATTAAGTCAATCATTAAATAATGTAATGATTTTATGTAAAAATTTGATGCTATTTCTTTAATAGATTTAAATTTGTAATCTCATATTAAAAAATTTAAGACCATTATATTATTAATTTATTATTGATACTTATAATTTCATTGGTGATAATGTTAAATTTATAGTATTATATATTATAGTTTATTTTCAATCAATTTTAAGCATTAATTTTTATAATTTTAATCATAAATTTAGTAAAAATTTTAAGAAATTTTGAGATACTATAAATTAGTTTAAGATGAAAATATATATATTTTAATTATTTAAAAATAAAAATTTTTCAAACATCCGTTGCATTCTATTCTGTACCGAACCGTCCCGTTAGATCCAAATCTCCGTACCGAACCGTCCTAAAAAATTGAAATGGATTGGTACGAAGATTATTATATCACGGTACGGTTCTGGAGATTCAATTTTAAAATCTTTGAAATTCGATTTAATTCTGGAGATTTTTAAATTTTCGAATTCTTCCAAACCGTGGTCACCCCTAATTACTGTCACGAGCGGCAATGCTATTTCAACTACAAACTTATAGTGACCATTAAAAAGCCGTTGCTGGTACGTACCAAAAGTCAACTATGGTGTACACCATGCTTATGAGGTGCAATTAGGCTAATATGCATTGCTTATTTTTCTGTTTTCTGTACTATCTATATGCAATCCTCGATCTTTGACAGGATTTTCTTTTTGTGTATTTTATTTAAGGAATTTCTGTACATAATTAATTGACTATCGCAAGATTTTAGAAAAATTAAAAATTAATTAATGCTAACAATTTAAATATTAAGTTTTAAATGTAATTTATTTAACGAATTTCTGTACATAATTAATTGACTATCACAAGTAATATAATTTTTAAATGATGAAATTTTTAAATATACTGAATTTATCACATCATTTATAAATTAAATAAATAAAAATATGATACGTCAATCAATAATGTCAAATAATCTATAGATTATAAAATAATTAAAATGTGATTTATTATTATTAGATTTATGAATGATTTGACATTATTAATTAACGTATCATATTTCTATTAGTTTAATCTATAAATAACATGATATACTCAGTCTATTTAAAAATTTCTCTACTTTTAAAATAATTTCTGACACTTTCCTCATTAATTTTATTATTTAAATAGACTATTCTATTTTTTTAACATTTGAAAAGATCTTCCAATATTAATCTATTGTTTTTTATAGTACAATATCAATCTTATTGTTTATTAAATTGGAAAGTTATAAAATATTTTACAATCCATCTTAGATTAAAATTCTTTCATATACAATCTCCACCATCAAATGCTAAATAAAATATTAAAATTTAATTTTACACTATAACTACTTATTCCAAGAAATTTGAAATTTTAATTTTTAAAAAAATCTCAATATTCATCTTTTTACATGCAATGGTAGATATTGTACTAATTGATATGACCTATCAGATTGGGATGACCATGAAAAATCTTAATCTTTCATCTTTATTCAATTAAGGAAAAAAATTGTATCCACTCTTTTTTAAACGGAAAACTACTCTTTTTTTTTAATTGAAAAAAATGCACATTTTCAGTAAATTATCTTTAAAAATTGGAAATTTAATTTGTTGTAGGCTACCCTAAACCCTAAAATAAGACAATATAATTAACAATAAATTAATTAATCTCCTACTCCAATGTTGATCTCCTCAAAATGTGAAATTTTGACCCCAGATTAATTACGTATTATCTTTATTTCCTGAGAATTATGTTATTTGGAATTTTATGGTCAATATATCCTTCTCTGCATTTCCAAGTTATGAAGTCTCTTAATTCTAAGTTTTTCATGTGCACTAGAGACTCAGTAGATCCAATTTTGAGTTTATAATTTTGTCTTTTGAGAGATTTTTCTTTTGATAATTGATGTATACTACTAATTTATTAAGATATTAGATCTAAAGTGTGTGTTGCTTAAAAATTATAACACTCTTTTGTATTGTTACCATGTATGAAAAGTGGTCCTCAGCGTTAACAAATTCACTGATGTGGTAGTGGATTTTTCTAGCAAAAAACTTAACGAATTTGTGTTAATTACTTATAATTATGAGAGTATAGACATAATGTTAACATAAATATATATATTATATTTTAAGAGAGAACATCATATAATTTGAAATAAAAAAAAATCATATAATTTTAAAAAAATCTAATTATTATTTATAATAAGATAAACTCCAATCAATTCAAATAGAGATAATTTAAAGGTAGTCAATTGATAAATCTAAATTCTAAACTTTTTATATCATTGTTTTAGTTTCAATTTAATTAATTTTCATATTCTAATTTGGTTTAATTTAATTTTAGTTTAAAATATTCTTTTGATATTCGATTATTTAATAAAGAAAATTTTAAATTTTTATACTTTTCGAAAATTCTTCATGGGATTAACACTTTACTTATATACCATATTACTTGTTAATAATATGTGCACTTGCAAAAATATCCACAACAAGGATAGAGAAAAAGAAAGTGTAGTAAACAGAGATGTGTGTGTGTGTGTGTGAGGGAAAGGGAAACAGCATGAGAAAAATATAGAAGAAAATATACTTTTGTCCATAATAATTGTTTTGTTAGTTTTATGGAATTCATTTGAATATTTCACATATTTTTATGACAACTGATTTAGTTATATTCAATTCCATGGAATTAGTTTGTAAAATTGAAATAAATATTTTTTAATATTCCAAGTGCAAAACTTTTTAAAAATATGGAAATAAAAATGAATTTCACAAGAAAATTTGTAAAATTCAATTATTTCAAACGGATTGTTAGAATTTAATAAATAATGTAAAAATTCAATCTATAAGTTCTTTTTATAGGAAATTATAAAAGAAAATCTAAATTCTACTACAATAAGATTTCTTTATAATAATAATAATAAATATTTAACTTAGGGAATATGAAAAATTAGAAAGAGTATTTTCGTCTATCAATATTCCTCCCTCTTTGTACATTTATATATATTATAAGTAGATAAATTATAGATATAAATATAGATATAGATATAAATATGTGCTGAATTTGTACTAAAAAATTATGTTAATATATTTTGAATTATTTTTTTTGCATTTATCACGTGCATATAAGAAAAAAAAAACAAGGATAATTTGAGCCATATTATTTTTCATACTTTTTGTGTTGAGAACTTTAAAATGAAATAGAACTTCAAGAGCAAGTACACAACAAATTGGATTTCAATGATGTATTTTCATTAGAATAACTCTGGTTTAAATAATCATACAAAACACAATCTTAACAGAAAATAAGAGAGCAGCCACTTTGGCGAGAATAAAGCTAAGTGGTTACATAATCTTGGACTAATTCAGATATCCCTAAAGACTAGGACTTTATTAAACAGAAAAATTATTCTAAATAAAAAATACTACAGTAAAAAACTCCTTCATTCCCTCCCTTAAACTAAATGCTATGAAGCAATTAGTTTATATTAGAAATTTCACACATTCCCAGCAACTTTCAAAGCTTCTAAAAATTCTCAAGCTTTAATGGTTTAGTCATTATGTCTACCACCTGATCTTGACTTCCACAATGAACTAACTCAATTACTCCATCCTTAGTAAGATTCCTTAAGAAATGGAATCTCACATCAATATGTTTGCTACGACCATGCATAACAGCATTTTTTGATAGCTTGATGGTTGAATTGTTGTCACACATCATTGTTGTACAGCTTTTATCAAAATGTCCCAGCTCCTTGAGAATTCTCTTCATCCAAACTCCTTGACAAGCACATACAGTAGCTGCCACAAACTCAGCTTCTGTGGTAGATAAAGTCACAATAGGCTGCTTTTTAGAACACCATGAGACGGCACCCGAACTCAATATAAATACGTACCCAGATGTACTCTTCCTGTCCTCCATATCTGCAGCATAATCGTTGTCTATATATGCAAGCAGCTCATCATTTCTACCTTTCTTATAATGTATCCCATAGTCCACAGTCCCTTTTAAATATCGAAATGCTCTCTTAGCTGCCTGTAGATGAATCTCCATTGGCTTTGCCATATATCTACTTAAGAGGCAAGTGACAAACATCATGTCAGGTCTTGTGGCAGTGAGGTACATCAAACTACCCACCAATTGCTTGTAGTATGTCTCGTCAACAGGAACTCCATCTCCATCTTTGCTCATTTTGAAACTTGGAACTATTGGACAGCTCACTGAATTGCTCTCCATCATTCCAAATCTTTTCAAAATCTCCAAAGCATATTTTCTTTGGCATATATAAATACCATCAGATTTTTGTAGCACCTCAATCCCAAGAAAAAATCTCATCTTCCCCAAATCAGACATATCAAACACTTTTAACATGGAATTTTTAAATTCAGACATCATAACTTCATCAACACCAGTAAAAATTAAATCATCAACATAGACACTTACAATGATAATTTTTCCTTCTCTGCTTCTTTTGGTGAATAATGTCTGCTCACTATCGCACTGTTGAAACCCTTCTCCAATGAAATGTGCTTCGATTCGGCTAAACCAAGCTTGTGGCGCTTGTTTTAGCCCGTACAAAGCTTTGTATAGCTTGTAAACCATATGCTCACTGCCCTTTTTTTCATATACTTTAGGCTGTTCCATATAAACATCTTCACTTAGTTCGCCGTGGAAAAAAGCCGACTTAACATCCAATTGAAAAATCTTCCAATCCTTCTGTGCAGCTAGAGCAATAATCATTCTAACAGTATCCATCCTTGCCACTGGTGCAAAAACTTCTGTGTAGTCTACTCCATGTTCTTGGGAGTACCCTTTCGCAACTAATCGTGCTTTGTGCTTATTAATCTCTCCATGTTCATTGTATTTGGTTTTATAAACCCATGTAACTCCAATCTTTTTAGCTCCAGTTGGCAGCTCAGTAAGTGTCCATGTCCTGTTTTTCTCAATGGATTTGATTTCATTATCCATGGCCAATCTCCAATTTGCACTCTTCACTGCTTCCTCAAAAAACAATGGATTAGCTAATATCACTACATGAGCTTCATCTTCAAATAGATCCTCTCCACTAACATAATCACCCATCCATGTAGGAGGTCGCCTCTCACGAGGTTGCCTTAATTCCCTCATTCTTACTTCACCATATCCCTTACTACTAGTCTTTCCATTAACATCATTTTCATTCTCACCTTCACTGACCCCTTCTTTATTCTCACCTTCACTCTCACCCCATCCTAAGTCTACTGCTATTTGTTTTTCATAACTCACATCCCAATCCCATTGCTTTTCTTCTTCAAAAATTACATCACTACTCACATTAACCCTCTTAGAAATAGGATCAAACAACCTATAACCTTTTGACTCCTCACTAACTCCCAATAACACACAAGTAATGCTTCTATTATTGAGTTTTGTCCTCCCTGCTTCTGGAACATGTGCATGTGCTATGCAACCAAAAACCCAGAAATGATCTACTGTAGGTTTCACCTCACTCCAAGCCTCCTCTGGTGTAGCATCCTTGACAGCCAATGTGGGACATCTATTTAGAATAAAGACAGCCCAATTAACTGCCTCTGGCCAAAAAGTCTTGGGAACCTTTTTGTCAGATAGCATTGAACGAACCATATTCATCACTATTCTATTCTTCCGTTCAGCAACGCTGTTCTGTTGTGAAGTATATGCGGTGGTTAGCTACCTTTTAATCCCATTTTGTTTGCATAAGTCATTGAATTCATTTGAATTGCATTCCCCTCCTCTATCGGTACGCAAGCACTTAATAGAAAGCCCTGCTTCTTTCTCAACCATAGCTTTAAAACACTTAAAAGAATTTAAAGCACTTGATTTTTCTACCAAAAAATACACCCAAGCTTTCCTACTGTAATCATTAATGAATAATAAAATGTACCTCTTGTTGCTATTAGATGCAGGAGTGATGGGACCGCAAATATCGGCATGAATGAGTTCCAACTTATGAGTTGCTCTCCAAGTACTCTTCTTTGGTATAGGATCACGGTGTTGTTTCCCATTGATGCAATCAACACATGTCACACTTGAGGCTGCCATTTTTGGAAGTCCACGTGCCATGTTTTTATACACCAGGGTTCTCAAGCCTTTGTAGCTTAGATGCCCATACCTTCGATGCCAAAGTTGAGACAAATCTTCAGCTCTGGTGTGGAAACACTGATCAGATTGTGCTTGATAAGAAACTTGACATTGCGCCAACAAGATAAACATCCTATTGCTGCTCATGTTGGTCTGCATGATTAACCCCTTTTCTGGATGAAATATTTTGCACATTCCATCTTTGATCAAAATAGCCAAGCCTCTTTCTTGCAATTGCCCTATACTCAAGAGATTATTTTTTAATTCAGGAATATAATATACTTCAGTAACAACGTGATTGACTCCATTCAGCATTAACTTCACACTTCCTTTTCCCTTCACATTCATCCTGGTGTTGTTCCCCAACTTTACTGAATGCTGAAATTTTTCATCAAGTTCACTGAACATTGCTCGATCTCCACACATGTGATTAGAGCATCCTGAATCAAGAAACCATGCATCTTCTTTTCTTGCCTCATGCAACTCTACACAGGCCATTAGAAGCATTTCATCTTCCTCACTGAGCTTCGCATAGTTTGCTACTTTGCTGTCAGTGGTACATTCATATTGAAAGTGTCCAAGTTTATGACACCTATAACATTCCACAGTTGCCTTGTTAAAAATGGCACGACCTCTCCCTCTTCCTCTTCTTTTATAGGCACCACGACCTTTTCCTGCTTCATATGTCACCTTCAAGACCTGTTCTTCACTACTACGTCTCTGAAATTTCTGTTCGTGCACAATTAATGAGCTTTGTAATTCATCAATAGTGAGAGCATCAATATCTTTCGATTCCTCAATGGAACAAACAACATAATTGAATTGCTTTGTTAAAGAGCATAGAATTTTCTCCACCACTTTAATATCCTGCATATCTTCTCCATAGGTTCGCATCTTGTTCGCCACTGTCATGACCCTAGAGAAGTACTCTGTCACTCCTTCACCAGGCCTCATTTCAAGAGTTTCAAATTCTCTGCAGAGAGCTTCAAGATGAGATTTCTTGACCCTTGCATTACCTTCATACTTTCTTTTCATGGCATCCCATATATCTTTGGCAGTATTCTTCTTGAGAATGGTGTCTAGAATTATGAGGTCAATGGCCTGAAAGAGGTAGTTTTTCACTTTCAGATCCTTAAGTTTCATCTCATCAATCTTCTTTCGCTCTGCTTCGGTCTGCAGTGATCCACTGGCTAGCTCAACATAGCCAGGCTCCACCAACTCCCAATATTTCTTAGATCGTAGGAAATTTTCCATCAGCATACTCCAGTAATCATAGTGACCATCAAAACGAGGAATAGCTTGTTGTACAAAGCTCCCTTCAGCAGTCACCTTCTGAGCCATTTTCTGCTGCTGCTAGAATTTTTTCAGGCCCAGTGGGGGCTTTGATACCAAATTGTTGAGAACTTTAAAATGAAATAGAACTTCAAGAGCAAGTACATAACAAATTAGACTTCAATGATGTATTTTCATTAGAATAACTCTGGTTTAAATAATCATACAAAATACAATCTTAACAAAAAATAAGAGAGCAACCACTTTGGCGAGAATAAAGCTAAGTGGTTACATAATCTTGGACTAATTTAGATGTCCCTAAAGACTAGGACTTTATTAAACAGAAAAATTATTCTAAATAAACAATACTGCAGTAAAAAACTCCTTCATTTTGATGTCTGTTTTTATGATTTTATTTTTAGATAAGATGTATTATTTTAATATATGAATGAAGATTTTTTAGATAAGATATTTTCTAAAACAAATACTTCACATGAGATTTTTGGTGTGGAGGAAAAAGAATAAGGTTTTATTGAAAGAAAAGAAAGGGAATGAAATGAAATGGAAAGAAGAGAGAAGTTTTTTTTTTCCTCTTGAAAGTGAAGATAATGGCCTAAAGAAATAGACAAAATATTATTTAGGCATAATTGCAATTAAATTTATAAATTATGGTGAAATTGAAAATTTTAGATAAAAATTACAAAAATGAGTAAAAATTTTGAATTTCTTTGAATGATTAACAAGCCCTTTAATTTCAGTTAAAGGAGGGGAAAAAAAAAAGGCCTTTAATTAATTAGGCCATTAGGTCAGGCTAAATAGTAAAGGCTTATTAGGTTAATCCATGCCCTTAAGAAGAAAAGTAAATTTTTTTTACTTTTATGCTATTAGGTTAAGTTAAATTAATTAGGCCATGATTTACATTTTAGGGATTTCTATAGAAATAACTAAAAAAAGGTTTACCTTTATAAATATACCCTCACTATAAAATTTTTACTTTTATACGCTCCAGTTCTTTTTTCTTACATTTACACCCTTTTTTCATATAAACAAAAAAACTCTACAAAATCTCATAAAAAAAGAGAGAGTTTTGAAGATTCAAATAAAAAAAAAGGTTTTAGGCAAAATTTCGGATAGTAAATCACCATAAATAATAATTAATTCATGCTAGTCTATTTCCTTTCACCCTTATTTTTTTCCTTCTACTTTCTTTGCTTCCTCCGGTTTTTTTCTCCTCCATTTTCTTTTCTTTTGCAGCTGGTTTCTTTTCCTCCTACACCAAAACAAATAATCAAAAATCAAGACCTCTCCATTCTCTTGATGGCGACAAGTTCTGAAGTGCTTCCCTCTCTTTCTGTCTCTATAAGTTAAGTGTATAGAGAGGTTTTGGTTATTTTATTTCTTTTATTTTTATGTATATGTGTCTAATATTTAATTGAATTTGCATTAAAAGTCTTCAAAAGTGAGGAGATTATGTGGTTTTTTTTAGGAACTTGAAAGTTTTAAAATATAAAAATTGAGTTTCAGATCTGAAACTTATAGAAACTAATGAAATAGAGATATTTTTCAGCAAACCCAGGAAACAGTATATCTAGAGTATATCATAGGTATATTATAAGTATATATTTTACTAAATTTGATTAACTTGTATTTATTTGATATATATCTTCAAATATTTTTTGGATATTAAGTATTACAAAAATATAAATATATAACAAGAATAAATAAACTATATATTAGATAAAAAAATTATATTCTTAAAAAAATAACAAATGATTTTCATAATAAACAATATATCTTAAGTATATAACGAATATATTTTAGGTATATCAAGTATATAACCAGTATATTTTAGGTATATCTTAAGTATATAAATATTTACGTGTTACTTAGACACTCAACACACTCAACTTTTTTTTTTGAAAAAATATCATCAATACTCTTTTTTTTTTTAATGTGATTCATCATCAAGCATGGATGACAATATTAATTAAAATATATGAATATTTTTAAAGAATTTAAGAGTTAAATTAAATTTTTAAGAGACTAAATAAAATTAACAAATGATTTTCAGTTTTCACAGTAAAGAGTATATTTTAGGTTTATTTTAAGTATATCACAAGTATATGTTAGTCATATTTTAGATATATCATAAGTATATATCATAAATAAATTTTTTCATTTTCTTTGGAGGCCAAACACCCTCAACCTTATTCTTTATTTAGTACAAGAAATTCTAACTTGGAGCAAAAATTTTCTACACAAAATTTATAATTATTTAGTATATTAGTATATTAAATATTGCTTTAAATTAAAAAATAATTTCTTATTTTATCATGCAAATATGTAATTATTATATTATTAATTAATAGCATAAATATAAAAAGTTTTGAATTACTAAACTAATTAACAACAGCAATCCATGAATGAGATATATAGAAAAAGAAAAAATAAAAAAAAAAGAACCAAGTAAATAGATAAAAGAAGCAAAAATATAATATAAATAGGAAGCGTACATATAGTAAAACTGAAATAAAAAAAAGCGTAAAAAAGAAAAAAGTAAAAAGCAAAAAAATAAAAAGTCAAAACTAGATGTTAAAAAGTAAACAAAATAAAAAAAAAACGTATACCACGAATTTCCTCTACATTTTAAGCTATTAGGATTAGGTTAAGTTAAATAGTAAATTAGATTTAAATCGTCAATAGTTTATTTAGTTCATTTGGCCAACTGATTTATTTAGTTTAAATTATATGGTAAAAAAGTGCTTTAGAAACTACAAGAGATTTGTATATATAAAATAAAATATATAATAATATAAATCTATATGTCAAATTTATGCATGAGGGTTTAGAATTGATATATATAATTTCATTTTAAATTAATAAAAATTTAAATTTACATCTCAAATTTATGTATGAGAAATGGTATTTAGTTTGATTATTCAATCTTAATAATAAAAGGTAAAAAAAAAATTATACTCCATCCGTCTCAAAATATTTATCATTTTAGAAATTTTATTTTATTTCAGAATATTTGTCATTTTAGCATTTTAAGAAAGTATTTATTTTTTTTTTCAACTTTATATCTCTATTAAACAATCACATTAATTACTTTTATTTCTTTGCATCAAAATAAAAAAAATGATATTTTAATATCAATAATGCTTCTTGGATCAATTTGATCTAGATCAATAGGGATATATTAGATATTTTTATCATTTAATGAAAGATATTATTGTCATTTTAATATTATTGTAAAAACTTGCCTATAATACCCTTAGATAAAAAATTAAGATTTTCATATTTTAATTAAATTTTAGTCTCTTTTATCAATAAAAGACTTTGGAACTTACAATTTATGTTAATAAATAATTATAATTTCTTTCTTCATTAAAATGCTTTGAAATTTATAAATCGTGTAGATTAGTTAAAAATAAAATACCATTGAACAATCTAATAAAAATAACAATTTTTAATGGAAATAAAGAACTATAGATAAAAAAAAATTTACTTTATCTCTAAATGAAAATCAGGAAAAAGAGAAAAAACAATTATGTTGTTTAATTTCTATTGGAAATCAATAACAAGAGCAAAAAATTTTACTTCATCAAAATAAATAAAGTTAAAAAATGTGAAAAATAGTATGATTTAGTAAATATTATCTAGTAGTATTATTGATATAAGTTTAGTTTAATCAAAATATAATTGATAAAATATAATAAAAATTTAAATATAGTTAGTATGGACCATGATGTAGCAAAATCACTATAAATTTAGCATAATCACAATTTATTTGATTAATAAAAAATTTTAGTATAATCATAATATAGTACCATTTATTTAAGTTTAATTTTAATTAAAGTTCAATTGATAAAAATATAATATTTGATAATAGTATGGAATATTAATTAAAGTCCAATTGATGAAAAATTGTGATTTGATTAACATATAATATATTGTGGCATTATTACTATTAATTTTATTAAATCAAAATCTAATTGAATAAAATCTGATACTTGATTTATATATAATATGATATGGCATTATTACTATTAGTTTGATTGAATCAAAATCTAATTGATAAAATTTATGAACTTGATTAACATAGAATACAATATAGTACTATTACTACTAGTTTAATTGAATAAAAATCCAATTGTTGAAAAATGAAAATTTAATTAATATAAAACATCATATGGCTTTATTGATGATAATTTAATATTAATCAAAGTTCAATTATATAATATTAAAATTTATTGTATAATTTTCACATTATATAATAATTATATTATAATGACACTATCGGTAATAGATTAATTAAAGTCCAATAAATTAATACTTAAATTTTAATTTTAATTATCATATTATATAATAATAATATGGTAATTAAATAATTTTTCATCACTAAATTAATTATTAATTTAGTAAAATAGTTAATTTAATTGCATGGCACTACAGGATTTCTTACAACTAATCTTGTGAATTTTTGAAATTTTTTTGCAACTACTTTTAATTAATAAATACAGGCTATTAAAAATTATTTTAATATATAATTTAATTTAATTGCACATATATTAATAAAAAATTCTAAAAATAATTAATTTTTTCAAATTAGTTATGAAAAGGTTTCTTTATTTTCAATTTATCCCAATATATTTATTAAAGATATGAAAATATAATTAGTCAAAAACTAATTTAACTTTAAGATTTTTTATTTTATAATAAAATAATTATTGTCTACATTAATTTATATCAAATTTCAATTATTGGTTTGAAAATTTATAAAACTAAATTTATTGTTTATCTTAATTAGATATAAAGGTTATATATGTTTTTTAACATATTGAATGAATACATTAAATATATTTGATCCGAATCAAATTTATCCAAATAGTATTACTCTTTTAATATTTTTAACTTAAAATTATAGTAATTAAATAATTTTCTTAATTTATATGTTAAAATTTTAAATGGCTATTATTTTGAAATAGATAGAATATTTGGTTAATTTTTGTGCGCCGTCGTGATGATATAGACCAATATACTGATGGTAGGAATTGGTGGAAACAATTTAGGATTTTGTATATCTCAAATGTCTATTTATATCCTCCACATTAATGATAATTGATGGGCATCTTTCGGCAACGGCGTGGACCCATTTATATAATTAAGATTTACCTCTTATTTTCCATAGAATTTAAATCACTAGTGGACTAAAATTTAATAATGAATTTCGTTGCGTATGGATTTGTTATTCTTAAAGGTGATAATATTAAATACAATGTGAATTCAATATAAAATTAGTGAATTTAGATAAGGGATTAATATATTCATATTGATTTTATATCGACTCAATTATGATGTAAAAATAATCATATTGTATCACGAATTGATTCGTTAACTCGAAAACGACACGTTTAATCCATTAGCATATTTAGCCTAATATATTTTATGACTTTTAGAATATGCATATATAAATATTATTTTTAATATTCTTTATAAATTTATGTATAATTATAGATGAATGCTAAATACCTTTTCTTTTTTACTTTCTCTTATTCCTTCTCTCTTCTCATAGTGACATATAAATTATATTAAAATTTATAAATATATATTATTCACAAATATAATTTTTGTTATCATTAAAAAGGGAGAAGGTAATAAGAGAATGTATTTAGCACTCTTCATAATTATACAATGTAGTAATAGAAATTAATAGGAGTTAATTTAATAAATTTGATAATTTTTAGATATTAAAATAAAAAATTAATCAATTTAAAATTTTAAACATATTATTCATATTGTGTCGTATATTATTTATTAATTAAATAGATTATTTTTTCATATTTTAATTTTTAACACAATAAACTAATTGTATCGTGTTTTTATTAACCTTGTTGTATTATGGATATATATATCAATACAACTCCAACACAATCCACTAACATAAATTGTGATCCCTAATTATTCCATACTAAATTAGCCAATCTAAAAATTAATGATTGGCTATTTCTTAAAATAGACGACCAATTTTATAAGTATCATGCATGATTTTTTTTCTTTTTAACTAGTAAGTAGTATCAATGGTAAGTTTTTCGTATCGTAAGAAATTTGTTTTTGTTTAGTTATGATTTGACTTTAAAAATCAAATCTTATTAATAAGAAAAAAAAATTTACCAACTAAACTTGTAATCGGTATGAATTTTATAGCTATGTACATTTTTTTTCTTCTCTAAGAGAAACTCTTATATTTATACAATATATAAATGTATCTTGGGAGGAAAACACATTTTTTTATGTGTCATTTATTATACTCTTATTAATTATGTATTTAATTTGAGGATAATATGATTTTCGATTATTATTTAATGTCATTTATTTATTAAATAATATAATTATGTAATTATATTTAATTTAAATAACAAATGATGAATTCAATTAGAATAAAGAAATAATAAAATAATTATTGTTTAATATATAATTAATTATATTTAATATCTAATTATATTTAATTTAAATAAGAAAAGATGAATTCAATTAGAATAATGAAAGAATAAAATAATTATTGTTTAATATATAATTAAATATATTTAATATTTAACTATATTTAATTTAAATAAAGAAATAATGAATTCAATTAGAATATAAATTTATAAAATAATTATTATTTAATATATAATTAATTATATTACAAATTTATAATTAGCTAATTTAATTTAAATAAAGAGAAAAAGAATTCAATTAAAATAAGGAAAGAATAAAATAATTATTATTTAATAGATAATTAATAAATATTATTCTTATTAACATGCAAGTTCAGCTTTCTTTTAGTTGTGGTGGACCGAAATAACATAACTTTATTTTTAGGAATTTACTTTTATTTTATTAGGAATAATAATTTTAATGTCCAAAACTAATTCTATTAGGATTAATAATTTTGATATCCAAAGTTAATTCTATTAGAATTAATAATTTTAATGTCCAAAATTAATTAGAATGTCCAAAATGAAATATGAACCACCATTATATATTAGATTAGATATAAAATAATCTAATATATTATTTGTTTATGTAATAAAAATAATTGATTTGAAATTAAGAATTGTATGTTTGTTTTTTAATTTTATTACATACATTATTTGTTTATCTAATAAAAATAATTAATTATTTTAAAGGGTATCAAAATTTGTGCTATAATATGGAAAGATGCAATAGAAAAATTAAATTTTGAATTAGAAAAAACCTATACTATTACTAATACGTCAGTTAAAAAAGTCAATCTTAATTTTCCAAATATTCACGAGCAAAAAGAATTGCATCGTAATACATACATAATATTAAAAGAAAATGAGGCAAGTATACCCAAAGAAATTATTTTTTACAATTTTAAATCATATTTTGAAATTCAAGAATATGTTAAAAAAAATGAAACAAATGAATTCATAGGTAAGTTTTATTAAAATTTTCTAATCTTATTTATTTTTTTATTGTTATGTTGCCTAATTATTAACTTTAATAATGCTATTTTATTTTTTTAATTGTACAAATTTTATTTAAATTTGGCTAGGGGTTGATGATGTAACTTATTTTCATCAAAACACATCAATTTTTTAATAAGCTCCACTCTTTTATTAAATTACTATTTAATAGTTAAAGTGGCATGTTTGGAAATTCAATATTTGCCAAATTTAATTTTAAGGTAATTATTATTTTATATATTTATTTTTTTAATTTAACTTTTCAATTTACAAGATTTTTGTATTATTAGTGTTATGAGATAATGAATTGTGTCTAGTCTTATAGGGTCAGATTAGATTCTGTATTATTTGAAGATTTTATCTATTCAGTGATATATCATGTTCGTGTCCATATTTTCGTGGATGTTGAATTATTGATATATGGAGTTCACATTAGTTACTTGGTCAGATTTCAAAAAATTTAGTAAATCAAAGTACATATTATTATTCATGATTCATTAGAAACAACAAGAGGCTGTAAAACATATATTCAGCCTATACTTCGATAAAAGTAAGTGCCCTACCTATTGATGTTAATGTTGTTTTTGAAATTTTTAGTTAATTAGTGGTTCGATTAATTCACATGAAAAGAAAATTACATATTTTATTAATTTATTTGTTTATATAAAGTTTTCGTGATTTTTTTAAATTGTTGCCATACATGTATTTTAGTTAGCGATTTGATTTCAGAACTCTAGAACACTAATACATCATCTAAGTCTTAAGTAGATGCTGCAAAATTGAGCAAAAAAAGTAAAATCATAGTCAAGTTAGTCTTCACTTAATCATAGTCAAGTTGGTCTTCACTCACACAAATTAAAAAAAAAAAAAAAAAAAGATATAATTGACTATGATTTTACTTTTTCAAAAGTTTACCTTACTTTTTTAAAAAAATATAATTAAAACTTTTAAAACTAGAAAAATATGTCTTCTTTAAAACTTATAAATATTGGTATTTCACAGGTTATAGTACAATAGTAAAGTCATCAACGAACATTAATTAGATATGGTAAGATCATCTATTCAATTTTTAATTATTAACATTTTAAATAATTTATATTCTCATGAATTTACAAAGATATTTGATTTAGAAAATAACACAAATGATTGCACATGATATTTTAAACAGTGAAAAAAAAAAATACAACCGCATGACCAATGAGCAAATAAAAAATTAAAAATCAAAAGAGATTAGAACACGATAGAAAAAGAAAAAAGAACACATCTGGACAAACAAAAGAAGAAAGCCATGTAAACGATAGCACAGCAAAAAATAAAGAGTGAAATAGCTATGTAGAGCCCAATTGGATTCACACGAGCAAGCAGGTAAAAATTTTAATTATAAAACTATTCAAAATTTGATTTGAAACACTTCATTAAGAATGACAATTTATAGTACAAAATATATTTGCAGGATAAATACAATATCATCCTATGTGCTCACCATTGCACAAGTTAAAAAAAAAAATACCTTCATGCATGTATTGCGGAGCAAAATGGTTTGAATATGAACCACCAAACTTTTGCTCTCAAAGTGGAAAAATCAAGCTACCGATAACACATACCCAGAAAAACTCCTTCATTTATTCACTTCGGACTCAGAAGAGGCCAAGGAATTTCAAAAAAAAAAAAAATCAAACTTTATAATAACATATTTGTATTCACATCTTTTGGTGTGAACTATGATATAGCTTTTACATCTAGCAAAAATAGAGTTTTCACATTTCGAGTTCAAGGCCAAGTATATCATGACTTACCTTAATTAGTACCATCTGATAGGATTTCACGCTATTTTTAACTGTATTTTTATGATAGTACTAATGAATTAAAGAATAAAATGAGTATAATATGTAATGTCCAACTATGCGAGACTGTTATGTCTAAGATAATGAAAATTCTAAAACATAACCCATATGCTAAAATTTTCAAAAAGATTAACAATTATGAGTCATATGATAATTTGAACATATGGATTAAAAAGAGGAATATACAACAACACCAACAATACAATGAACTAACAGAAGAAGACATAACAGGCATTTGAGTAGAATGAAACAATCCGAGTGTTCTTTTAGAATGAGAGATTGTGATACAAGTACATTCAAAGCATATATAGAATTAAGCATTATTATGGCTACTATGATCCACTGCAATACCCACTGCTTTACCCTATAAGTTAATTGTCTTATAATATTGCTCAGAAATCTAGATGCATCTAATGGACTATGCAATGGAACAAGAATGGTGTGCAAAAAATTTTATAGAAATGTTATCCATGCAGAAATAATAGTAGGACAACATGCAGGAAAACATATCAAATTGTCAAGGAAACCACTGTCACCAGCTAAAAATGAAAGATATCTTTTACACTTAAAAAAAAAAAAAAACAGTTCCATGTGTGTTTCTGTTTTGCAATGACTATTAATAAAGCACAAGGGCAAACGATACCTAATGTAAGAGTGTATTTATCGCAAGATGTATTCTTGTACGAATAATTATATGTTGCATTGTCAAGAGGAGTTTTAGCATTTACTATAAAAATATTGGTCAAAAATAAAAAACCTAATAAAAAAAAGCAACTTATATAAAGAATGTAGTTTACAAAGAAGTATTACTGTCTGACAAGTACCATACTTTAAAAAATAATATCACATAGTATTCGTTTAAATTATTTACATGTAATGTAGCATTTATACTAATATTGAAAATATAAACATTTGCAGAGGCATATTATACTGATCTAGAAATGAGTTACCAATAAATTATTCGAGTGCAGTTACAAAGTGAAAAATAAGTAGTACAATATACTCAAATCCACTATGCCATTCTTTCATTCAACAAAAAATCAAGGTTGCAAATTTGCTATTCTGTTCAAACTCATATTATGTGCAATTAATAATCATTAATAGTCTTATACAATACATTCTTATATTTATGTAGAATTTATAATTATTGTATTTTATCAGTCTAATTATATTATGCATGGACAGCTATATAACTTAGAAAAAATTTAACTTCACTTGGATAAGTTATATAAATATTATCAAAAAATAATATTAAAAATTGATTAGTAACGAGTCATAACGAGTTATAATGAAAATTAACATGCGAAGCACGTTAGGAGAAATATAGTTTTACTAAAAGTATGTGAGCTTTTTTCCTCTTTAATTTTTTTTTTGTTTGGCTAATTATATAACTAGGAACTTTATTTTTTTAAATAAAAAGAAGTGTTTAGTGGTTAACTATTTATAGTGAGAGCTAATAGCCTAATTTAGGTAATTAATCTTTTTAGTCTTTTTTTTTTTAAATGTATATATATACACAAACAAATAGGGAAAAGGAAGGGATATATATACATCTCAAAATCTTTTTGCTTTTTTAAAGAATTAATAATAATAATAATAATAATGGTAATCCATGGCGAGAAAACAATTAAAAAAAAATTATAAGATGAAAAGACTTGAGAGATAAGTGAAAGACGGAAATATATTGGCATATTAAATTTATTAATAAATTTTAATTTAAAAAATTAAAGTTATTAATAAATTAAAACAAGAATGAATTAATTAAATTAAAAAAATAAAATAAGATTTAAATGAATTAATCATCGAATTAATTTTTAATTTAATCAATCTAATTTTAAAAATACGTGAATAAAAGATTAATTCAATTTCATAAACTTGCCATGGCAAGATACGTACATATATACATACATGTGTGTATGTATGTATATATATGTATGTATATATTAAACATATATTATAATTTATTTTCATTTATCTTAAATTAATGAAAAAAAAAAAAAAACAAAACAAAACTTGCTCAAATTGACCAACCAAACTGAGTTGAACTTGTTGGTGTGGTTTAGTTCAATTTTCACTATAAGTTTAGTTCGGTTTGTCAATGAAAATATAAATTTTGATTATTTCAGTTCAATTTAATTTTGAACTAAACAAACTGTTTGAATACTCTAATTAAAATTTTATTTTTTGAGATAATTTTTTATAATAAAGAGTTTAACACATGCAAAGATTCCATTCAAAATGCTCTTAAATACATTATCATTAATTAGTATTAGTAGGAAACTTGAAACTTCTGATCAATAAGTTGTCAACAGTAAATGTGGCCTTAAATGGAAATCTAATTAATTTGTGTTTGATTAGTTTGCTTTCGGTCTTAAAGTCCAATCCAATAGCACATGTGGATGAACAATTAACACTCATAAAACCTACGTGCATGGGTCGTTGGTTGTTGAATGATTGATACGTATACCCAACCATCATGTCACCTCCTTTGTTTCACTAAACATTAGTTGATTAGATGACACCGACATTAGTATAAGTTATTAGTTAATTAGATCACACCCACATTAGTATAAGTTTTCTTTCCTTTATTAATATGAGATATAATACAAGGATCGATATTAGCATTTTTTTAACCTCAAATGATTTTATTCAGCAGTAAAGTAGTATGGAGATCGAGAATTGTGTTGTTAAGTGATATGGACATTGTAAAGCTGAGAAACTCAAGAGTACACTCTTATAGATATTGTGATTTCAATTAATGAAAATGACAATGATTAATTAACTTGATTGGTAAGTTTAAAATTAAATTTTATTAAATGCATAAGTTAAGCGTGAGAATGTATTATTATAGGACTAGAGGAAAGTGCACTCTTCGATTTGTTGAGAAGAAGATTTAGGCTCGAAAATACTCTAACCTTTAAATAAAAAAATAAATAAAATGAAAATGACAAAAAGCAGCCCCATGATATGTAGGAGACATTTTAGATTTTTCTTTTTTTTTTTTGCCAAAGAGATATTTTAGACTCCATGATTGAGAAAGAAGTTTATTTAATATTTATATATTGCATCCTAGTAGAATTTTATGAAAACTTTATTTATTTATTTGATTTCTATTTGTATAGTTTTAAAAATGACTCTAATATGATCACTTAACAAAAAACTCAATAATAATTCTATTTTTAACCATATTTTTTTTCCTTATATATATGAAAAAACATGATTCTCTATATATTTAATTTAGCTCATTAATTACTAGCTTGTGGGTTTAAGAAGATAATTGTGTTTTTTTTAACCATAATTAATTTATATGGTAGGTAATCTCAATGATTAATTAATCTGATTGTTAAGAGAGTTTGTTTATTTCTTTTATTTATCAAGATTTGATTACTGGGACCAACACTTAGGAGATGATACTTGAATTCATAGATCTAGCATGCGTGGAGGATGTGCCTTTGAACTTAAAAAAATTGATATGGTTAGAATATGTTAAAGAGGAGATCATATACCATGATACAATTATGTAGCCTAAGGCAATGAGAAGAAATATAGAAAGAACTTTTTTTTTCCAAAAAAAAAATTTACTATAAAATGGATAAAATAAAATAAAATAGAGTACTTTTTTCTAATAGAAATACAAATTTCATTCAATATTAAAATATTATAACAGATGAAAGAATACGTACGTGCATGCTAAGAAAATAATCAACCAAAAATATATCATATAAGCACGTAAATCAAGACTTATCATTTTAAAGTATAGGAAGATGTAAAGTTATTTAAAACTGTAGAACCTTCAACTTATTGTTAGATTACCAATTTCATTTAACTTATCTCAAGATCTGAATCTGCATTACTTTTCCATGTAGTCATTTACCATTTACATGCTTTTATAGGCAATATTCATTTACCAATTTAATACCATGTTGTACTTATTTGCATTTTAATTTCATGTTCTAGTAAATTTATTACTATCCACATATTAAATATTTAAATACTATAATAAAACAATAAAATATAATACAATCAATAGTTCATAACATATGATAGTATGACAATACTAAACTTTCGATAACCATAGAGCTCTAGAGTATAATCCTTTGAAATTACATAACCAAAATCCAAAATAGCAGAGCAATTTCCAAAAAATTTAAACAATGCTTTAAATTTAAAAATTTATATTGCGGGCTCATTTCTTAGGAAAAAAAAAAAAAAAACTCTTGACAACTTAATCTGAAAAATTTAAATAATTAGGAAATGAGATGAAACTCAATAAGTACATAATAGCATAATAATTGGATGGCTATGATTAAATCTTAATGAATGGTTATGATTTAATTACATTCGATGGTTATAATTGCATATAAATGGATAGTTAATAGTAAATGCAATAATGGAGTGTAAAAAGTAAAATTAAATTAGTAATTTGATATATGGAAAAGTAGAATTCAATTTGAAAAAGTAATTTGACTCAATAAAAAATGGTAATTTATAAGTGAAAATTTGTGTCTCGCTTTTTCTTTCAACCTTTGTTAAACTTGAGTTACACAGTTTTATACTTAATTAACAAATATTTACACCTAAATTTACCAAGCTTGTTCGGCCATTACTAATGGGCTTGGGCTTGAAAACTTGGCCCACCCATTAACATATTTCACGCATATTAGTACTATTGTCTTCCTTCACTTCTTTACTCAATGCTACATCTACATAGTCTATATATGGTCATATTAATTTTATTCATTTAATTTATGCATTATGATGTCACAAATTAAATAAACAAGTCACTAATCATCATGAGTATATTTCGGTTTCAATTTAATTATTATCATGATGCTCATTAAAATTTATTATATATGACACCATTGCTAATTCTAACGTGCTTAAAAAACCTTGAATATTACGTTTACAAACTAAACAACTAGTTTTAAGGACCATCAAATTAAAATCAACCTATCAAAAAAAAAATAATAATAAAGAAAAAGAAGAAGAAGAAGAAACTCTTAGGAATTTTTTTTTTTTTTTTTTTTGGGATATGTATGAATCTAGGCCGAAGAACTAAATCAGTTAGATTTTTTAAGTTTTCATCTATATTAATCCATTTGTCAAAAAAAAAAAGTATTCATCCAAAATTTTCTTTAAGATTTATCATTCTAATCTCCTCCCTCCATGTAAAAGTAATTACCATAGTATGAAAAGAAGTGATTGTACTACAGAAACTACAGTTGCTCAGTGGGAGATGGGCCATTACCTTCTGTGTTCGGCTGAATTGCAGTACACAAAGGTAGGAAATGGACTACTTATGGCCATTTTTTTTTTTTTGGACTCATCTAGTTGTAATTGTCAGAGATTAATAAGAGTTCATTATTTATTTATTAATGGTTATACATACTCGCAGTTAGGTTGTTGGGGTTGCTATTCAATCTCATTACTTCAAAGGAACTTTGCTGTAAGACAGTCAGCCAGCCATCAAAGTCCTTTCGGTCTCATGCTTTTAGGCAATATTGATAAATTTGTTAGAAAATGTACTTCATATTAAATAATAATAATAATAATAAAGTTTATGAAAAACTTATAAGCAAGCCATGTTACACCTAGTATAAATTAAATTTTTTTAAATGAATTTTAATATTTATTTACTTATAAGTCTACATGCGTATGATTTATTTACTTATAAATTAAATTTTTTAAATGAATTTGCGGAAGTGATGTGGTAAGGAGTTACAAAAAAGTGATAGGACAATATTTATTATTATATAATATTTCTCAAAATATTAAATTAAAAATGTATAATATAATGTAATTAATATTTTATTTAAATATTTTATTTAATGTGATTAATAAATTTTGAGAAATATTATTTTATTTAACCAAACAAATATTATATAACGTGTACAATTGGTTAAAATTTATTATATTATGTTATTTTGATAATATTATTTCATGTCAATAACATTTAATTATATGTTATATTATAAAATATAAAGTAATTATAATCAAAATAATATAATATAATATAAATTAGAATACATTAATTAAATATATTATATATGTAATACATATATTATATATTTTTATATTATATATAATATATAATATATGTAATACATGTATAAGAACATTTGAAAAAATCCAGAAGTTACACTTTCAGATTTGTTAAAAAAAAATTTCTGGCCAGTGTATAATTAAAAAGTGAAAAAAGTAAAATTTTTTATAACAAAACTGGAAATATAATTTTCGGATTATTAGTCAATATTTAAAAAGTACCGTATATGAGTAAATTTTTTTAAAAGAAGTATATATAGGTAATTATTTTTTTAAACTCTCATATTACAGTAAAAAGCCCGAGGATGAAACAATGATTCCATATGGGATTGTAAAAGACAAGGATGCAGATAGGGTTTTGTTGAGTCTGATGGCATACTTGTGGAAGCTTTCAATGAATATGCTCTCATGAAAACAATGGCAAAAATATGGAAACATGTGCATGGAATAGGCTATCGGAAAATCCAAGGCAATATATATTCATTATAGTTCTATCACCGGAAGGACAAACAGAGAGTCTTGGATATGGAACCATGGCACTTTGAAAAATAGGTGCTAGTCATAATGGAACAAATAGAGAATGAATAACCATTAAAGACGAAATTTATCTCTGCTTCATTTTGGATTATGATTTATGATTTGCCTCTCAAGGAAAGAAATGAAGTGTCCCATAAATGGTGATGATGAAGATTGGACAGTGTTTGAAAGTTGATGAAGTTGTTTCTTTTAGGTGGGGTAAATTAATAAGAGCTCAAGTTTTGCTAGACCTCAAAAAATGACTTAGCAGAGGTACAATGGTTAAGTTTGGCCATGGTAAATTTCTTTGAGTGTATTTCAAATACAAATGATTGCTATCCTTCTGTTATCAATATGGCCATCTTGGTCATATTGTAACTAATTGTGATCAATACGATGATGATAAGCCTGCAACAAAAATTGATTATGGTTCCTTGCCTTTTGGCAATTGGATGAGAGCATCACCGCTCAAAACATATAAGGATAGGGGACCAATAAAAGGAGAATTGTGAAACATGGAAAGTACTATTCTAGGCTAAACTAATACAAAAAGAGGTTTCTCCCAATGATGAAGGGAGGGAATGCAAAAAGTGAATAAAGGGATAGATGCTGAGCATCCAACTGCCATAAAAATGTAGCTACTGAGTTTCGAAGTATTAAATATGCAGACTATGAATTTTGTCATAATGTAACAATAGCAAGATGAGGCTAATAACGGTGATGAGTCTATTCCTTCCATGTTTCCTGAAGTGGAGAATGTAACTATGGGTTTGCAGAATTTTAGGATGAATGAGTCAACAGACATATCAGTTATAAAGCCAAGAACAAATAATAAAAACTAGACAGCAGATGAACCTTTGACTAAACATAAAGTAGCAGTAGACCTATTAGAGCATAATGTAAAGGTGACTCATATGGTGAAAAATGGATTAACAAAGGTGGATTTAAGGGGTATAACTAATGGTGTTCAGTCTATTACGGGACAGAGAAGAGTTAAAATTGTCAAATTAAACAAAAGGCTCAGCTGGCAAAGTGATGGAGAAAATAAAGGACTAGATGTGTTGATGGGGATAAACCTTATATGAATAATGATGTTGCCAAGACAGTTAATGGCTAATAGAAAGAGACTTTCCTTAGAAGTACTAAAATATGTATATATGTTTTCATTTACTGAACCTATAAACAAAAAACAAAAGAAAGGGCTGCTAGTAAAAGTCTTTAAGCAATAATTTTTAACAGCAGAGGCTATTTTCAAATCCTACCGATCACCATGAGACTCTCTGTGTGAAATTGTCATAGTTTCTCTCTTGAGGCTTGAAACTCCCATTATTGTATTTCTTATAGAAATATGACTGAAGGTGTTTGAAATGGACAAAGAATGAAGGAAGGTTAAGTTTGAGAATTATTTTACAGTGGATTGCATAAGGGAAGGGAGAAGTTGTAGCGGTGATATAGTAATGCTTTGGACTAATATAACAACTCTATCTCTTGTTTCCTTTTTTGTGCATCATATTTCTAGGACAGTAGAAATGAATGGGATAAACCATGGATGTTAATTGGTCTTTATGGATGGCTTGAGCAAGAAAATAAGTTTAGAACAAGGGAAATAGGTCCTCAGTCACAGCAAGCTTAGTTTAATGTGGGCATTTATAACAAAATTTTTTCACCTTCAAAGAAGCAAAACGGTGCTCCAAAATCTTTCCAGGCTATACAATGATTCATTAATACTTTTTCCAAAATGTTTGTTGTTTAAGATTTCTACACATAAATTAAATTTATTAAATTATTATAATTCGAAGGTAAAAAAATTGAAATGTCCTTTATTGATTTTGATATAGTGAAAGAACAACCATTTATACAAATGTTTAGTGAGAAAATAAATAGGTTGAAAAATTAATAAATTACATTCTTAAAATTCTAAAATAACAAATAAATTAAAAAAAAAATTTCTCTAAAACGACAAATATTTTAGAATGAATGAAGTGTATTATTACTTTCCGTCTGAAAAAGATAAGTTTACTTTCCTTTTTCAGTCCCAAATTAGAGGCCACTTTCTTATTTGAGAGAGTTGATTTATTAATTTACTATTGTATCCTTATTTAATGTATTTCACTATTAATGTATCATATTTTTATCAATAAACCATTAAGCAATTTTATTGGGCTATTAACCGAAATATAAAAGGATGGAGTTACTAGCACATTAATCAATAATGAAGCTTTAATTGTTTTTATCATAATAATGAAACTTTAATGGGTTTGAGACTTAACATTAAAAAAATTGAACAATAATTATTTCAAAAAGAATCATTTACTAATACAAGTGAAGGGTATTTTTGAAAAATATTAAAAAAAATCATAATTTTAACTAAGATGGTATTTAATAATCTAACTTATTATTTAATATAATATTTTCAGCACTTATTAGTTTTAAAATTTTTTAATTACATAAAATAGTTCCAACTTAAAATTTTCAATTAAGTAAAAAACCATTTAAAATAGTAAGTTAAAATATTTGACTTAAAATTTCTATTGAACATGTCCATATATTGAGTTTTTAAATTTTTTTATTAAAATGACTTTTATATTTTAACCTATTCTTAGAGCGATTTTTATATCCTTAACTTTTGGTTGTATTAATTTTTGACTTTTATATTCATTTAAATAATTTTTAGTAAGTACTTAAAAATTTCAACATTTATCATATTTAGTTTAAAATTTAGTATTTAATTTTTCAGCTCTTAATTTTTAATTATACCAAAAGTCACCTAAATTAACCACTTTTCTAAATTTTTCTAAAAATAAAAATATGTTTATTTTTTTCCAGACGGAGGAAGTATTATTAATTTAAATAAAATACAATTTAACAACTTATTCATTTTTTGTTTTGTGTGGAGGAGCGGCAGATCTTGAATTATATTACTCTCTCCTTTGTAATAACAAGAACCACCGGCACCGGCACTACTCTAGTTCCGCGTCCCTATCATGTACAGCACATGTTGCCTGCTTTCTCTTTAGCTGCAAACAAACATGATAATAATGATAATGATACACCATACATCACAATGATTAGTACTTAGTAGTAATGAAAATTCAAAATTGTTGTCCATCACAAGTACTCCCATTTGGATCTAAAATTTATGGACATAGCCACTAGGAACATGCTGCCATAATCAATCAATCTCTAAAGAATATTAGGGTTTAGTACCTCGACACCATTTTAGATTTTGAGAATAGCTATTGTTCGAAGAATTCAGTGTAATGAAAGTTATAATTGTGTCAAGAGGGAGAGAGATACTGTCTATTGTTGATCACTATAATAGAATTAGTTTAGAGTTTAAGATGCAATGATTTATCTTGTAACAAAAAGCAATAAATGAATCCGATTTGATCAATTTAAATTTGAGTTATTTTGATTATATATCTTTTTAGACGAGTTTGGATTATATTATTTTGAATAAAAAGATGGATTGGATTATGTAATAAGTTGATTTTTATAAAAAAAAATTAAGTTAAGTTTAAAAAAAAATTATAGATTTTAAATTAAATTGAGTTGTATTTTTTAAAAAATTTATAAAATAGCTTTGAATTTTTAAAAATATATTATATTTTTTATTAATTCATTTTTAATTAAAAAATTATACTTATTTCAATTTGAATCACACTTTAATGGCGTTAATGAATTGTGCATGTAGACTCTCTTTTAATTTTCTTATGATTACTAATAAAAGTTTATTAAGCATGCATTTTATATAATATATAATATTTATTTAATTTCAATTAAACCTTGATTCAACTTCTGTTTAACTCAAATTCGTAACTCTCTATCTTTATCAATTTTAACACCAAGTCAAATTGGAAAACTTAATTTGGTGTTATGTATTTAGGTATATTTGTTGGTGTTGTTTCATCAAATATACACTAGACAATGGCGAGTCTATATCTTTCATTATTGATGAATCTTCTTTGGCTTACTGTTTGGCAAGAGCATATATTATTACTATATTAGTACCATTTGTATTGGGATTTTATATCAATCATTTTGATAGTAAGAGTTGAGTTTTATAGGGAAAGATAATAGAAAGCTGGCGCTGTGAAAGAAAAGAAGAAAATTTCTCTTTGACCCAATTACATAATCTTTATTTATAATTATAACTTATTTATTTATTACATTATTTTGTTGAAATAATTTAATGCATTAATATAATATTACTTACTTTGTAATAACTTAAAAAATAATAATTAGTGAAATTTAACTAATCATATTTAATAAAATTCAGAAAATGAGTTAAACACTGCAGACTAATTTTGCAAATTGTTGACACACACGATTATGAAAAAAATTATATGCAAGGAAAAAGTTTGAAAACTCTTCAATTTAAATTTATGTTTCTCAATATTTTCAAGGTGATTTAGTCAAGATTTATGATATAACATTACTCGAGTGAGATTAAAAAACTTATTTTTTATAAGAAAAAAAGAAATGTTATTTTTAAAAAATTATTGATCAATAATTATAATATTAATTATATAAATTTATATATATATATATAAATATAAAGTTATATATATATATATATATATATATATATATATATATATATATATATTTTAAATTATTTTTTAAATATAAATCATTAAAAAATTAAATTAACACCCGCGAGTATCAGTTAATTTATAGTATTAAACATTATGCCGCAAAGTTCAAAGAGGATGAACTTTGGAGTTTTAATTATTAAATATTTAAATATAATTAAACAGAAAAAAATATATGCACCGACAGCTGTTTGCTTGGTTATGACTTCGTGGTCAAAGCCTCCAAGACAATGAACTTAACTCTTGAAATTAATTAGTTGGTCAAACCCATCAATAAATTATTATTATTATTTTTTTTTTTTGCCAAAGATCAATAAATTAATTAAGCCCCTTTTGAAATTATTGTATGATATGTCTGTAAAGTTTTCTTGGCTATGAAAGTAATTTCCTTTGCGCAAAAAAAAAAAAAAAAAATCCAAGTTTTGTGTAACTCATTTTTATAAACCATTCTGCCCCAACTATTAACAGTTATACTATATTTAGTAGAACATAATATAATATGATGTAATATAATATATTTTTATTATAAATGTTAAAATATATTTAATTATATTATATTATATTATATTACGATATATAAATATACTTTTATATTTTTCGGGTGGAATAAAAAAAATTATTTAGGAGCTAAAATTAATGCTAAGGAACTAAAAAAATAAAAGTTAATTTTATTTTCCTCAATTTTTTGTTTGTTAAAATAATAATTAATTATATTTTTTTGTAAAAATATATTTTTAAGTAAATTAATTTTTATTGAATCTTCCTTAGTTATTATAGGATAAGAATTTCACTAAATAATTTAACATTTTATATTATTCATAAATATTTAATTTTTAAAGGGATCATTAAAAATTTAAAAGAACTAATTAAAAAATTAAACTAATTATATAAGGGTAATATGTATATTTCCAAGTGGATTGGGAGGTCCAGATTTCTCATTGTATCCTGATTATGCATATGTAAATACTTTTGTTTTCATTTTTTTTTTCAATCCAACAAACTACTTATAAATAAATATTCACATGAGAGGATTTAAAATTTACAACTTATAAATAATGTTTAATAGATCGTAATGAAATAAAATATAATATAATAAAATATATTTTAATATTTTATATTAAAAATATATTTGATCATATTATATTACATTTTCTTGTGCTCTTTCAAACATACTCTTAATTTTTGAGATTTGGATATAAGTCATTCACTACTAAATCAAGATATTATCAACAATTTACTCTTATATAATTAGTAAAAAATAAATAAAATTAAAGCTATATTTATTGAAATGATATAAAAATGAAAGGATATAAATTTTATAAATAATATTATCTATGTACAAAATAGAATAAGAATATATTTAAATTCTATTTTTTACAAAATTCACTTTCTCTTGCTTCCCTATCCATTCAAATAAATGTTGCCTACTTTATACAGTATCGATGCTCAAGCACCATGAAACATGCTACATATGCATTTTTCTTTTTTCTTTTCAAAATCATTCTCTAACCTTACCAAGCCTGCTTTCCCTCTCATGTTAGCCATGACTTCAAACATGTAAACGCAAACCCGAGCCCTTTCCCTCACCTACCACCTCCATTTTTATGGATATATTAGAAAAAAGAAAAAGAAAAAAAGGAAATTAGATTTTGGAAAATTGAACCTGTATGTTATTTCGTCCGGGTTCAAAAACATAGACACTGTTAAAATCCCCTAATCACGGGTGCCATTAGCCATTACCCAACATATTTACTCTCTCTTCTCAAATCTTGAGACAGAGGAATGGGCGTGGAGAAGAGAACAACATTGCTCGAGAATCTGCTAGAGAAGGCTGGAGGCTGTGCGGTGATCGACGGTGGATTCGCAACCCAGCTCGAAATTCACGGTGCTGCTATTAATGACCCTCTTTGGAGCGCTCTTTGTTTGATCAAAGATCCAGACCTCGTCAAAAGGGTCTCTCTTTTTCTCAATGCTCTGTTCTTTTCTTTTTCTTTTTTGAGGAGGGATTTTGATATTCTTTTCAAATTTTTATTTTTATTTTTTTTACGATATTGTGTAGGTTCACTTGGAATATCTGGAGGCTGGTGCAGACATTTTGGTCACTTCTTCTTACCAGGTTTCTGGTTTTTCTAAACTGAGATTGATTTCAATTTTTATGTAATCATATGTATTTCATTTTTCTATTCATGACATGAATGCATAATGTAAGAAACATAATTTAATGCATTATCATAAATGATTGGATTTGGGTTTCTTGGACAATGAGAGATGCATGCACATTAGGAATATTGAAAATGAAAAGGCCAATTGTTGGGATTTTATGATTTAGTAGTAATTGCTGATTATTGGTTCTTCAGGACAATTGGCGTAAAAAAGAAGAAAATTATTTTATATGATGCACTCTGCCAAAGCTGAATCCACTATATCTATGGTAGAAAATGTTGGGTTTTAATTTGATTTTAGTTTTATTCTATATTTTTAGGCCACCCTACCTGGATTTGTGTCCAAGGGACTGACCATTGAAGAGGGAGAGTTGTTATTAAAGAAAAGTGTTAAATTGGCTGTTGAAGCCCGTGATAAGTTCTGGGATGCTGTGAAAAATAATCCTATACACAGATATAACCGAGCTTTGGTTGCAGCCTCCATTGGAAGCTATGGAGCTTATCTTGCAGATGGCTCAGAGTACAGGTAGGATACTTCAAGAATACATATTCTGCTGAAGCTTTGGATCATATAGTGTTAATAATTCAGTAAATCAATGTTATGGTTATATACTTGTATTTATGTCTTTTTGGTTGTGTTTATGTTGTTTGCTTATAGTGGATATTACGGGCCAGATGTGAATCTGGAAAAGCTCAAGGATTTTCATCGACGCAGATTGCAAATTCTTGTGGAAGCAGGTCCAGATTTATTGGCCTTTGAGACAATACCAAACAAACTTGAAGCACAGGTTTGTTCTTCTCCCATTTCTGCTTGGCACAATAATTCAGATGAGTGAGCTGATTTAGGTAGTAGGAATTCACAGGAAAGGATGTAATCCAAGAACATACTAGACTGAAAAAAAAAAAAAAAAAGATTTAATTTCGTAATATTTCACAAAAAAAAAAAGCATTTGGTGCTCAACAGAATAGAATGGGGAAAAGGATGTATTTTCAATGATTTTGAGGTACAATAAGCATAGAGGAACTGAAATTGCAAAGTTACATATAATTTGAAAGCTACTGATATAATATAGCTGTCCCCTATTTTCAAAGATTGGATTTCCTTTTGCAAGAAGGGAGTTAATCCTCTGCAATCTCAATTTTTGATTGCACAAATATTTTATATTGTTTCTGCGGTGTTGGATTGCACAGTGGACTATCAGATGATGTGCGTCATTTATTCATTAAACTAGTGGGCTGTAGCAACTAGAAAGCACACATATAAAACATTTATTTTTGAAATTTTTTTGCTGTTTACTAAAAGAGGTTCTCGAGCCTAGTTCTGATGTAATATAACTTTTTTTTTTTTTTTTAAATTGATTATTGAACAACTTTTCTTTTGACTTATTGCAGCTAGAGAAAGACATCGGGAATAAATCTTTAGACCTTAGACTGTAATAGTTATGTCCAGATAACTGAAGATTAGCATAGTTTGGTGAATGCTGTAAAATTCATCAGCGTTTAAGTTTGAAGAGCCCTTCTAAACTGAATTAACCAAAATGTATCAGTTCAATCAAGTAATTTGGTTTACACAGAACGGTGCTGACATGTACACCCTACTTAGACTTCTTGTTCTTTGTCTTCCTTTTCTTCTGATAAATGAGGAAATTTTATCAAGAGAGAAAGGAAAACACAGTTCAAAAACAAGGGAAATGCTTTCCTCTTAGGAAGAACATAAGGAGAATATCTTCCAGAATAGGAGGGCTCTTCAATCCCTCTTAATCAGAACCTTTATTGCCTTCTTTTTTGACTGTTTTTTATCTACTGAAGTAAACGGCTAGGTTTTACTTGCAACTATCTCTTGTTTGCTTGTTACCTTATTGAACTGGCACCAGCCATTATTAAAAAAAAAAAAAAAAAAGAGAGAAATTCTAAATGCTTTCTTTCTGGATCACTTAAAATGAGACACCAACAAAAATGGAAAAGATTCTCGTTGGTTGACTTTCATGGATGGTGAACTATATCTTTCATGAATATGAATTTTATTGATCATATGCATTTTTTTTTTGTCTTTTTCTGAAATTCAAACCTTTTAGCTTCTAAACATTTAGAACTTTTATTTGTGTTGCCTCTTGATGGCATCTGATAACAATTTACAGGCCTGTGTTGAGTTGCTTGAAGAAGAAAACATAAATATTCCATCTTGGATTTGCTTCAGCTCTGTTGATGGTGAGAATGCCCCATCTGGTGAGAGTTTTCAGGAGTGCCTGGATATAATAAATAAAAGCAAGAAAGTAAATGCAGTTGGAATTAACTGTGCACCTCCCCATTTCATTGAAAGTCTCATATGCAAATTTAAAGAGGTAAACGACCAATCTTCAAATACTTGACTAAATGTTAAATAAAAAGTGGCAATTATTTTGTTACTATCATACTCTGTGATTTCACCTGTAAAAATTCATGGCTGCAGTTGACTGAGAAGTTGGTAGTTGTTTATCCCAATAGTGGTGAAGTATGGGATGGCCGAGCTAAAAGATGGCTGGTGGGTTTTGTGTTTTTATATATATATTTTTTGGAACCATAATTTTCAAAGAACTCCTGCAATTATGCTCTTAACAGATTTTGATGAAATTCTATCAATTATTATCTTACTATATATGTTGTGCATTGACAGCCATCAACTTGTTTCAATGATGATAAATTTGAGTTGTTTGCAACAAGATGGCATGACTTAGGAGCTAGCCTTATTGGAGGCTGCTGTAGGACAACACCTTCTACAATTCGAGCCATTTCAAAGGTTTTGAAAGAAAGAGACTAAGCAAGCAGTTGTTGAACTGGCCTTGAATCCAATCGCTTCACAAATTCTCAGGCTGTTTTTCATCATAATAAGAATTAGTTGTGTACTCTTTTGACTTTTTAAAATCGTAATTCATATTTATTAATTGTTAGGTGATTAGATTTTGAATTTTGGATTTTGCAAAATGAGTTTGTATATTCAACCTTTCTATGGCCGCTAGGCGGAAAGGAATTTTGCATTTCTGATCGTCCCATTGTAAAAGCATTTATCTCATTATTGAAATAGGTTGCTGAGTACAAAGATTATCTTTAAGGTCTGCTTGTCATTAATATTAAATTGTTATAAAGAAAAACACCATATTTTTATAATTAAAATAAATTTTACATATTTTAATTATAATAAAAATTATAAAATGACTCGAAAACACAAAATCCATGAAATTTATCAAAATTTATAGAATTAGAAATGTGGGGTTTTTATTCCATAATTTATGCAATTTCACTGAATAGAATTCTTAAAATTCATATTCATTACTTTCTGTTTTTCTGTTAAATATACATGAGATGAGGGGTAGAAATCGCATAGCCTTAGAAAGAATGACAGAATTTCAACTTTTAGGCTTCAAGCCAAAGCCCAACAACATTTCGCTGGGTTGCTCATACAATGGTCTTTCTAAATATTTTCTTTTTCTTTTTTTTTTTTTTTTTTTTTTTTTTTTTTCACTTTTCTCATTCATTTTATTATTTGCTGCTTTATTTTTTCTTTTGCCAGAGAATAATTTTATGGATAATAATAAAAATAAATACTATTCTTTTTTTGAAAAAATATTATTCTTTTTTTTATGAGTTTCTAATTTTGATAGTTATAATTTCAATAAATTTCTATTAAATATGGATTGATAAATTTATATGACAAAATTGGAAGTTATATAACTTCAAAATTTAAATTATTTTTAAAAATTTTTATTTAATTTAATTTAATATGATTATTTAATATTTTTGAAATATTTAAAGCACTTATTTAAAAAAAAATTTAAAGCACTACATGTGATATTAATAATCTATTAATTTTCAAATGATTTTGAATATTGATTTTCAAAAAATGTGATTTTTTATTGAGCAAAGAACTATCAATGTGCTTCTTTGCTCTGAAAAAATAATCAAATGCAAAATATCATCATAAGAGTAGCAGGTTTATAATATATAATCTATATGTTCATTTGAAAATAGTTAAAAGTTCATTTGAATACAATGACATGAGATTTATTATTTTGCATAAGATATAAATTCATTTTTAAGAAATTACAGCTTTATTTTGCAATGGAAATAGGGCTATTGAAAAACAATTCCTCTAGTTCTCAAATGATAAATCCACACTATATATTTGATAAACCTGTAATTAATACTTAATGATTATAATGTTTATAAGTGGTGAATATGATTATTATATAAACTATATTTGACAATAAATTTTCAATGAATCCCCATTGTACTATTGATAAATCTATAGTTTTTGTTTGATAAACCTATAGCTTATCTAATATTTCCTTATTGTTATGTAATTTAATATTTTAATCTTTAAAATATTTTTTTATTAATTAATATTTTTGTAATACATATAATGTTCAATTTTATAATTATATTTTTTTTACATTTTAATTATTTTTGTTATAATTATTTTATTAAAAATAAATATTTAAAAAGTTGAATATTTTAACAAATTATAAACGAGATATTCAAAACGAGTTGAGCTTGAATTCGAACATATCTCAATCATAATTTATTAACAAGCCTCAAGTTTAGCTCGATCTTAAACGAGCTGAGTTTGAACGTAATTTTTAAATTCAATCCAAACTTGAATTTTGGGAAAAAAAATTTTGCCGAACATGAATAAATTAAAATTCCGCTCTATTATAGCCTAACTAGGTAGTAAAAAGACAAAATTTTTTGTGAAAAGTATCGAATTTCAATCATCTATTTTTCATTAATTATAAGACCCACTATAAATAAATGTGATATCTTAAAAAAAAAAAAAAAATTCTCCATTTCCTCTAATTCTAATCATTAACTCATATCCAATAAAAGAAAAAAAAAAAAAGGTTAGAATTGAAGTTTTGGCACCGAATCGAGGCATTTAATTCCGATCAGAAAAACCAAATAAAGTGGCCTTCAATTCATATTGCCAAAAATTTTATCCCTTTGGAAACGATTGAAAATTTTATTGAAACTTTGTATGAAACTTTTTTCTATATTGAGATTTAAAATTTTATTTGAACTTGACATGCATACATGTATATACTGTAAGAAATGGAATGTAAAAATAGAGAATAATCTTAACTAGGGTGAGCATTCGATCGATTCAATTCAAACAAAATTTAATTATTAAATATCTAAATAATCAAACTTAAATTTTAAAGAATCAAATGGATTTATGAAAATAATCAAACTGAATTAAATTTATGTTTTTACAAAATTAATCAAATTGAACCGAACATATATATTTCAATTTGGTAATTCGGTTTTCTCAATAATATATATAATTTAGGTTTTTAAGTTTTTTTAACATAAATTGAACCGAATTGAATAGACTAAATTATATTAAAATCAAAATCAAATCAAATTGAATTAAAAAAATAACTGAACTAAATAGACCAAATTAAATATGATTTTATTTTATTTTTGATTTTCTTAATTTTTTTCTCACCCCTAAGCCTAATTTCCCTAATTGCCACTTGACAATAAAATTGAGTCTATAAAGAAAAAGAATATCTAATTATTCCTGATCATCACAAGATGGATCGATATACACACGTGTAATTACCACTTGATTGTATATAAAATAAAAAATAACCCTAATTGCCACTTTGAGGGATTGATGTACATCTAAGAAATATTGTGCCCATCACACTTACACCAATATACATTTAAAAAGATTTCATTTCAATTTCTCAAAATTACAAGTTCAAATATATTTTTTTTTATAATATGAATTTGCCAGAATTATTTAGTTTATTTACTATTGAATCAATACGCATGTGAGTTGAGGCCTGAGGGAGAGAAGCAGACAGAAAATAGTCATTTTCAAAGGAAAGGAATATATGTAGAGGTTTCGCCCTGAAAGCCCCTTATCCTCTCTCAAATATATTTTTCTGAGGGCTTCATTTTAAAGGGATTGATGAGACCTCCACATCATCATTATCTATTTATCCCATGTTCACTTGATCCCTATCTCTTTAAATTGAATCAACCCCTAATGTTATAGTTAATTTCTTCATTTTTCAATGTTTTGTCAATCTATTGCTTCTTTTTCAGAAACCTAATTAAAATTGTCTCTTTCTACTGATTGATCAATATATAAGGGTCTACCTCCTCATATAGTCAATATACATGTAAACATCTTCATGCAATAAGAAATTGATTAGAACTAATGAAAAGTCTTTGATTCAATAGCATTAGAATAGTTTTTTTAGGATAAAAAAATCTCAAATTCGATTATTAATCAGAGCAAACTTTATAAAAAAATAATTAGAGGTTAAAAGTTTTTTTTTTTTTTTTCCTCTTAATGCCTGTATAAAGGAAAAAGTTGATGTCCTTTTAGTAAGGATGCTGTGGATTGCTAATTTCCTTCTATGATAAGTTAACTTCACTTGGCAAAACCTTTTATAATTAAGCTTTTTCCAATCAATATTCAATAACTTAATTAACAAACAAAATAAAATTTTATGGTGAAAAATTAAATTTAGTTCATAAATGAATCTTTTTTCTTAAAAATTATTGACTACTCTAATTCTCGTACACCCAATCATCTTCAATATTGGCATTTAAAAAACTGTCTATTACAATTATGATTATCCTATCTTATTAGTGTTTGATAAGCATTTTTGGAATTTTAAATCTAATATATCCACTTAAAATGATAATTTAAATTTTTGTATTCCATGTAATAAGTTATTTACTTTTTAAATAATTTTTTAATTTATAAATTTTGTCATTTATATTATTCTAACACTTTTTATTCTTAAATTTTTAATTTTTCAAACACTATTTTATTCGAAAGTTATCAATATAACTTTTATGTTATACATAGATAGAATGTATACTCTCAATCTAAATACATGAGTGACATGACTTGAATTATATTATTTTGAAACAAATATAATATTTCACCTATCCTTTAAAAATATACTTACAGGTATTTCACATGTATTAACAAAAATTTATTTAATTTAGTTGTAGTAGTATATTTTTTCTAATATACCTCTGTATTAATTGAAGTTTTGATAGTAAGGTACATACGTTAAATAGGAGCAATGGGGAAACTAAAAAATCAATTAGGAAAAGTGAATTATAATTTGAGACAGATGAAAGAGGAAAATAGAGAGGAAAGAGTAGTATTTGTGAAAGTTGAGCAATAACACAAGGCACAACCCAATAGAGGAATTAGGTTATTTCACAAGGAAAGATCTTATTTGTTACTCCCTCCACATTAGAGTATGATGAATTGGCGAAACTAAGAAAGCTATCATTTAGAGAGAGATGGATGAAGGGGACCGCAAGCAGAAGTCTGAACTTAAAAACAGGTAAAATGGGGAAGGGAGACATACCAACAAAAGGGTTTCTTTCAAATTTAGGGCAGGGAAAAGTTGGACAAAGAGAGCAAAAGATGACCCAATTCCCATCCTTACCAATTAGGCACTACCACATTGACCCTACAAGAAATCCCTCTGATAAGAGAGGCAACCAATAACAAGGCAGAGATTAGGATTATCTTACAAAACCAACCAATAAAAATTCAGATAAGGCCATGTTATGGTCCCAAAAGTGCCAAACCCTTTTTTCTGTGGAAAACTCTCAAAAAGTGAGAAAAAGTCCCCGCATTTTAACTGTAAAAGCGCGCTTTGTGGGTCATTCTTTCTATATACTAGTACTAATATCATTGCCTCACTCACTCTTTTCTTCAGAATTCAATACTGATTTCCTTTTTTTTTTTTTCTTTTTCCTGTGAACATCTTCAGCTTTTTTTTTTCATTTGATTTGATTTTTCGTTTTCAGTTGCTTTTTTGTTTTTTTTTTTTGGGGTTTCTAATCTCATGATTTCAAGCAAAAATGTGGCCAATGCCGTTGGTGGCAAAACGGCAAGAGCCTGTGATAGTTGTATAAGAAAAAGGGCTAGATGGTATTGTGCTGCTGATGATGCATTTCTTTGCCAAGCTTGTGACTCCTCTGTTCACTCTGCTAACCCACTAGCACGTAGACATGAAAGGGTTCGATTGAAAATTGCTTCTCTTAAATCTTTGGATTTAGTTTCCAAGGAGATAAGTTCTGTACCTTGTTGGCACCGAGGATTCACCAGAAAGGCGAGGACTCCTCGACATGGAAAGCCTGTGCTTAATTCAAAAATTGATAAAAAATTAAGGAACCCAAATCCAATTCCACTTGTGCCTGAAGTGGGTTCCGACGAAATATCTCATGAAGACAATGAAGAGGAGCAGTTACTGTATAGGGTTCCAATTTTCGATCCATTTGTTGCTGAGTTATGTACTTCAACAACAACAACAACTACGTCTGAAGCAGAAACGACTATTGTTGCCGGTGAAGATACTTATCGAACAGTTGGTGAACGCAGTAAAAAGGGTCCATCAGGTGGTCGTGGAGGAAAAGATGCTGATCAGAATTTACATGGGTGTCTGCCATCTGATATGGATCTTGCTGAATTTGCTGCGGATGTGGAGAGTTTGCTTGGTAAGGGTCTTGAAAATGAGTCTTTTGGGATGGAGGAATTGGGGCTTGTGGACTGTAAAGAAGAGAAGGAAATATTGCGAAGAGATTGTTATGCAGGGAGAGGAAAAGTGAAAACTGAAGAAATAGAAAAGGAGGAAGAAGAAGAAGAAGAAGATGATGATGATGATGATGTAAGGGAATGTCATGTTGATACTGAAACTGATATGGCAAGAGAACAGCCTTTTGAGTTTTGCTTTGACTACGATTCTGCTACATGTGGAGATGAAGATGAGAAGGTAGATTTGAAAAACAAGAATGGGGAATATGAAGATAATGATGATGATGATGGTGAAAAGAAGTTACAGAAAAAGAAGAGAAAAATACTTTTGAGTTTAGATTATGAAGCTGTTATAACTGCTTGGGCAAGTCAGGGCTCCCCTTGGACTACAGGCAACCGGCCGGACGTGGACCCTGACGAATGTTGGCCAGATTATCTGGTAAGTACCATGAGACAAATAGTCGATTATCAATTAATTTTATATTTCAATTATATTTACATTTTTTTCTTAAATTTGATTTCTATAGGATTTCAGACTGAATATTTCATAACATACGATTTTAATGCCATTAAACTAAATCTCGTAAATTAATCTTTTCAGGGGATTTCTGGTGCTGAACTTCACCATCGTCCATACGGAGAACATGGCAATGGAGTAGTGATACACCCTGCAATGGCAGACGGAGGGAGAGAGGCAAGAGTGTCAAGGTACAGGGAGAAACGAAGAACAAGGTTGTTCTCAAAGAAAATAAGATATGAAGTCAGGAAATTGAATGCTGAGAAAAGGCCTAGAATGAAAGGGAGGTTTGTTAAGAGGGCAACCTTTACAAGTCCTGCTTTTCCTTTGCATAGCAAGTAGCTGCTATTTACCAGAATGTATTATTTTTACCCTAATGTATTATTACTTAGGCCTTTGGGGGCCTGTGCAGTATCCAATCAGTAAATAAATATTTTTAGCTGTAAGGCCTATGTATAGGATTATGCTGAAATATAGAATAAACATCGAAAGGCATAATTTGAAGAATAGGATCATAGGATTGTTAATGCATATTCCCCTTTGAATTTTCCAAGGATTTTTATTTCTTTCAACTGGTTTTATTTTCCAAGATCCATACAAGTTGGATCCACGTCATGATTGTGATAGTCTACCTTCGAAAGATCAACAACATGAGATAAACTTGTTTGAGAACCATTTGTACAAATGATTAGCTACGTGGCAATATATAGAACCATTTGTTCAAAATAAAAAAAAAAATCAATTTTTAAGCTTTTGAATATATAACTTGTTTGAGATTTATAAAATTAACCCTTTAATTCATTTTTTTTCAAAATTATCATTTTTTTTATAATGTATATACACACAAAATAGGAAACAAATACGTACACATCTTAAAATTATGATAATTTTGAAAAGATACACTAACACTTATATTCCTCATACACACTAACATCCTTCTACAATTTTACTTATAATCTTGCTAGAAATTAATTAACCCATGTCAAAATTTATAATAATTATTGGAATTCTGCTAATATTGGGTTTGCACATGAGAGTTTTTCTGTTGGCAAATTAAATAGGATATAATAATATATCTCACATATGCATCCTTCTCAATCATTTTATTATGGGATATGATAAATATTCTCAAGGGATATTTTCCAAAAGAATACAAGGAAAAAATCTTGAAAGGAACAAATGACTCAAAATACAACTGTGTGGTATGGATTATTTCATCACTAATATTACTCTGGAATTGTGATTAATTACGGAGGGAAGAAACAAAAGAAAATTTGATTGATCAAAAAGAGGAAGATTGGAGCAATAAAAACAAAAAATATTTTAGTGATTTATTTATTTTTTTCAAAAAAGATGTGGATATGGTCATGTAGGCTGAGAAAAATAAACACAAAGATTTAACTTACAACAATTAAATAACAATAATATATTTAAACATAACTTTTTTTTTTAGAAAAAATATAGTTACTCAAATTAATTGTTGATATATATATATATATATATATATATATATAGATGCATGTATATAGGGTAAGTTAGTATTAAAAAATACATTTTTTTAGGAATATTAACAAATACATTGAAATAAGGAAACAAGATTAATTCTTAACTTATAAAAATAAGTTGTAAATAGTGCACCAATAAAATGGATTTATTTTATTCAAGATGATGTAAATCAATTGCTAAAAATTATTCTAACTTAATTAAAGGTCTCAAATTCAAACTATGGGTATGCAACTATTTTAAAATTTTTGATAGAAAATTTTATAGTCTTTGTAGCCCCACTCGACTCAAATCTAGATTCATCTGAGTTATTAAATAAAAAAAAATAGGCTTATTTTTCTGTGCAAAGAAAAGAAAGCAAATGCTTATCATTATAAAAAAAATAAAAAACAATCATGAAAAATCAAAATTCAATTGATAATGATAATGATATGATTGTGTAGATAATACAAAATATAAAAAGAAGAATTCTGACAGTGATTGAGTGAGAGTGGCCCATAATATTAAATTTCAAATTTGGCCTTTCTACAATATTTTACATATTATTATTGTTGTTGCAAGCATTTACAAGAAGATTAATTGTAGACTCATATATAACAATATTTAGGCTTAAATTTTCTCATTGAAAAACAGAAAATAGCCACAAAAAATTAAAGACCTCTATGAATAAATGCCATTGTCAAGGCATTCTAACAATGAAAGGAACTAGTTGGGACCATACACATGCATATAAATATATGGTTTATGAATTATGATAATTTTTTAAGAGGGATTATATACACCACAATTTAGATTATAGTGATGAACATAATATTAAAACATATAAATTATAAGAAATTTATCTCGAATTTTGCATCATTTTGCAATTATACCCTAATTTTAACTTGTAGACAATTTTACTTCATTTTAGGAATTTAGTTTGCAATTGTATCATAAACACTAAATTGGGAAAAAATATATATGCATAATGTTCTCTCCTAATTGATATTTTTATATAATATTAATGCATATTTTTGTGGAATCTATCAATAACTTAATAAAAATAAATAAGAAAAAAATCTTCAGCAATTTGTAGATTAATGCATTAGGCTATTTATTTATTTATATAATCGTAATTCTATTGAGTAAATATACAAATTATAAATTTACTCATCAATTGTTAGTAACTAAACTTATTTATCCTAATAAAAAAATACCAAGAAAATAAATACTTCTATTTGTTTGACCATAATTATTATATAAAAGTGCCCATTAGAAGAGAAAAATTTTTTAGGGTACAATTACAACTAAAATTTTAAATTAGGATAAAATTGTCTAAAAATTAAAATTATGGTATAATTGCAAAAGGATGCAAAAATTAGAGTAAATTTATATGTTGCACCTAAATTATAATTATATCAAATATAACAATTATATTATTATTCAAATTAAATATGAGCAAAAATCAAACTTAATCCTGTCAAATATTTCTACCATTTTATGAGAGCAGTTTTATGAATTCAATGGCACATCATCATGTGTCGATATCCAAGAAAATGACACTCCATGGGATTAATATGATCCTTAGCTATTCGGTATTACAGTACGTATTATCGATTAATCTTGAATTGTATATATTAGAAAATATTACAGTACGTCTGATCCCTTAGTCTAGAATTGTATATATATATATTTTTTTTCATAGAATTTCTAAAATTTGTTCTCATAATCTGTTGCATGCATCTTTGAAGAAAGGAATTTATGAAGGTTTTATGGTGAGGTACTGAGGTGGGAACGACAGTGGCAGCAAAGTAACTCTCCCTAAATTTTTTTAATTTTCAAAAGATCTTCTAAAAAAATTATTTTGGAAACTATATTTTTTATTTTTTTGGTTTTTAGTGACTACCTCAATGGGAAGAGAAAGATTTGTTGCTATGATTTTTAAAAAAAAAAAAAAAATTGTATATCTTGCAGATTATAAATAAGACTATTTTTTTTTTACACTGTGATTCCTATAAACTATAGATAAAACTGATTTTTATTATTCACGGTGATTAATTTTAAGGGGGGAGAAGTGGTTTGGACATGAAGGATTGGTAGGTTATATAAGAGGTATCATAAACCTTTGCTAAGATTATCTGTATACGGAGGTGATCTTCGGTAAGATTATCCGCGTATGGGGATGGCTTTTCTAAAATTGAAGGGCAAAGAATCTTAGCTCTTCTTGGCTCGAAGGATCAATTGAAGAAAATTGATGTGAACTCATCTAGACATAAAGAGTCAATTGAATGGTAAAAAAAAGAAAAAATAAAATAAAACGAGCCGTTTTGATGAAAGACGTATATAGCAAGAAAAAGGTGAATTAGACATTTCATCGAACCAAAATTAATTGCAAGATTCATTATTCATTTACAGTGAATCTTGTGCCATGCTATAAATATGTACTATATATATTAACAAAAAAATAAAAAATAATAATAAATATATAAACTTCTTTCTTCACCAACAAAATAAGTCTTACTTACTCGTAACTCTTTTGTGACGGGTATTAAAATTTTTGAAATAAGTAATAGTACTAGTGGCCGGTGAGATTTGCAAACAAAAGAAAAGTTTTACCTACCTTGAAAACTGATAATCCAGGATTTGAAAACAAGGAAGAAGATAACGTTAATTTTATTTTTTTTTTTTCATATCTAAACAATGTTTGTTTAAAAAAGAAATTAATTAGATTTTTCTATTTCTTTTTTTATATAATACTAATATGACATATTAATGAGAATCATGATGGAAATTACTAAATTTTAATGTTTACAATGCATAAAAAGTGCAAAAATTCAGAATTTTTTTTTAGATAAAAAGTAAAATAAAAAGAAAAAAGCTCAAAACTACAGGTCAAGTTGGTACAAGTGTCACGTAGAGATGCCGCATATGTGGATTTCTGTGTGGCAGGCGGTAAAAGTGTCAAGTTAGAATCATTGTTATGTCCTAAAGCAAAGTATTTTAAACAGTAGGGCCAGTTAGGTTCCAATTATGTAGCCCAGGTCCAATTATTTGGGCTTCTACCAAATATAAAAAAAAAAAAAATTTTAAAAAGAGAGAGAGAGAGAGAGAGAGAAAAGGACAGTTTTTGTGGGTTTGTGATTGTGTGTACTGCGACCTTTGTATATTAACTTTGTTTATATCTAATATATCTGCTTTTTTTTTTAACTTTGTTTGTTAAATTATTCCTATCCAATGAAAAATAGAATGATATTTGTTATAAGATTAATTTAGAACAAACTTTATTAAAACAATTATCTTTTTTATTAAAGTTTTTCTTAAATTTTTAATCTATTATTTCAAGTATTTTAAAATATTAATTTTATATGTTAGAGTAAAAACACTTACTAGAAAAATTAAAAAACTACTATAATAGTAATTAACATATTTAAACTTACTTTCCCATATTAGACATAACTTAATTAAATGGTATTACCAAATTTTTACTTAATTAAATGGTATTAATAAATTTTTCTATTTGTCTTAATTTTTTTATCATCCATAATATTATTAAAAATAATTATAAAGTAATTAACTGTGTCATAAAATATATATTGTAATTATGTAATTATTTGGTAGAATTTGTATTATAATTAATTGGTTGATATTTCTGTGGTGAGTCCGCAGTGGAGTAACTACATGTTAAAACTTCTCACCAAATTAGCGAGATGTGGAGATGGAGGAAAAGAACCAATACATGCAATGAAACTTGGAAAGTCACCAACTCCAACACACCATGCATGAATAGCAGCTGTCTAAATACTTGCAGATCCATTCTTGTACGTGGAGTGACCTCACTGCCATCTCCAACCGCACCAAGAGATTCCTATGCTATTGCTATTGCTATCCTTACAAAACAAGAAAACAATCCAATTCCTAATTCTTCATCATTCACATGCCCCTCAATAAATGGATAAAGCCACTCAAAAAAGAAGTTAATTTTGCTTATTTTGGGCTGATTAGTTGGCTAATTATTCTTTCTACTACTTTTCTCGTCTCAACCCCCTCCCTCTGCACTCTTTCTTGTGTAACAGTTCTTTCCTGATTGTTGTATATGGCATTTAAAGAAAGGGCAAGTATATGGCATTTAAAGAAATAGCAAGTGGTGCATATTTGATAGACTGTAATACAACGCGTGATAGGATACAATAATATGTAATGATATTTAGTAAACCATAAAATAATATAATATAATTAAATATATTTTTATATTAAGATTATATTTAATAAATAGTAATGTAATTAAATATATTTTTATAGTAACACTATGTTTGATAATAGTAATGTAATATAATAATTAAATATCTTTTTAATATAATATTAAAAAGAAAATTTAATTACATTATATTATATTATTATATTATGATCTATCAAACTTATTAATATAATAATCTATCAAAAGATATTAATTTACCAAATGTATGCTAAGGGTATAAATTAATGTATTATGATATATATATATATATATATATATATATATATATATATATATATATATATAATGTTAATTTAATTATATTCATTGACCAACATAAATAAAAAGGTAAAAATATGTGCATATACCTTATGTATATGTCTTACTTTCTTGTGTATATAGTATAAACCAAAACCCAACCATTACAATTACTTGCAAATTAGGTTCTAGAAAAAAAAAGAAAACTTATTCTTCATTCATTTTCTCATTTTCTTTTCTTTCACCTAAAATTGAAAGAAAAACAAAAATTACTTTTCAAGATTTTGCACTACTGCACTGGAACCAAACCCAGAGTCAGCTCTAAACCAGCAACTTCATCATTCCCATCACCACTTAAGCTATTGAATTTCAAACCCGACTGGTCCGGTTCATCCCGGTTCACATCCTCCACCGTTTCAATGGAAAACATGCTCTCATCATCTCTGCTGCTATCCCCATTGACCAGATGATGACTCACCCAGGGTTCACGGCTTGGTTCGAAACTCAACTCGCCAAGGTTAACCCGACCACCTATAGACTCAGAAGGGGAACTTGCTTTTGCAACAGGGCGTTTGAACCGGGTCCGGTTCTTAACCTTGTTGAGCTCAACCGAGTTTGGTTCCTTGGACACGTGGCGAATATCGTAAGTTTTGAGAGGATCAATCAAATGTAGTGGCGGTGCATCAGGAGCAGTAGGCATTTGCATGATGGGGGTGCCTCTAAGAACTGCATCAACGGCTGCTTGACATTGAGCCCAATTACCAGACCAAAGCATACCCACTGAACCATATACTGGATTCACTATTCTTCCACAGGCCTCATATAATAGCGACCTAAATACAGCTGCATGCAATATTCAAATATTGAAATTAAAAAATTAAAAAAAAAATCTGTGATTTAGTGATTATTTTGAAATCATAGTCATGAAATTAAAATAACTCGATAGTCGAGTATCTCTCTAGTAGTGCAAAAGTGTCTAATTACCAGGGCGGAGGTGCTGGGGACCGGCTTCAATAAGGTTGATAAGGCCAGCACGGCCATAAAATTTGGCCAAGAAAAGAGTGGCATTGGCTTGCGAATCAGCGGATTTGATCCATTGGAGACAAGGTCTTATAGTACAATCATCACTGCAACCTTTGCGTAAGACCCTACAGCCATTGCAGCTCATCCTCATTTTTTTTTATTTTGTTTTACTGTGTGCACAGTACGGAGATGGAGAAAGATAAATGGGAGAAAGGGTATATAAGGAGAAAGCTAGCAAGCGGTTTATTTAATTAGAGAAGAAAAGAGAGTGAGAAAGAGCAGAAAACCAGGGGTCTTGTTCCAACTTTTTATCTTTGGTTTGGTAGAAGTTAGAGTTGTGAGTGTGCTTTCTTTGGTAAAAGCCACTGATTCTCTTGGCTTTTTCTCTTCATACTTATTTGCCCTGCATGCACAACTTTATTACAATCCAACCATCCAAGGGCGGATCTACCCGTGTGGCAACTGCGCTCACCGGACAATTAGATCTTTATATACGTTAGTAGTTAATTTGTAAAATAGATTTTGTTAAGGATATTGTACATCTCTTAAATATAAAAGTATATAAAAGTATTAAATGATTAATATAAAAATAAATTCTCTAATTTGAATAAATTGATTTTTAAGATTAATTTTTTTAAATTTATATTAAAAATTTAATATAATATCAGAGCAAGTTAATTTTGTCTATCTAATTATCTTACCAGTTTATTCGGTTTACTTGATTATCTAATTACCTTATCAGTTAGTCTAATTTACTTGATTACCTTATTACTTTGACAGTTGATTCGATTTATCTGATTATTTAATTATCTTGTCGGTTGATCAAATTCTAATTATTTCAAATGACAACTTTAAATATTTCGTTTTCACTAAAAGATTGAATGTTAAGAATATCTCATATTTTTTAAATATAAAAATGTTAAGTAATTAATATAAAAATAGACTCTCCAACCTTAACAAATTAACTTTTAAAGTTGGTTCTTCTAAATTTATATTAAAAATTTAACAGTTCTCATTTGTCTCCATAAAATTATGAATACATCCCTGTTAAAATTATATGTATATATACTACCCACTAATAAATTTTTCATGTATACTGTATGAATTGTCAAATGATTACCATTCAAAATGTGTTTCAATCCTCTTGGAAAATAAGTTTGTTAAGTATATATTAGCCTCTGAAATTCGGATTTTCTTACTATTTTTATGATATCAAATCATAAGTACTTTGACTTAAATGGAAAATTTGATATATTATTAAATGATTATTATTAATTTTATTTTTATTGAACTAATAGTCCTCTATCTTTGTTTGGAAAATTTTTCTTTTTGAAATGTTTCAAAAAGTATGCTTCATTTTTATTTTTAATATTTTTTTATTTTTTATATCTATTTTATTTTTAGATATTAATTAAACTTTTTTCCATAAAGTTTATTGAAAAATTTAAGAATTATAATTAATAAAAAGTATAAAAAGAAAAATAGCATACTATTCAATGCACACTTAAATTTTATAAAAAAATATATCTCAAATAAAATGGGATAGAGAGTATATTTACATAATATGAATAATTAAACTTAATGTAACACATAAGGTATTAATGAGTTTTTAATCCGGTGACATTGAAGTTGTTTTCAGGATTGAAAGATTTAGAGTTTTAATTAAAATTAAATTTATTTTAAAAAAAGTTGTATGTATTTTTTTATAAAATTTTTCTAAATTTAAATTCGAAATATTCTGATAATGATTTAATTGGTAGGGTGCTCTTCTGGGCAGTAAATTCCTTTAAAAAAAAAAAACCAAAAAATGATCCTTAATTGCTGTCCTTGAGGGCATGAAAGTAATTTGGAGAAAACAGGGAGGACAAAAAGGGAAGAGAAAACGGATGAAAGGTGAGAGTGGAGGAAGAGAAGAGAAACACGATCATGGGAAGGAAGCACGTGGAAGGCACGAGTTTCAGGGTTAAGACCTATGAACATGGACCGAATCGCCACGTCTCACATCAACAAAACGACTCTAGTCTAAGTAAATGACCATTCTCACTGCTCACTATATGTAAATTTAAAAAAAAAAAAACTCCTGGTTTCCAGGAGTCCGTACAAGTTTATTTTTAGTTATTTTTAATTAATTAAAAATAAAAAAAATGGTAAATAGAAAATAAAAGTGAGATAGCTTTTTTATTTTCCATGATAGTAATAAAAAGCTAAAAAAAAAAAAAGAAAGCGGTTTTGTAATGGTACTGTGGGCGGCCTCTGGGAAACGCCAGTGGTTTTCCTTATTAGTCATCCAAAGTCCTACTCATATATAAATGTCCAAGTTGAGAAACTATTTAGTCTTTTTCCTCTCTGATTTAATTAATTTCACATGCTATGCTATTTATTCATCATGGATTTTCTGGCTTTTTATTACTCTCCCCTCCCCTTAATTATAGATTTACGGTTAATTTTATAAAATATAATTTTTATAATTAAAATAATAATTTTTTTATAATACTCTAATTAATATTAGATGATTCTTTTTATTGTAATTTTTTAATTATCACATTTAATAATATTTATTTAATAACCATACAAAATAAATAAAAGTATTATAGAAAATAAATACATAAATTATAAAAAAAATTATATTTTTAAATAAACGAAATAGAAAAGTAAGCCTATAATCATAGAATAGCAGAAATAGTTCAGTTGCATTTTTGCTTTCTCAAATTTTGATGATGATAGTAATAATAATAATAATAATAATTTATTATTATGTATATACTATATGCAGTAAGTTGATCGATTAAAAAATTAAATCTAAAAATTTAATTGGAGCTCAATTAAGTTTTAAATATATTTTAATTGATAGAATCCTCAAGTTGAATTTGATTATATGATCATTTAAATTTAAGTAAAAATATTTAATGGGTTTAAGTTTAAATTAGAAAAAAAAATTGTGAATTTAAATTTAAGCTAAATTCTATAAATTATTACTTAAATATTATTTGTATATAAAATATATTTTTAAAATTATAGTAAACTTAAAATGCTCAATTACTCAAAAATTATTTAATTGATTCAAATGTTATAATATTCAAATAATTGAACTTAGAATATATGTTTATAAAACTATTTGTGGATATTATTAATTTTGGCTAATGACTCAAACCTAAAATTACACAAACTTAAAAAAAAAAAGGGAAAAAGAAAAACTCAATACCTTTTTTTTTTTTTTTTGGAGCATTCCAAACAGCCCCAGAAAAGAATGCAGAAATGTTGGACTTGTTCACTAATTTTCTTGAGGTGATGGGATTACTTCAACAAAACTTGAACATTGATGACTCATTCTTTAATTACCAAATTAATGTTCCCATGCATTTAATTGCCCCAAAAATTATTGAAATTCACATGAATTGAATTGCTTACACTTCAAATACACTACTCCTTCCATTCTGAAAAAAAAAATCATTAAAAAAATTACTTTTTTTTAAATAGTAATAACTTTATCATAATTTATTAAAAAAATTCATATTAATTACAGTATAAATTAGAAAAATATCTTTCATACTTAAAAAATGAAAGAGTAAATCAGTCATTTTATTTTTTTATTGAATTATTAAATGACTATTTATTTATAAATAAAATTAATTTTTTAATGATTAATTTTTTCATAATAGGGAGAATATATTATTATTATTAGAAAAAATAATTTTACTTCTAACACGTGGAATATGGTAACAGGTATTTATATCATCAATCTTGGCATTCACGTCACTCAATAAAAGACGCGAGAAGTTGCTGTGGGCGCACTACTTCATTTTGGACATTCCCGTGCATCTACTTTATCCGCCACATTTTAATAATTTTAAATTTTTATTTTAAAATTTCACATTATAGTCTACTTTTCTTATTAAAAAAAAAATCAAATTAAAAATTTACTAATATTCCCTCATTTAATACGTAGTTTTATCAACAAATTATATTAAATATAGAAAAGGAATAGGAAAGAAATAGAAGGGTAAAAATTGTGCTTGGTATTGCTATTACGAGTTAAAAAGTGTTTTTAAAATTATTTTATTTAATTTACTAATTTTTACTATTTTTATAAACTTTTTTTAAATCTACTTTTAAAAAAATATTAATTTACTTACTTTTACTTAAAAGCTGTTTAAAAAAAAATTGTTGAAAGTGTTTTTTTCAAAACTCAATCCCAAATAGGACCAAAATATGAAAGGAATTAATAAAATGAATTATTTCTTCTATATTAATTATACTTTTTTAATCCGTGTGAAAAATTAAATTAAACTATTAAAATGAAATAGAGGATTATTTATATCGTTGAAATTGGATAATTGATTTACAGGTTGATTACTTCTTATAATTGAATTGTTTAAATGATATTTTTTATGCAAATTATTATAGATTATACTTATTTAAAGTTGGTTAATTAATCTTGTCAAGTCACCCCCAAGGACTCAAGATTCATTCTCGTCCTCAAAAGACTCAAACACTAATTAGTTCATCAATTCTTGTATCAAGCTAAAACTTTTACCTAGATTTATGACTCCGACTTGCCTAAAAGGGATAACTATAATAATTATTTATTATCGATAGATAAGAAAGACACATTGCAGTTAAGTATGTTTAGGGTGCGATATCTCCCTGTAACGGTGATCAAATATATGCATTAAGCAGGCTGATACTGGAAAGGCTACTTATCCCATTAAGTTAGGTTGTTTGATTCTTGTCTTAAGATACAACCATTTATGCATATACTTTAATCCAAGGGTAAAACCAAATAAATATAAGGAAGAAGTTGACTACCATTCAAAGGTAGTTTACTCTATAATTTTTCATCTCAGTTCAATCTTTTTTCTTTACATTCCTAATCTCCATAACTTATAATTTAAGTATTAGAGAGATTCTCTAATTGAAATATCCTGAATTTTCAATTATTTTTTCAAAAATCTTATTTTCTACAGAATGATAATATTTTATTATTTTATTTATTTAATTAAGTAAATATTATAAGTTATATTTTATTAAAATGTATATTTTATTATTTTCTTTATTAAAGTAAGAATTGGAATTATATTTTACTAAATTATAAATATTCATACTATTTGAATATGTATTGTTAATGGTAATTTTATTTAAGCATTATATATGTATATTATTATGAAAATGTTAATGTGAGTTTTTGGAGAAATTGTATTTTTGAGTATCAATAAAGATATTAATTAATATTATAAGTTTAATTATAATATCTTTATCGGGAGTTTGGATTTCCATTATAATTACTATTATTATGAATAAATTGTATTAATTGAATTATTATTATCGTCCATAGTATTATTGTTATATATATAGAAGTTTATGTTGTAAATTATTATTCTTAATATGTAAATTATGAATTATTGTTATTATTATTATTATTATCATTATTATTGTGTTATTAGTGATAATAATAATAATAATAATAATAATAATAATAATAATAATAATAATAATAATAATAATAATAATAATAATAATAATATTATTATTATTATTATTATTATTATTATTATTATTATTATTATTATTACTATCATTTTCATTATTATGATCATTAGTATATATATATAAAGAGCAGGAGGCTGCCTGTAGGGAGAGGCAACCAAGGGAGAGAGAAAGAGAGAGAGAGAGAGAGAGAGAAAGAGAGAGAAGGAGGAACTGTCTGCCATCAGATCGCCGTCCAATCACCGGAAGTCGGCACGCACCGGCCAGGGAGGTTCTTGAGGTGCTGACCAAGCCGTCCACCGAAGATCACCGTCGCCAGCCACCTCACGCACTGCCGCAACGTCCGCCGGCAGAAACTTCCGAGCTAAATTTCGGCCAGTTTCGACGTCCGTTCAAGGTGATTTTGGTACCATCAGACTCCTCTTTCTCTAAGCTTTAATTTGGTATATAAATTACTAATTTTGGATGATGTTGATTTTGGCTGAACTCCGGTGATCGACCGGACTGCCGACGTAGGTTCCGACGAACCAGAAGAAACAAATTGTATTTTTAAATTCTACGTGTTGAGATGAGTCCGTTGGTAATGAGTTTGTAACGATTAGTTAACATTCACATTTTTCGGTGAGCTTTGTTTATCGTAATTCGTGATAAAAGTTTATTCTAGTTCAGTGAGATATTGCTGTAAATTCAGCAAGAATCTCAATAGTCTGTCACTGCTATCTTGATAAGTAAGTCATTCTTGTTCTAATGATATTGTTTATTATTCAGAGTCAATGTCTCTAGTTTCTGTCTTCAAAGGTTGCGCTTCCAAGAGAAGTTAATCGGTTATGTCATCAACTAGGTGAGTGATACTCACTAATGTATTATCCTGTTTTCATTTCATATGCATTGCTGTATGTATATATATGTATATTATGCACTACTACTGCACATATAAGCATGTAACATTTGACTGTGAATGGAATGATGAACTGATATTCTGTATTTGTGCTATATTGTGGTTGTGACTGACGGATGGAGGTCAGGAGGATGCAGTACCACTTAGGGACTTTTGAGATGAATATAGATATGGATACTATTATGATTATGATTCTGTTGAGATTCAAAATATGAGCTATGACTGATGGATGCCGACCGGACCTGCTCATCGCCAGGGCTGTTGTCAGTCGGGTCAGGGCTGCGTGGTACAGACCAGTGACGGCCGGACCCCTTGGATATAAGAGACAGATTATCGAATTCAGAGAGCCAGGATAGGAGAATCGGCTCCTCTTTTATTGAGTATTAGAATGGTACTGTGGACCGTATCTCATCCTTATTTGATGATATGAATTGTCTGTCTCTATAACATAGTGCATAACATGTGCATTAGAGTCTATCTGTAGGATACGAGTTTAATATGTTAGCTGGTATCATTCACTGAGTCGAACGCTCATTCCTGTTCATTTCGTTGGTTTCAGATAAGGGAATGAGCTTTGTGAAGAAGTTGTAATCGAGTAAACTGCCAATTTTCTTTCGGCAGTAGTTTGTATTATTAGATATTAAGAAATGTATGTAACACACATATATTTGTAATTATAGCTCTAGAACTCCGCAATGTTGTACCTTGTACTTGTATTTTGTTTAATACTCAGATATGTATCTTAAAGAGTTGAAATATGTTGTTAAGCAGAACTTTTGTAATTTACTACATTTTTTAGATAAATGAAATAAATGAGTTGTTGGCCCAATGAGATCTTTATTTTTATGTTGGGATTCTTTTAGATCTGCTTAACCTGTTTGGGCCCATAGCCCTTTTCAGTTTTGGGCTTTCTGTTATGTGTTTTGGATTAGGCTTACTACGGGCACTGGTAGCCACGTGCAATTTCCGTGTCCTAGTGCCGGTCACGTGCCCTCGGATTTGGGCCATGACACTAATGTTGTTTGTTCATCTTGTAGGTTCAAATCCATTCAACTAAAAGAAAATCACAATTTACGAACAAAATTATTTTTGTTGGCAAATTTACTCAATTGCTGATGAAACACTAATGGTGTATAATATTTTTTTTCACAATTACTAATAGATTACTGACGGATTACTAAAAATTATTATTACTAAATAAAGCACCAAGGATGGCACAAACAATTACTGATGGTTTACAATTATATACTGATGAAAATTTTTTGTCAATAAAAGTAAAATATGTTCTTTATTTTTTATTTTTGATATTTACTGACATATTATTTCCATCAATAATTTAAAAAATTATTAATTATTGATGAAAAAAATCCATCGTTAAATTAATAAATGAAATCTTATTTATTAATCATCAATGAAATTAAACCATTGGTAATTTATGTAAATTTGGTGAGAGTTCCCTCCAAATTTTCACTAAAGTTTCTTTTAATTAATTACAAACGAAATTTTCATTGGTAAATGAAATTCTAGAAGAAAATTGTAACATCCTAAAAATTAGTTTTAGTTAGGTAGTGAATTTTAAAATTTTAATTCGAAGTTGATATTAAGGATTAAAATTCTAAAATTCACTACCTAACTAAAGCTAATTTCTAGGATGTTACATTAAATTTATATCAGACATTGTGCACAATGAATTATAAACCCGATCTAGGGAGGGTTAAGCCCCTAGCCATATAGTCTGATCAACTATATGTGGGTAAAACATGCTACCAAGATAGTAGCCTCTGCTTATTATAAATGTGTGATTAAGTGAATTCTGTCATTTGAGAGCCAATATAATTGTCACCTTTACTTTCATGCCTTTATTTAAACTATTGCTTCTTTTTGCTCTTTTATCCTTTTCTATTTTGTATATGTATGTATGCATATATTATTCACTGGGATTTTATTTCATCATTTTAGTGGCTTATAAATTTTCAGGTGGTGAGTAGACCAGTGGTTCCAGCAAAGCTTCTCCTTCCTACGTGGTACCTATCATGTAATATTTATATTTATTTTGATGGTTGTAAATATTAAAAACTCCATAGTACTTGGTGATTTAGTATAGTTTAGACTGAGAATTGTAATAAATATTAAATGTATAAATTATATGTAAATTAAATGAATATTAATGAATATCAGAATATTTATTGTATATTTGTGGATGCTAATTGTTTAATATAACAATCCGAAGTTCTACGGGTTTATGTAGCTTTAGGCTTACCCAATCCCTAGGACCGTACATCCTTAGAGTGGGATGTGACAAAGTTGGTATCAGAGCCAGGTTCGATAGTCTTTACCTAGGAATAAGTATTAGGTAAACCATGGAGTATAGGATTTCCTATTTCGTCTTTTGCTATTTTTCACTTTGTTAGGATTATCTGCATAGCGTAAATTAATATTTTCTTGTTTCTTTTATAGTGAGATGCCACCACGGAGATATACCCAAGGACAGGGTCGGGGTCGAGGCAGACAACCTTGGCAACCGCAGCCCAAGAGACTAGTGGAGGTTGAGATGGCTTCGCAGGTGGCTCCGAATGAAGCCGAATTTGTTAGACCTCCACCGGTTAGGAGGAGAGTTCATCATGAAGATGAGGTTGGGTCTTCTAAGAATAGAAATATTGAGGCATTACAGCAAGAGATTCTAAGGTTAAGAAGAGAAAATGAAGAACTTAGAAAAGCTAGACAGGAGCCTCCAGTACCCCCAGTACTACCTGTTAATGTACCTCTACCAGTGTCACCTCCGACACCAGTTCCTCTACTTGCTCCAACTAGTGCTAGGAGGACTATTGATGAAGGAGGAATGAAAATGTCCACATTCCTCAAATTGGGTTTGCCTACATTTAAAGGTGAACAGGGGGAAGATCCGAGTGATTTTCTTCGAGAGGTGCATAAAGTGATAAAGAGAATGGCTTGTTCTGATGCTAGAGTAATTGAGTTAGTGGGTTTGTTGCTCAAGGAGCAAGCAGTCGATTGGTATGAGCAACACATTGAAGGCCCTTTGTATAGCGACAAGCCACCAACTTGGAAAGAATTCAAGCAGCAGATGATTGACGAGTTTCTTACTGAAGGGAAAAAAGGACGTAGATTGGTGCAATTTGAGCAACTTAAGCAGGGGAGCATGTCTGTTGCGGAATGTGCAAAGGAGTTTATTAGACTGTCTCGATATGGCCGGAATTTAGTTCCTGATGAAGCTTCCAAGATTATTAGATTCCGGCGTGGCTTGCATGCTTCATTACACAACCTTTTATTGACTTTGGAGTTCACCTCTTTGACAAAGCTGATTGATAAAGCTGTTCAGATGGAAGAAAAATATAATGAGAAAACAGCAGAAAAGGAGCAAAGGAAGAATTTGGAGAAGAGTCAGAGCAGCTAGAAAAAGACTGAAGGACCATCATTTCAGAGTAAGTCTGCAGCTAGTGGGTCACAGACTTCTTTTCCACAGTCATTGACTAGTTCTAGACGTGGGGAGACTAAGTCTGGGACAGGTTCTTCAGCTCCCCGAGCATCTAGTAGAGCAGGCCAAGCTGCATAGACAGCTATTGCCACTTGTTCAACATGTGGCAAAGCTCACCCTAGTATCTGTAGATGGGCGAGTGGAGCATGTTTTAGATGTGGCCAACAGGGCCATATGATTCGAGACTGTCCATTGCTGAGATCACAACGAGAAGGGCCACCGGCATCATAGGCTACAATTCAGCAGAGCCAGACAGGGTCTCATAATTAAAGCTCGGAGACTATTGGGAAAAGGGTGCCAAGGGTATTTGCTGAACTGTAGCCTGTGATGCTGGTCGCCCTTCTCGTTGTGATCTCAGCAATGGACAGTCTCGAATCATATGGCCCTATTGGCCACATCTAAAACATGCTCCGCTCGCCCATCTGCAGATACCAAGGTGAGCTTTGCCACATCTTGAACAAGTGGCAATAGCTGTCTGTGCAGCTTGGCCTGCTCTACTAGATGCTCGGGGAGCTGAAGAACCTATCCTAGACTTAGTCTCCCCACGTCTAGAACTGGTCAATGACTGTGGGAAAGAAGTCTGTGACCTACTAGCTGCAGGCTTACTCTGAAATGATGGTCCTCCAATCTTTTTCTGGCTGCTTTGGCTCTTTCACAAATTCTTCCTTTGCTCCTTTTCTACTTTTTTCTCATTATATTTTTCTTCCATCTGAACAGCTTTATCAAAGAGGTGAACTCCGAAGTCAATAAAAGATTCTGTAATGGAGCATGCAAGCCACGCCGGAATCTAATAATCTTGGAAGCTTTATCAGGAACTAAAGCCCGGCCATATCGAGACAGTCTAATAAACTCCTTTGCATATTCCGCAACAGACATGCTCCCCTGTTTAAGTTGCTCAAATTGCACCAATCTACATCCTTTTTCCCCTTCAATAAGAAACTCATCAATCATCTGCTGCTTGAATTCTTCCCAAGTTGGTGGCTTGTCGCTGTACAAAAGGCCTTCAATGTGTTGCTCATACCAATCGGCTGCTTGCTCCTTGAGCAACAAACCCACTAACTCAATTACTTTGGCATCAGAACAAGCCATTCTCTTTATCACTTTATCCACCTCTCGAAGAAAATCACTCGGATCTTCCCCCTGTTCACCTTTAAATGTAGGCAAACCCAATTTGAGGAATGTGGACATTTTCATTCCTCCTTCATCAATAGTCCTCCTAGCACTAATTGGAGCAGGTGGAGGAACTAGTGTCGGAGGTGACACTGGTGGAGGTACATTAACAGGTAGTACTAGGGGTACTGGAGGCTCCTATCTAGCTTTTCTAAGTTTTTCATTTTCTCTTCTTAACCTTAGAATCTCTTGCTCCAATGCCCCAATATTTCTATTCTTAGAAGACCTAACCTCATCTTCATGATGAACTCTCCTCCTAACCAGTGGAGGTCCAACAGATTCGGCTTCATTCGGAGCCAACTATGAAGCCATCTCAACCTCCACTGGTCTCTCAGGCTGCGGTTGCCGAGGTTGCCTACCTCGACCCCGACCCCGTCCTCGGGTATATCTCTGTGGTGGCATCTCACTATAAAAGAAACAAGAAAATATTAATTTATGCTATGCAGATAATCTTAACAAAGTGAAAAACAGCAAAAGACGAAATAGGAAATCCTATACTCTATGGTTTACTTAATACTTATTCCTAGGTAAAGACTATTAAACCTGGCTCTGATACCAACTTTGTCACATCCCACTCTAGGGATGGACGGTCCTAAGGATTGGGTAAGCCTAAAGCCACCTAAACCCGTAAAACCCCGGATTGTTATATTAAACAATTAGCATCCACAAATATACAATAAACATTCTGATATTCATTTAATTTACATATAATTTATACATTTAATATTTATTACAATTCCCAGTTTAAACTATACTAAACCACTAAGTACCATGGAGTTTCTAATATTTGCAACCATCAAAATAAATATGAATATTACATGATAGGTTCCACGCAGGAGGGAGAAGCTTTGCTGGAACCACTAGTCTACTCACCATCTGAAAATTTATAAGCCACTAAAATGATGAGATAAAATCCCAGTGAATAATATTCAAAATAAATATGAATATTACATGATAGGTTCCACATCGGAGGGAGAAGTTTTGCTGGAACCATTGGTCTACTCACCACCTGAAAATTTATAAGCCACTAAAATGATGAGATAAAATCCCAGTGAATAATATATGCATACATACATATACAAAACAAAAAAGGATAAAAGAGCAAAAAGAAGCAAATAGTTTAAATAAGGGCATGAAAGTAAAGGTGACAATTATATTGGCTCTCAAATGACAGAATTCACTTAATCACACATTTATAATAAGCAGAGGCTACTATCTTGGTAGCATGCTTTACCCACATATAGTTGATTAGACTATATGGCTAGGGGCTTAACCCTCCCAAGCTCGGGTTTATAATTCATTGTGCACAATATCTGATACAAATTTTTTTTTTTTATACTACTCCATCAGATGAGTAGCTCTATCATTTGATATCCAATCAAATCACAGGGTTTACTCAATAATTAAATTCAAAGAAAGGGAATTAAACAACATAAGTTCATTTAAAGAATCAAAGTCATTCGAACATATCACAAGGTGCTACAAAGCCGAATAATGTAATTACAAAGAAGCAAGACAGGTTTCAAACGTTTGCCATGAACAATTAGAAATTCATTGTAAGCAATAAGGTATTCCAAGGCAAGAAGGAATCAATGAAAAGGAAGCAATTCAGATCCAAAAGGATCATCAAGAAGCATTTCACAAGCAAATATCATATAAGGGTATAAGTTCATTTTGGTATCAACATATATATACATATGCATATATTACTCACCAATGAAAGATGGAACCCGAAGCTTTATCCCTTAATCCTCAACCTCCTTTTCTTGATCCTTAGAAGCTAAAGAAGCAAAATACATTGTTTTAATACTAAACATTATTGAGAATACTTAAACTAATAGCATAAAATGTATGATTTATGTTTATTTTTCTGTTTTGAGCTTTTAATTTGTTTTCTTTAATTTTTTAGTTTAATTTAACTACATTTATGTTTATTAGCAATTTAGGCATACATAACCTATTTATCACTTTAGGGATGATATATTATGGGATTTACATATTAGGTATTTTCTTGGCAATTTTGTAGCAAGCATTGGTTGGCATTTGTTCAGGGATTTTCTTTGGGATATTTTATCAAACACTTGGTGGGCATGACTTTGTTTGCATTTTGGAAGAGTTTTAGGGCAAATTGGAAGAAGCTCAAATTGCCCTACATAAATTTACATTGCCAACAATATATTTCACAACTCATTTGGAATTTAAAGGTCAAGCAAAAGGGTTCATTTCAGCATGGAAAATCTTGAAAAAAATCAAGCATAAACAAAGGTAATTCTGCCTCCTATGGTTCGGCTAAGCATGGTTTCTTCAAGAGAGTTTCTATAATTCAAACTAAGGTTATTTCCATGTTATTTGATACTAAACTAACACATTTAAGCAATAAAATTGAAAAAAAAAAACAATTTTGAAGTGGGACTTTGAACATATAGGCATAATTGATAATTTTAAGCAACCTATGTATTTTTTTTCAAATTCAATTATTCTAATTGCTGGAATCCATTTCTTAAGCATCAGATTTAACTATTCTTAAGTCTTTTTAGGTGAATTTAAAGTTTTGAGCAACAATTTGATTTAAGGTGCATTTAAAGAGTTATGAAGTTTCTATATCAAATATACTAATCTATCACATAATTATCATACTAAATCATCTTTTCCACTCACTAACATATTTCTATATATTAAAATCAAGAAAAGTGAACTAACCTTACTTTTCTTAAAATGACAGATTTCTTCCAATCTCCACTTCTTCAATTTCTTGCTTAATTCTTGGTGTGAAGTAATTTAGATGATGAAAAGAGGTTATTTGCTATAGGTTTGTAATGATTTTTCTAAAGAAAATTGAAAGAAAAAAGATGGAGAAGAGGGGCTAGAGAGGTTCGGCCAAGAGGATAAGGAAGAAGAGAGAAATCTGACTTTTTGTACAGAAAATTCTAGAGAAATCTGTTATATGGGCAGATTTTTAGCTAAATTACAGTTTAGTCCTCCAATTTTTTAAGTTATGCAATTTGGTCCTTGCAAATTTACAGTTTGGTCCTTCTTCATACATTTTTAAATATTAATATTAAACTTAATTATGCTTTAATTAATGTATTTATTCACTTTTAGATTATTATTCAAAAATTATAAATTTCACTAAACGAATTTCAGAAAATATGGTACTTTAAATACGTTTATAATTTGGTATATATGTGGTTTCACTATGGTTTCATTTATGTTTCTCTTTGGTTTTACTTATGTTTCTTATACTTTTCATATATTCAAATGCTATGCAAAAATTTTATGCAAATCCTTAATATCAATTTCGAATTAAAATTTAAAAATTCACTACCTAACTAAAGCTAATTTCTAGGATGTTACAAAAATTTCTTTCCAAATTTTTACTAAGTTTTTTTAGAAAAAATAATTACTAATTGAATTTTCATCAGTAAATAAAAAATTTGAAGAGAAATTTTCCTGCAAATTTTCACTAAAAGTTTTTTAACAAAAGTTAACTGCTAATGAAATTTTCGTTAGTAATATGTAGTAAATGAAAATTTTTGAGGAAAATTTTTCTCTAAGTTTTTATTTGAAAAGTTATTTCCTTTGATAAACTGCGAAAAAAATATAAAATGAATCATCATTTCTTACTCATCACTTTCCTTCACATCCTAATTTCTCTCTCTCACTTTCTATTTTTTTCTCACACTTCTTCTCTCCCATTCTAACTTATTTTATTTTATTTCTTATTTAATTACTTCTTCATTTTCTTTTTCATCACTTATTAGATCGATTTCATATTCCATATTCTCTTGTGCTCTTTCTTTCTTATTCTTTTTTTTTTCTTTATTTTACTTCTTAAATTTCTCCAAACTTTCAATTGAAAAAATGTATTTAATTTATTCCAAATTATTATATTTAATTTTTTTAGAGTTTATTCACTTTGTTATTTATATATTTTTTAGATTGGTTATATTAATGGGTTTTGAAAAAATTTTACTAAAATTTTATCTTGAATTTAATTTCTCTTAGTTTTTTCTTGAATATACTTTCTTTTTTATGCTTACTAAATTTTTAATATCTATCTCTTTCTCTTTTAGATTCATTTTATTCTTTTGTAATTTTTAAATATAATTTTAATAATTTTGAATATTTTTTAAGTTTACTAATTTATTTGTATATTCTCTCATACATCTCCTCTCTCTCTCTCTCTCTCTTTAAAATTTTCACGTTAATCCTAATAATCTTAATTTTTAGATTATATTTTTATTATTAAAAAATGTAAATATTTTTCAGAAAATATTAAAAATTACTAATGGATTATTGACAGACTTTTTATTTTTAAAAATATTTAAATAATTACTGGCATTTATTTTATTTTTTAGAAAATATTAAAAAATTACCTATGGATTACTAATAGATTTCTTATTTTCAAAAAGATATTAAAAATTTACCAATGGATTACCTACAAATTTTTTATTTTCAAAAAAAGATTTAAAATTTACTGATGAATTACCGACATATTTTTTAAATCTTTAATAAATATTTAGGGGTATAAACGAGCCGAATTTTAGTTTGTTCAGACTCGGTTTGATTTTTTTTCTGAGTTTAAGCTCAAGCTAGAGCCTGATTTTTAAATAGAATTTAAAAATTATATTCAAACTTAACTCGCTTAAACCCGAGTTGAGTTTGAGTTCAACTTGAACTTGGCTTATTAATAAATTATAATTAAGCCAAATTTGAGCTCGACTCATTATGAAATTTATTTATAATTTATTAAAATATTTAACTTCCTAAATAGTTATTTCTAATAAAATAACTATAATAAAAATACTTAAAACTAATATAAACATAAAAATATCTAATTAATGAAAAAATGCAATTATAAAATTCAGTGTTATGTGTATTATAAAGATATTAATTAATAAAAAATATATTTTATATAATACGGAAATGTTATGGTATGTTAATCAAGAATATAAATATTTTAGTCAATTTGAATTAGTAAAAAGTTTATAGGAGTATTAAAATATATTTTTTTGGAGTGCCAAAATTATGAAGTTAATAATAATAATAATAATAATAATAATAATAATAATAATAATAATAATAATAATAATAATAATAAAGCTGCTTATGAGCTTATTAATCGAGCTGTTCGAGAGCTTGTTTACAGCTTATAATCGAGCTGTTCATAAATCTAATCAAGCCGAACTTAACTTTACTCAAGTTCGGCTCATTTATTTATTAAGTTTTAAAATAAAATTTAAACTTGGCTTATTTATAAAGCAATTCGAATGTGAACAAGATTTTATCGAGTCAAATACTGACCACTCAAGAACGACTTGACTTATTTACAACCCTATAAATATTAATAATTTACCAATGGCTTACCGATGATAATTTCATTGCCTAAATTGTCTCATCCACAAAAATTAGAATTATTCACTAATAACTAAATAATGATTTATCGACAGAAAAGCATTCGATAACTACCGACAGTTTACTTTTCCGTTAGTAAATATTTCACCGATAACCGTAATACATATTATTCGCTGTTGTCGGTAATCTATCGGTAAATAGAATTATCGATAGATTTTTTGAGTTTACCAATAGATTTTGTCATTGGTAAACTATTATTTTGTAGTGTTCCAAGAAGAGTCCAATCCAATATATTGATCAAGTTTCAATCAAAGACATCGCCTGTGATAAATAACACAAAAAGTTGTTATTTATCCCTCTCTTTTTTGCCCAAAAAATACCAGATCCTACCACAAAATTCACTCATCAGCATTTATGTTCCACACATTATTTCAGGTAAGGAAAGTTCCAAAATCTCAATATTCATTGAAGACCCAAGCTCTTTTTATACCGAAAATCGACATTAGACCACAAAAATGATATCCTCAGCACCATCAAGTACTCATTCATCGGTGATAGCACACTCCCCATGCACAAGATCTTTACTCCTTCAATCAAAGCCTGAAACGTGTCTAGTGTGTTAAGTACTTAGCCACACCCAAACACAATAGCCTTATATTCTTATTCAAAGGTAATCCTCTCCATAAACCACAAGATGGCATGTTTTTAAAATCCTCTCCACGAACCACAAGATGGCACATTTTTAACTTTGCCATGATCTCCCACCTGTCATAACCGCATCATTGCCATATGGTGTATTGAAAGAGTGACACATCTTCAATGAGGTGAGATCCCTTTATGATGAGCTCCTCAGCTCACCTTTTGAGCTCTTCAGCTGGCCATTCGAGCTCCTCAACTCATCATTCGAGCTTCTCATATTGCAATATCCTTTAAGCTCGTCAACTTGCTTCACCCTTTCAACTCTTTAGCTCATCTCTTTATTCAACATAGATGCCTACTCACCAGCTAGTCAAAGGTTAACCAAGTCAATTAAACCGAACCGATTCAATACTTTTTAGTCCGGTTCAATTTTTTTCCTTCAGTTTTCAAATGGGTCTGATTCTTAAGGTTTTTAAGGTCATAACTTGCAAATTCAACTCATGACATGAAGTTTTGGTATATTCTCCTTCTGTTTCAAGGGAAAAATTAGTCTATCAAGCTATAAAAGGCTAGTTTTTAAGTTTGCAACTCAATTTTTTTATTTAAAGATATTTCAAGTGATTTTTGAGGTTGTCCACGCCACTCCAACATTAAATATAAAATTATCAAAGTTTGCTCTCATGTGAATTCATAATGCATATGAATTTTTCTGAATAATTTACCACAGACAAAAAGTGCAATCTCGCATTAATTTATATAATGTATAAATCATGCATCTTTTTCTTTTTTTTTCTTTTTATTTTTTCATATGCTCAAATCAATTTAAAAGTTGTAGGCAAGGAAAAAAATCTAAATAAGTATAAGCGAAAGATCACAAGGTAATTTCCTACAAAAAGGAGAAAGACCTACATAAGTTTAGGTGAAAAACAGTGAGGCAACTCTCTATAAGAAGAAGAAAGGCCAGATAAGTCTAAGTAAAAGCCCCTAAGACACTAAAGATCTAATATGACTAAGCAAAAGTTTGCAAGATATCAAAGACCTTGTAAAAGCTAGGTGACATACTGCAAGATACATTAAGAATAGTTAGATTTTTCTTTCATGCACAAAATTTTTTAAAATAATAATTTGTAAGCTTTTATATTATGAATTAAACATTTCATAATTAAGTTATTAGTTGAATAGCCCAACTAATTAAATCCTTTTATTAGCTCTCACATGTCAATCGTCACCCTTGTATAAAATATAAAATGGTCAATTCCCGAGGAATTTTGTGTTAGTTATTTATTTTATATTTTTAATTTCCCGCATGTTGAAATGGCAACGAGAGCAAATTGCGCTGTGTTTCCTTGACCATTATTTCATGTTTTTTGTTTTTAACATAAGCCTCGATCGTACGATTATACTAGTTAATTTTTCTAGTCATTTTTGTTTTCCTTTCCAAGAAACAATTGAAATGTTTGATTATTCTACAAGGCTCTTTTAAAGTTTTTGTGAATTTGAATTTAAATTTAAGTGTTAAATAATAAAAAACAAACACAATAATATATTTAAATGTTTGAATCATTTTAAATGGCTAACAATCCAAATTAACCTTAATATCATTGACATTGATTCGTGTATATATAGCTCTAGACTCTAGTATATTGGTTTTTTAAACATCAAATTTATTTTATTATAATTTATATGTCATTTAAAAAAAAAAAAAAAACGATGAGGCATTGTTTTTTTTTTCTCTATTTTATACTCTCACGTACCTTTTTTTTTTTTTTTTTAATCTAGCATTAGAGTTATTTAATCATATAAAGTTATTTTTTCTTATAATTAACTTTATTTAATAGTTTTCTTAATTAATTCTTATACAAATTACTTTGAATGAAAGATCAAAAAAACAGAAGGAATAAGATACAAGCTCAAGAAAAGCAAACAAAATCCTACTTAATCAAGAAATCAAAGAATCATAAAAAGCTTAAAATAAAATAAAAATAAAGCAAATTAGACTCACAATAAAATATTGAACTCACTGAATATTTCAACTTAGCAAGTGATTTTATATGGTTAATTTATATATAAAATATAAAGAGAGAATTTTTTTTCAATGTTATTGTTAAACAATAATCCTCATCAAACCACTTCAAACGCTTGATTGAAACTCCTATTTGGTATATCAATAACATTTCACATAAGATCTAGCTATGCAAAATTATTGAAATGATGTTTAATTTCATTCCTTGGCAAGGCTTTGGGACTTGGGAAAGTTTAGATAAAATTAATACTACTAATTATCAACTTTTATACAGTGTTTAATTTAATAATAATAATATTAAACATGAGATGTACAGCCATTGTCTGTTTTGTTGACTTTGACGTACCTCAGTAGATAATATTATTGGAACTTGAATTTTGATGTACGTACGAGTTGCCTCTCTGCATGGGAGATTTAAAAGCTTGAGGTATATATATATATATATATATATAAGCCTATGATAATTGAGATCAGTTAATTATAATTATAAGAGAGTGGGAAGTGGTTACAGTAAGAGAGTCTTTGATTAATTTCCATGACGATTTTCTTTTTCTTTTTTGTTGCATTCGTGCAAGGTACAACTCTTGATAACTAAGATTCATATACATAAAGACTGATATGACTCCAAACCTCCAATTCTCCACATAGAGACAAAGTTCTTGTTGGTGTAGGTGAGGGCTTCACGGTTATCGTGCTGCATTTTTCCTCGTCAGATTTTACAGCCAACTTACTAATTAAGATTGGTATCCAATGTTTGTTTCAACTTTTTAGATTATTAATTAACGTTGAGGAGAGAATTTAATATGAATGAAATTCAAGTTTTAGTGTTCGCTTTTAAAATAATCCAATTTGAATTTTGAATTAAACTTACTCTTAATTATTTTGTAGTTAAGAGTAAGTTAATAGCATATATTACTTACACTAACTCATTCATTTTTTTTTAGTGTTGCAAGAAAAAAAAAATCTAACATGAAACGATGAATGTAATATTTATATATATTAATTTTATTTTTTTTAACTGATAAAACATTATTTTATTTGTCATAATATCTTTTTAAAAGTATATTAATTTTATATATAATTAACATCTATCAATAGCAAACCATATAAAGAATACAATAAATTGATAAAAGAAAATATTAGAACAGATGGCACCATCTTCTGCAAATGGGAAGTTATTAGTAGTAGACTTCACCAAGAAAAAGGTTATGAGTTGATGGCTGCTTCTATAGAATGTATGATTAGTAACAAGTGGAAATATTTTGTTATTTTAGGTAAACTAAGTTTATTACTTCATTCGTAACCTAATTCAATAAAAATAACACACGTTAATATATTACCACTATACTATCTAACATCAATCAATAAGTATACAATGAAAAGATGAATCTAAACCAGATTGAACTGTGTATATTTTATTTTTCAATTCTTGAAACATTATGAAATTGTGTATACTTAGTTTTCTTGTTAATTTAGTTGTATTGGGTTGATTTTTAGGATTAAAAGGTTTAAATTCAAATTCTAATCAGAATCAAATCTAAAAAGAACATAATGAAAATTGCACAGTGGAAGAAAATAATGAAATCATTAAAGCACATTTTTTGCACGTGATATGTTAATGATTGAAAACAATTATGAAGAATGCAACAGTAGTTAAGGCCCATCAACAGAAACCCATCAATTATTTTTATGTGACAAGTCGAGTTAGGGCTTTCGGCTGGCCCATGTGCCCCATGTGCAGCCTTGATAATATAGGTATAGGGTGTACGTTACATGTTAGGTTTGTTGGTCCACTTAATTGCCAAGTTGCTAATCCACTAATTGATCAGATTTGCACAATTAATTTTGAGGACATTGTTAATTCAAAACCAACATTCATTGATAAAGATTAGATATAAATAAGATAGCTGATGATGACTATAGGTTCAAGTGCTTATAATTTTTAATTTATTTTAGTCATAAGGTGGTATTACGGATAAATTTTCGTATATTGTACTAAATTCATCTCTCTAATTTATTATCTACATGGGGATTAAAGAATCCACAAAATTTTTATTTATACTTTAACTTTAACATCGAACTCTGATTAATATGAAATTAACATGCTTTTTTATTTGTCTTTAATAATGGATATTTCAACGGACTATGACTTTTTATTAATTTTTATGTCATTTTATATTTTTCTATGCTTTTAATCTCATGTAAATTTATTTTTTTTATTAATTTAACATTTGAAAATAAAAAATCTCTCTCTCTCTCTCTGTATATATGACATTTATATTAACTTATATAAAAGCGTATATATATAAGTTAATATAAATGTAATCATAATTTCTGTCTTTACATTAACCAATACAATATACTTTCTTTATTTCTAAAAATACGTTTTTAAAATTTCAACACATAAATTAAGAAAATTAATAAATTATCGTAATTCTCATATAATAAAATTCAAATATCTTTTTTTTATTTTCATATAGAAAAATAAAAATAATTAATACTTATATTTAGTGAATAAATAAAAAAATTTTAAAAAAAATACATCATTAAAATTTTAAAACAACAAGTATTTTATTTATAAATGGAAAGTAAATAATTATAATGTTGACTGCTAATATTTAGAAATAGTGAGAGTAAATGATTATAATCGGGTAAAATGTAACTGTGCTCATAAAACTTTTATCTGATTTTTATTTTGCCCACTAACCGTTAATTTATTGCTTAAGTGTCACTAATATTTAATTTTTTTTTTCACCGGAGTGTCACTGGATACCAAAATCATCATAATAGTGACATGGCATGTCCACATCAGCAGTTAACATGACTATATGGCCACGTGGATGCCACGTGGTTGCCACATCAATTAAAAATTACACGTCAGCAGCCATGTGGCCATCTAATCATTTGACCAGCAACAAAGTAAAAAAATTTCCTCTCCCTTTGCATGCTTGACACGTAGAGAGAGGAAATCAAATCAAAATTTTACCGTTCCTCTCTCATAATCTCTGTTTCTCTCTCTGTCAAAGCCATCTCTTTTCTCTCCTTGAAAATTCTCTGTCAAGAACCCTTTCATACTCCTCAACTCATACTGACAGTGATTGATTTAGGGTTTTTATATGAGTGATTGAGTGGGAAAAATTGGCGGTAAGAAATTGGTGTTTTAGTGTAGGATTAGTGTTAGAGTGAGAAAGAAAAGGGAGATTATTTGGGTTGAAAGAGAACGAAAAAGAAAAGAGGACGAGTCAGAGAAGAAGAAAGAAGAAACTGAAGAAAGATAAAGGCATCTATCTCTTTATAGTATAATGGATTGGAGAAAGAGAAAGGCAGATGAGGTGGTCCCAAGCTACTGTAAGTGCATTTGTCTTTTAATTTGTCTTTAATCGTTTGCCAATTGATTGTGGGGTTAGGGGTTGTGATTTATGTGGGGTTTCTTGGTTGTTGGTAAATAAATGGTGGATTAAATACTATATATGAATTTTTTAAATTAGGGTTTCAATTTTTTAATTAGGGTTTTAATATGTAATTAGTTAGGGGTTTTAATGTTTAATTAGGTTAAATTTCATAATTAGGGTTATAATTTCGAATTAGGGGTTTTAAATTTTAATTAGGATACAAATGTTTGAGTTTCTGTAAACATGGTTTTTTTTACTTCTCTGTTTAAGAAATACTAATAATATGTATTTGTTTATTATTTTCTATGTGCAGCTGCTGTATCTGATTATTTTACTATCAAATTACATCATAGTGGGGTTTTGGGGGAAGATGGGTATTGCAGTGGGTCTGTGAAATATTTTGATTATTGCTCCATGGACAGGTTGTCTTTTATAGAAATTAAAAAAATGGGGGAGGAGTGTGGGTTAACTGGTGACATTGAGTTTTTCTGGCACACACCAAGCACGATTTACAGTGATGGGCTTAGTAAAATAGGTGCTGACAATGATATACTTGTAATGGGACATAGTTTAGATCCACTAAAATTAATTAACATATATGTTAAGCATTATGAGCAGCCTAAGGCATCTAATGTAGTGGATGTTTGTGTGAGGGTAGAAGACAGTAATGAGCTACTGTTAGGGTCAAGGAGAGAACAGTTTAAGGGTAAAGGAAAATTTCTTGAGAATAAGAGATGTAGGGCTTCCAAGAAAAGGGGGGTTAGCATTAGAGACAGAATTAGGGAAGAAGATAACGATGAAGATAGTGAGGATAGTGAGGGGGAATCTAATGAGAGTGATGTAGATTATGAGGATGCTTCAACCAAATTTAAGGATAGTGACAATGAGGTGGAGGATGATGATGACCTGTTTGAGGTCAATGTAGATGTTAGGATTGAGAGAGATGTAGGCAGGGGAAGGAGCATGAGAAATGAGCCTGCAGTTGATCCTTTGGTAGGAAATATTGAATTTGATGATGACAATTCAGATCTGGCAAATTTTGATGACCTCCAAACTGAGTCTGAAACAGATAGTGATGGGGAAGTGAGGCCTAGGGCTAGATATCCAGAATTTGTAGCTGAGAGAGACATGGGGCAGCCTTTAGTTGCAGCGATGAAATTTAGGAGTTTAGTAGAATTTAAAGAGGCTTGTAGGGCCTGGGCAATAAAAAATAGGTGGCAAATTAAGTTTAGGCCCAATGATCCCCTAAGATGTAAGGCTAAGTGTAGCCAAGGCTGTCCATTTTATATTTTCTGCAATCCTAGTGTTACTGACCCTAAAACCATGCAAATTAAGTCTGGTATCTTTGAACACACATGTAGGAAAGAGTACAACATTAGGATGTGCTCTTCTAAATGGTTAGCAGTCAAATATCTAGAAAGATTTAGAGCTGATCGTGGGTGGAGTATTCCTGGATTCATTAAAACTGTCCAAGAAGAACAAGAAATTCATGTAACTATTACTAAAGCTTGGAGGGTTAGGAACACAACACTTAAGATGATAGATGGGGATGAGCAGGAACAATTCAAGAAACTTCAAAATTATAGGCTAGAAATCCTTAAGACTAATCCTGGTAGCACAGTCAGTTTCATGAAAGATGACGATAATCCAGGTAGGTTTGGGGGTGTTTATATCTGCCTAGGACCTTTGAAGGATGCCTTTTTGGCTGGTTGTAGGAAACTTATTGGGGTTGATGGGTGTTTCTTAAAGGGCATGTATGGTGGTCAACTATTGTGTGCAGTTAGTATTAATGCAAATGACTGCATCTTCCCACTTGCTTGGGCAATAGTTAGAAAAGAAAACAAAGTCAATTGGATGTGGTTTTTATGCTTGCTTGGGAAGGATTTCAACATTCAGCAAGAACCATGGAAGTGGACATTTATGAGTGACAGGCAAAAGGTAAATAATTTATGTTGCTTATTTTTTGTCCAAATTCAGTGAATGATCCCAATTGACTGAATTGTTTTTGTGAAAATGCAGGGATTGATACTAGCACTAGATGAGTTATATCCAGTATGTGAGAAGAGATGGTGTGTCAGACACATTTACACAAATTTCAGAAAAGACTATAGAGGCAAGGAGCTCAAAGATGCCTTGTGGGCATGTGCAAGGGCCAGCTATGTGGAGAGGTTTGGAAAATGCATAAAGGCTCTAGATGAAATCAATCATGAAGCTCATCAATGGCTGAGTAGAATAGATGCCCATCACTGGAGCAGGTCACATTTCTCTACTCATGTTAAGTGTGATTTATTATTGAATAATATTTGTGAATGCTTTAATGCATTTATATTAGATGCTAGGGATAAAGGGATAATTAGTTGCCTTGAGATTATTAGACATAAATTAATGAAGAGGTTATGGGTTAAAAGGGACATAATGAAGAAGGTAGCTAGTCCTTTATGTCCTAAAATTCAAAAAAAATTGAACAAAATTAAGCAGTGGTCTTTCAAATACAATTGTAGGTGGGCTGGGAAAGAGTCATTTAAAGTATTTGGTCTTGGATGTCAGTTTATTGTAAACAAGGTAGAGAGAACTTGTAGTTGTAGGAAGTGGGATCTCACCGGTATCCCCTGTGAACATGCATGTTGTGCATTGATGGTAAATAGGGAGGAACCAGAAGCATATGTGGATGAGTGTTACACAGTTGAGACATATTTGAGAGTGTATGGCCACTGTATCAATCCATTGAATGGATCTGAACTTTGGCCAGTTAGTAGAGAGTCTTCCTTGGCCCCTCCCCCAAAACCTAAACCCAAAAAAGGTAAGAGACAAAAAATGAGAAGGTTAGAGGCTGAAGAATTAGAACATTTAGCTACCACAGGTAGAGTGTCTAGGAAAGGCACAAGAATGACATGTACCATTTGTGGGGGAAAGGGACACAACAAGAGATTCCATGGAAAGGAGGCAGGACAAGAAGGTCAACCATTTAAGCAACAGACAAAAAATGTAAGCAACATTCCATTTACATTTAGTTATTTGCTTTGTCATATGGGTTCCTATTTAACTTTTTCATGTTTTATGTTAATTGCAGCTTCAGAAAATGAAGAAAACTAAAAAAACCAAAGAACAAGGTCATGCAACTAATGTTCAATCTACACAAATGCCAGTTCAATATCCTTGTACTGTTCAGCAGTTTCAAGATGTAAGTTAAAGGGCTAAATGACAAGCTGAATTTTTTTCTCTATGTGTCTTTTTTTCCAAAATAAGTCGGAGTTGTGGATTTGATGATCTGTTTGTGTGCATTGTGGATTTGCTGAAACTTATAGCAGGGATCCAGTAGGATAACAAATGATAGGATATTCAACTCCAATACTGGCACACACGATGCCACTAGAGAAAGTGAGATGCAATCAGACAGTCAATATCATGAAATGCATGAAGAGGTAATGAATTGATTATTTTTGTTGTTGTGAATGCTATATTAAGGATGCTTTTACCTTTAATGTATTCAAATGTGTACTTGTAGGATGCTATAAATGTTGACAATGAGGATGGTGTTAATTTGATGTCACAGCAACCAGTTTCACAAGTAATTTTGTTTCTTTGATTATTAAAATTGTTTTTTGTTTATGTTATATGATATTATTAATTGTTATTTTTCTTATGTTCATGTTTCATTTTTTTTTCCAAAGTAGGTGTTTAATCCAACACAAACTGTCACATATGAAAACCCAAATAGAGAGAGACCTGGTGACATAGAAAGGCTAATAGCAGAACTCATTGATCCAGATGCAAGTGATAGTGAAGAACCTGAAACAGAAATGCATGAGGATCTAGTTCATGTTACTAAGGTAAATAAGTACTAAGATCAATTACTTAATCTTTTTCCTGCTTTCTTAATAAACACATAGTGTTTGTATAATAATAGCAAATTTTTTCTTTTGGATAGATGAATGTGCAACATAGTGTCAGTTTGGCAAGGCAAAAAAGAGTGGAACAACAAAGTCATGTTAGGAGGCCTTTGATAAGGAACATGGGTTTATCTGCAACTCCAAGAACACAGGGGCCAAGAACCAATATCAAATATACTCATACAAGTGGAAGGCCCAGCAGGAACTTTGAGCATCCTAAGTTGTGTAGCCCATCAAAGACTACAGATGAGGGTATTACTATCATACTTGATACTGATGAAGGTTTGCCACTATCACATCACTCAAGCATAGGGAAGAATATTGCCAACATCAATGAAGGAGGGCTAACTGACCTCATTGGTTACAAAAGAGTGAAGAATTAAAATGACAATTTATGCTTTTTGGTTTATGTTTGATATCTTCTATGTAATTTTGTACATGTCTTAAGAGAACATGCTTTGGGTTTTGGGATTGAACACTTTTTTGGTATTAAATAGTATTGTGCTATAGGTGCCATTAAAATATGACACAGATGGTCAAGTGTTGGGAGAATGACAATTGAGGAACATGTCTCATATGTCAATTGTCCAACACTTTCTTTTGATTTTTTGGACAGATTGTAAATATTTTATTGATATAAGAATGGTCATTAAAAAATTTCCTCAATTTTATGTGTTACTTTACCATCAATTTCTTTTAATATTATTTAATACTTTCCTTTCTTAATTTTAAAATACTACAGTAATTTTAACATTACTATCATTATCATTTCCATATACTAACATGTAAAATAATTTTCTTTCATTAACTATAATTTACAATAATTAATCATAAAGTTAATACAACCAAACCCAAAACACTGCAGCTAGTACAATTTTGATTCCAATATTTCATATATTCATAGTTCCAATATAATCATGGTTTCATTCATAAAAAATGGCATTTGTTCCATATACACCAATACAATTTTGATTATCACCCTACAGCCAACAATACCAAAATCTATGCCTAACTATTCCATCTGCCTCCATTTTTCTTAACCAACATCCCAATAATCAAATCCAAAACTTTACAACTACACTACTCTATCATCCTACACCAACAGCCCCACAACTAACCCCATAACAAATACCATACAGCATATCACAAATACCACATAGAAAATGCAGCAACAGTTATTATCAGAATTTGGTTCCTTCCGTGGGACTACTTGTGTATTTGAACATGCTTCTTCCTCAACCATGTGACTTCTTATTTCTTGGCTTCTCAATTGATGATTACCTTCAACCATTCTTGATCCCGTTGATCTTGAGTGCCTCTCTACTCTTGGGTCGACCCAAGAAAATAAGTCACAGTACCCAATCATCTCCTACATTAAATACACACTTTACCCATAAATATAAACCTTCAAGTAAACTGACAAAATTAAAATAAACCCTTCACAATCCTATGAAACCCCTACAGATTCAGATAGAAAATAAGGAGACTTACGTTCTTGTTATTCCTACAGCCATAGAAGCGACGCCCTGGGTTTTTCTTCGTCCATGAAGTCTTAAGCACACAAGGGAGACCACACCGACAACGTGGCACAGGAACGTGAGCCATTAAAACTAGGTGTTTTAGAAATCAAATTAGGGTTTTTAAGATTTGTAAAAGAACATGAGATTCTTTGAGAAATTTATAAGATTTCAAACAAATTCCTTTGACATTGAAGCAATGAATTGAAAAAAAGAAAGAAAGAAAGATGATAATTGTAGATCAACTATGGAGGATGACTGAGAGAACAACTAGAAACGAGAGAGAAGAGAAGGGAAGGGATGGGTTCTGTGGAACGGTAAAATTTTGATTTGATTTCCTCTCTCTACGTGTCAAGCATGCAAAGAAAGAGGGAAATTTTTTACATTATTGCTGGTCAATGACCAGATGGCCATGTGGCTGCTGACGTGTAATTTTTAATTGACGTGGCAACCACGTGGCCATATAGTCATGTTAACTGCTGACGTGGACATGCCATGTCACTATTCTGATGATTTTGGTGTCCAGTGACACTCCGGTGAAAAAAAAATTAAATATTAGTGACACTTAAGCAACAAATTAACGGTTAGTGGGCAAAATAAAAATCAGATAAAAGTTTTGTGAGCACAATTACATTTTACCTGATTATAATCCCTTACCACTCCCAGCTAATCATTCATAGGAATGATAATGGGGTGAGGCAGGGGTGTGAGTACTATCCATCATGCCATCTCCGCCTTAGAAGGAAATCCCTATCCACATCCCTATCACCGCTTCATCTCGCTTTACATATGAGAACTATTTAATCTTTATCCCTATTTCTACAAAGATCCCTGTTCTCACATGAATCTCTATTTCCCACTTGAAATTTTTATTTTATTTTATTTTCTTTTAATTTTATATATTTTATATAGTGAAATATAATATATAAAAATTTTAAATTTACACTTTAATTAGGTTTAAAGTGATTCCAATATTTTTAAATTAAAACTTATTAGTGTGTGTATGTATATATATATAATTCATAAATAATAACTTAAAAATAAGAATAAATTTATATATAAAATATTAATAGATTCAGACATATAAAGTACGACAAAATAAATCAATTCAATGTAAAATTCTTTAGAGTTATATTGATATAAAAAAATTATAAAGAGTGAGTAATAAATTAAAAGGTCTAATATATATATATATATATATATATATATATATATATATATATATATATATATATATAATTAAGAATATATATTTTAATATTAAAAATAATTATATAAATATAATATTAAATCTCTATATAGACGGAGATGAATATTTCTTAAAATGAGAAATTACACTCTCTATTTTTATTTTGTCACTTCTAATTAAAAAGAAATATTCCTCATTTATACTTCTATAAAAATAAAAATTGAGAAATCCTTACTTAATTCGATTAAATTTCTACGGAAAATGGAATCCTCTATACCATTGCATCCTTAATTATTCACCCGTTGGCATTAAACCAAACGAGCCATAAATTTGATTCCCAATCCAAATTGCTACAAGACAAAAAGCACGGCTACAAAATCAATTGACTTCTTGTGCCGCATAATACGTGGCGCTTTCTCACATTGGTTTCCCTGCAATTTCGTTGCTCTTTCTTTCTATTTTCTTAATTTATTAATTAAACTCCCCAAAATTACCAGAAACGAGACCCTTCCTTCTTTGTTTCTTTACGCAAAGTACAAAGTCATACATATAATAATTATTCCAATTATTATTCATTCAATTACAATGCTAAAATTTACTTGAAATTTAATTTCCCATTAAAATTTATAAAACCTTAGTTCACCAATTTATAACCTTTAAAATTAATTTAAATTTTAAATTTAGTTACATCATATAATTATTTTTTTAAATTTTTATTTAATATAAAATTTTTTAAATATAATATCAAGTAATCACACTTTAAAGTGGTGTTATTTTAAAAGAAAAAATATCATAAATTATGGGATTAATAATTTTACTCGATAGATATTACTAAAGACATGAGACTAAATTTTAGATAATATTTATTCTATAAATTAATTGAAAATTTAGAATTATTAATTTTAACATGAATAGTATATATCAAATATAATATTATTTACCAATACTACAGTTTAATTAAATAATTTTGTATAAATTCAAATGATTTGTACATTCAAGAAGAGGAGGAGGAAGAAGAAGGAAAGAAGAAGGGTGCGAAAGGTGTGCGGTCACTGTGTTTCCTATTTATATCTTAACCTCTTGCCTAATTCTGAGTTAGATTTTTAAGTTTATTAGTAGGTAAGAGTGTTTTTAGGTGGCCCATGAGTTAGAGCCCATCTCAATTAGAAAGTCTAATTCTGTAGTTTGAATTAAAATTAAAAGACATAATGATGATGTTAAAGCCACTTATGGAAGTTGAAGATCAAGTCCAACTTGCAAATCTAGATGAGCACTGCATAAAATTTGATAACATCAATAACCCACAGAAGAAACAAAATCAAAACTGAAAACAAATACCTTTTCAAGTATTGCTGTTTGAATTAGGGCATAACTGAAAATTGAAGTAAATCAGGAGAAAAAAGGAAGAAAAAACTCGTAATTTGTTAGGAAATGAATCACATATTGAATAATAATAAAATATGTAAAAAATTTATAAGTGAATATGTGTTGAATTTAATATAAATCAATTGATTTTGTGTAATCAGATTCCAATAATTATTCATTTATAAATTTACATGTATAAAATCAATAATCAAACATAAATATCGATAAAAAAATACTTTAATAGTTAATTTTATGGACGTAAATGAATGTGTAAAAGAAATGATAGATTAGTATTTTTAAAATTTTAAATTTCATTTAACAAAAATGGCATGAGATAATATTTTATTTAATAAAATTTGAGTTTAACTCATAAAAACATCTATTTTTTTAAAAATAAAAATAAAAATTTAATTTGAGAAAATCATCGAGCATTGTCTTTGCACCAAACATTACAGTTTTCGATAGAGATTACAATTGAAATAATGAAACTAAGTGTTGAACTAAATATATTTTATTATTTGCAGGTCTAACTTTTTCACCGTCTGAAATCGATATTATTAACTTGTCTTCACATCCTTTTTTTTAACGTATAATGAGACAAAAGGTTTACTGGAAGTGGCCATTACAGAATAAATTATACAAATCTACAAACACTAAACTCCATTCTAACATTCAACCCTTTCTACTTTTCTCTTTTTTTTTTTCTTTTTTCTTTTTAGACTGTTATATGTATGAAATCTTTGTGATGCTAGAAAATGGATGATTCTTACGTTTGCAAATCTTTTTTATTATTATTTTTTTTTACATTTAGCTACCCAATTAAGCATCTTTAACAAAATTACTATATTATCCTTTGCTTAATTCTAAGGATATATAACTTTTTAAAAAAAAAAAAAATTCTTGGTGTATTTAATTAACCTAAAATTATGTTTTTTTATATTTAATGGTTTGGTTTCTTCTAAATCAACTGTTTTATGGGCACTAGTCAACGCCTAGCACATGCAAAAAGTCTATGAATTTGACGGCTTTGATTTTTTTTCTTTTTTCCTTTTAATTTATCAAAAATTACCTTCTTCTTTCTTATTATGTTTAAGCTATGTTGATTCAATGTTAATTATCTTTTTTAACGTTTTTTTTTTTTTGGAAAAAAGGGAGAATGCCGCAATGTCAACTCCAAATTAACTCAACGTTAAAAAGATAAATATTTTGGTATTAGGTTACTATTTATCTAACATTATAAATAGATGGTAAACTAATTTTTTTTATTTTTTATATTGTCAATTTCATTATATCAAATATTACTTTAAAATTTAAATTTTAATTAATTAAAATAAAGAAGAAAACCACTCATCAATCGATATTAATTTAAAACACTGGAAAATATATACTCTTTTCCAGCTCTTTCTTTTTTCTCAAGGAGATCTATGCCTCCTATCCTTTGGGTTTCCACTTCCAGTTAAGGAAATTAACAGTGGCACACACTACTAATGGGAGTATCTTTGTCTTTTGCAGCTTTTTGTTTTTTCCTTTTCATTTTCTTTTGATCCTAATAAAATTTTAACCAAGACCTTAGTGTGGATCCCTTCTTTCAATCAGTGTTCTTAGTTCGATATATCTTCGATATGAAGTTTTGAAGGTGTTTTTTATGGCCGTGATCTTTCAATCACCTTTAATCTTTTGATGTCCTAAGAGTTTGTCTCTAGATGATAATAGAGAAGAGGTTGAAATTGATTTTGTTTATAGAGGCAGAGTTTCATGAGTTTTTGTTGTTTGGATAGTCCTTGTAGTTTGAGTGACCGAAACTTTTAGATCCGGTCCCAAATTGAAGATGAAGGCCTATTTTAACTCGATTCCAATTTGTTTATTCAATAATGGAGATTTTTAAAGTTCACACGAGTATGATGCTTTTTTGTAATAAAGTTTCAAATTTGATCTCCCTTTGATTTTGGTGTCGATGGTGATAGAGTTAGCTTTCAAGGATTCATTTGTCTCTAAATAGAAAAAGTATATCAGGGACTAATTTATAATTTTACTTTTCAAAAGACTATTGGATCAGTTGTAACCTCTGAGTTGTGTAATTTATTGTGTGTGTCTAAATTTCCTATATGCTATTATTGTGTCTTGTATTTTACTCGGCTTAATGTGAACAATTATTTTATTAGGCAAAAAAATTGATATAAATTTTAATTTTAATTAATGTAATAAATAATTAATAAAATTTTAAATGGATTTTATTTGGGCAGAATGAGCAATCAATATATTAAAAATTTATTATTCTCATATATATATATATATATATAAGGTAAGGAACAAGATTTAACATGATTAAAAGCAAAAACTTACTCAATAAAGAAAGCACCAGCACTACGAGAAGTTTACCAAAAAAATGAAAACTGGTAACTCGTCACCGATTAAAGTCATGACTCATTGTACTCTAAAAATAAATAAATAATTAATAATAATAAAGCCTGGCCTCTACTCTACTCTTACACACAGCCAATGTACTACTGTGCAATAGTACTAAAAATAAAAATATAAAAAAAATGTAATTAATTATAAACAGAATCTTTTTGTATTATTGAAGAGAACAAGGACATGAATCCCCTCTGTAATTACATTTCTAGCATTTTTCTTTCTTTTTCCTCTGAAGAGAAAAAAGAAACTAAAAAGGATTCAAAAAGTTTGTACGTAAAAGGGGATTCAAGAAAATATAAAGTCCCTCACAGTACTAACTCTAAATTAATACTGTATATCACTATTAAAAAAAAAAAAAAAAAAAACAAATTTCTCAGCTTCTATACAAATCTTGATCGTCCATTTTCATGTTCTTCCATAACGAAAAATAAAAAAGAAAGATTGAAAGAGATTTCCAAAATACCCCAGTTTTTCCCTCTAAAATTACAAAAATTCAATCCTAATACTAGTACGAAAATGATGAGAAAAACTTGGGTATTTTGGAGAATAAGATTCAAAGTTCAACAGAGAAAAAAGAAATGGAAATTGAGTAAATATACTAGTTGTGGAGAGGATCTGGGCAACTGGGTACTCTTCTTTTGTTCTCTTCAAATGCTTTGTCAGTTCTGTTGACCAAAGAAGAAGAAGACTTTCCATTGAAGAATTTATGAAAGAGTTCTTCTTTGGTAGCAGCTTTATAATTATAATTATTTGTAGTGAAATTTCTTATCTCTTTCAACTTTGCCATGCCATTGTCTGGAAATATCCTTATTGCCCCTGCTTTGCAATCACAACAAACCCAAATCTGCAACCAAAAAATAACCAAAGCCACCGCTACAACAGACAAAGAAGAAGAAGAAATGGAGTAGCTGATTCTCCTGGAGTTGCCAAACGACATATCGTTTGATAACCCACATAAAAAATAAAATAAAATGAAAACCCCCTCCACTTCACAACCAGAACTATAAATTTTCTCTCTAGGAATGAGATATTGAGATTGTTTGGCTCTCTCTAGTCTCTGCCTGTGGAGGAGTTCTAATATTTGCTAAATGAGCTTTTTAGCTATAGAGGCTATAAGAGAAGAAGTGACGGCTAATTTGGGTAAATGAGAGTGAGGGGGAGAGATTTGTGATGGATGGAGCCTCTCACTGGCCCACGTGACGAGAAAAATGGCAGAAACTATTAATTTCGTTTATTTATTTAATGTATTTTAGCAAATTGTTAACAGACATATGTTTTCAATTATTTTTGTCTTTATTTCACCTCTCTCTCTATATATATATATTATTTAAATTAATTTTTTTCCAAATTATTTAAATTAAAATTAACGCCATAATTTAATCACACTAATATTAAAATTTTTTGCTTGATACTAAAAAAGAAAATATATACATTGACCTACGTAGCCCTATAGTAATCACCACTGGGTTTGAAAATCTGCATATCGGTAATTGATTAAAGTAGTAAACTTTTACGATCATCGCCACGCGCCCCTGCCCATCTATACATTATGGTATTGTCGGGTATATGGCAAATAAGATAAGTGTATTCTCCATATACTCTTTATATTTGTATATATCAAATTTTTTATTATAAAAAATAATATTAAAAAATAAATTTTTAACAAATTTTTTATTTTTAAAAATTAAATAAGATAGTTGATTTAATTCTTCACATCTAAATAGTCAAATATTACTATTTATTTTAGTTTTAATTAATATAATATAAGTTTTTATGTATTTTATTTAAGATAATTTTAGTAATATTTTTTCTATTAGACAAACTTAAAAAATGAAAAATTAAAATAATTAATACTTATAGGATAAAGTAAAATAAAAAGCAAAATATAGATAGTCTATTGGGTTAAAATAAAGTTTTCTATTTTTATCAACTATATGCTCTCTATTAAACAAAATATACTTTTTGAAATAAATAGCACTATTAGGAATGCTTTAAGAAAATAAAATTTCTTAGAAAAAATAAAAAATTTTAGCTTGTTTGATAGTTATTATTGAAAAAAATTTCAGGAAATAGAATGAAGTTAAAAAAGTTGAAGTTTTTTAGTTGAAATAAATATAAATTGATATTTTTACTTTTTATTAAATAAGATTGAGTAAATGAGATAATGCATCATTATCTTTTTTATTATTAAGTCAAATAAAAAAATTTAATTTCTAAAAAGTTATACAAACTAAACAAATAATTATTTTCTAAAAAATTTACTTCCTAAAAAATAATTTTCCAGAAAATCCAAGGAATACCTATATTAGCATGTGTTCTACATGTAATTAATTATCTACCATGTTTAATTACATACCTAATAATAAATGTTTAATTGTGATTTTCTTTCATATGTGATATCTCATATTTGCTTTGGGATTAAATTATGATGAAAATAAGAGAATTATTCTTAATTATATAACTAATTTAAACCTATTTTAATTTATATAGAGTGAGAAATTTATTAATGTATAATGCATTTTACATCTGCTAATATGAATCTATGCTTAAAAGTATAAAAACTTAATCTCATTTGTTCGTCATTAAGAATATTAAATAAATTCTCATTGGATGGCAAATAAATATATATTTTATTGATTTGGGTTTGTTTTTTAAAATATTAGGATAAAATTATTGATGAATTTAGTCATGAGACTAAATTAGCAACATGATTTAATTAATGTTAATTTGTATGGGAAGCATCCCTAAGAGGATCATCAACTTTTTGATATTGTCATAAAGTTTAACACCACCTTTAATATATTGCCTAAACAAAAAGGTCGTTTTTTAATTATAAGAAATCACTGATTCAATGATCTCTATTTTATATAGCTAATAAGAGTGAAGCTACGAGAATAAGAGGTCCCAATTTAAATCTTGCCAAGTATTATTTCAATTTATTTTTATTTATATTAATTTATTAAATTTATGAGTTTGTACTTTATATTCAGAATTTATAATACATATTTGTCAAGTATACAGATATATAGAAATGGCATTTACCTCACATTTGGTGTAAAGGAAAATATATATATATATATATATATATATATATATATATATATATATATATATATATATATATATTATAAAAAACAAAATAAAGAAAAAAGAGAAATAGACAAAATTATTATTTGAAGAAAATTAATAGCACGCGCCAAGCAGGAGTGTGCTTTTGTTCTCTTTCATTGCTTGACTAAAATAATAATAATAGTAATAATAATAATAATTAAAATTAGAGGTGGAAAGGGAAACATGGGATTTGGCCGAGGCTGGTGGCCGGGAATCTCGCGGCGGTGTTGGAGACATAAGACATCGGTCGTATTTGACGTATGTAACAAGGTAATGTCTCTAGTGAATGTTGTTCGTACGATACTTGGTTAGACCAAGTTTTGATGCCATCTTGTGAATTTCACTTCTTATCTTTTTTTTTAATTTAATTACTTAATATATGTATATCTCTGATATTTTAAATTTTAATTGTACTGTGTGTTTTTTGAATTATAAAAGGACGACTTTAGGTTAGGATAGATTTCTTTCTTTGAAAGCTTAGCTAGTTTTAATTAATTAATTAATTAATTAGTTGTCTCTCAATAAGTCATTAGTTTGAAATTAAAATAATAATAATAATAATAATAATAATTGTCCTCTAAGTATGCCTTGACCTTAACCAACTAAGTTTGAAATTCATGGCAATGAACTGGAAAATTTTTAACACATGCCATAGAACTTGAGAATTTATTGATAATGATGATCCCACTTGGTATGTTTAGTTTGACTAATGTTAATTTTGGAAGAAAAACTCGTAGTCGAGCTTTCGTTGGTCACCTCAAAACTCGACTACAAGCTTTATTAATTAATTGATTTTTTATTTAAATATAAATGATCAAGAGTAGTTTTCTTAATTCAGTTTAATTTTCAATTAGTATTTTTTTTATTGAACGAGTCTAAAAATGTATTTCATGCCTAACAAACTCTTGCCCGAGAAAAACTCCTTTGCCAACTAAATTAATCTTTAAAATTAACTAATTTTCTACTTTTCAATAGTTAATTTATATTTGCACACCGAGACATAATTTAATGGTAAGTACATATTTCTCTGATTATAGATCTAATATACTATTGTCTTCCTTTTTATTCTTTTTAAATAAAAACTCGAATTAAATATCATTTTTTATTTTTACCTAATTTTTTCTAAAAAATAAAAAAGAATTCTATATATTTTAAATAATAAAAACACATATTTATTATAAATAATAAGAGAAAAGTATTCTAAATTATCAAAAAAATATATATAACCTTTCATTTTAATTATTTTAAAATGTATATATAACTTTTATATTATTAGAGTGTATAAAAAAATTTTAAAAGAAAAATTAAGTTCTATTGAACTAAAATCTAAAAAAAAGAAATAGTATCTTAATTATGTATCAAAATTAATTTTGGATCTAATTAGACAAACTTAAAAAAAATGCTATTAATATGCTTTTATATTCACGGGTATTTTAGTACTTTACTATTAATATGCTCTTGACTGCTAAAAATGTGTTGAATAATAATAATAAAAAAAAAAACTATTTTGTTAAAAAAAAGTGATGGACTATTTAATTAATTTTCTAAGAGAAAATGATGAAATTGTTAATTAAACTAAATATAAGGGGTTAAATAATAATGTAATTTTTATATTTTTAATCTATACTATGTGCCACTGTGAAAAAGAATAAGTTTATAATATTCTATTTTCAAAGGATAAGATGAACTTATAAAAAATTAAAAAGTTGATAGATATTTTAGGTTAATAAATCTAGATAAAATATCAAAAATTGAGATTTTTATTCATGAAGATTTCTATTTATTTAAAATATTTATTTATCATTCAATCCAATCGCTAAGTCATTATTTCACGCCCAATCTTAGGGGCAGCCATTAACGCCTTAGCCTAGGATGCCAAATTTGTGAGGACTATATATGATAAGGTCTTAATTAGACTGTATATGGGCCAAATGCATGTTGAAACCCTTATATAATTACACTGAAATGTTCGATTAGCCTCGTTATATTTTATTTTATTCAATTGGATACATAATTTTTATTTTTAAAACAAATTATCCTTTTTAATAATAAAATATTACACTGAAATGTTCGATTAGCCTCGTTATATTTTATTTTATTCAATTGGATACATAATTTTTATTTTTAAAACAAATTATCCTTTTTAATAATAAAATATTACAGCGTATACTATAATAATAAATATATATATGATCTATATAATAAACTTAAATTCGATTCTCTTTCCTCAACTAAAAAAATATATATATATATTGCAAAAGTTATTGATAATTTTTATTTTTTTAATATTTGAATAAATTTTTAAATTAAAATTAATTTACAAAAGATTTTTCATTGCAATTTCACGTAAAAGGCCCTGCATTATTCATTAATATTTAACTATTGAGTTTCATTGACGCAAACATGTTATAAAAATCATGTTATAAGTGCAGAGGATATAATAGCCGATTTTTTTACGGGAGAAAAACCTATTTTAACCCAAACACAAAATCTATCAATATGATATAATATTGTACAATATCACATGACAATGAGTACAATCAGAATCACATGCAATTTGATATTTTTTTGGTGGTGATTATTATAAATATTCAAGAAAATTATTATATCAAAAAACAAAAATAAAACTTTGATTCATAATAAAAGCATTGATAATTACGGTTTTATATGTTCAAAATTAATTATATTCAATTCATTATATTATTAGGACTTTATCTATAAATTTTTATTTCTGTGAAATTAAAATACTTTTAAAATTATAAAATTATGAATTCCAATTGTAATTGAATCCTAACCAACAACATAATGAACTAAATTTTATCAAACTTTCTCAATTTTTGCCTACCTATACATTAACAGTCAAAAGCTTGAAGCCATAAAGTTAAATTCAAATTTAAAAAAGCGTATAAATAATTTATTTTCAAATTTTCTAGTTATTTGATAACACTGAAAATAGATTTCGTGTTATTTTCAAATTTCGTTAATAGATAATATAACTGAGTTTGGGAATATGATCCATGATTGTATTTTTTTTGTTTCAAGATAAAGATTTTACACTTTTTTTTTTTGTGAAGAGACAAGCAAATGTGACTATTCAGAAATTAGTTAAGACGCCTCATTCTTCCTCTTTTCTTTATGATTTTTATGTGTCTTCTCAATTTTTAGAGGAGAATCTTTTGAAAGATATTTTGCATTTGGAGTAATAAAATTCTAAATTTTCTTTCAAAAAAAAAAAGGAGTCCAATTTTTAAATGTTAAAATCTACGTAAATTTTTTTTTTTTAAAAACTCACTAATTTAATCATTTTAAGTGAATACTAGCTTAATTTAGTAGTAGTATCTATTTTAAATTAGAAATAGACTTAAATTCAAGGATTTTGTAATTATATTAAATTTTCCTCTAGCTAGCATCAAGTACTTTTTCACAAGAAGCCTTTATAAAAGGAAAAGAATTTCCTAGAACCCTAATTATGGATCACAAAGTCCAGATGTTTTTATTTGCAGAGGCTGCAAACTGATCACTGCCAGTTTACACAAAGTTAAAATTCATTCAGTAAATTTTCTTTGACCCACAAGTTTTCATTTTTACCTTCTCTTTGTTTTGATCCTTCTTTGCCTTTTTATTTTATTTCTTTTATCTTCTGGATTTTTTATAATTATTCAAACAAAAAGAATATAGTCTAATTAATTTTCTGTTGTCTTTAGATTTGTCTAAGCAATGTCTCTTATGTCTGCTATAAAAAATTAAAAAGGATAAGAGAGATGTCCTCTATAAGAGTTGTATGCATATATCATGGATAAGTATTGATTTTGTGAAACTTTTTGATCCAGCTTGAAGGCTTATAATTAAATTGTCAAAAAAAAAATATTGTAAAAACTTTTTGCCAAATTTAGATCCAAATTAAATCTAATTTTCAAATAAGAAATTTGAATTTTTTTTTAATGCAGAATGAGAAAATCAAATCTGTATCCATTATCAAAATTATATATATATTTATAATTAGATTATAATATGGTGTGCGAATTCTCTTTGACACGATGCATAGGAGTTCGAATTGAAAACTTAAAAAGTGCTGATTGCTAAGTACTAATTAATTTTCCCATCTTCTAAATAATATACTTTTATAAAAGGAAAAGAAATACAAATAACGTGAAATTACAAGAGAGTACAACTGACTGACTGACAAGTAAAGATTGATTTAAGGAAATGTCATTTCATTACCATGCAATAAATAGACAAGACTAAACCAAAGATGAGTAATAAATCTGAAAGTTGGGTACGGCAAATAACCAATCATAGATATCTGGGGGTACAAAGAGATTATCATTCATTGAGGGGTAATATGGGAAGTAAAAGATATTTTTCATCAGAGTTTGAACTCATTTACCCAGAAACCATTAAAACAAAAGTGGGTTTTGTTTGATTCTGTCACTGAAAAAGAAAAGAAAAAGAAAAAGAAAAAAAAGAGGCAATCTGAAATTGTGCAGGCAATAAAGTTAAGAAGTTGAAGCTTATACTTGGACTTTGCAGCGGTTGCGGGTGTCCTTTACCAATTCTATTCTCCCCTTTTTAAAGCCTTTTAATCCTCTTAGCCTGTCCTTTATTACATTTGCCATTTTCTTCTTGGCTTTACTCAATGCCATTTTGGCAACTTTCTTCTTGCCTTTTTCCTCTCCCACTCCTTTTTAATCAGTAAAATTAAAATTGTAAGGTCAACAATTTGATACTCCTGCACAGACAAATCAACCCTTTGTGATGTATTATTGTCCATATTTTTGAGGGAAAAAAACATGTAAATACTGTATAAATTCTTTAATTTTTCCTATTTTGATATTTAAACTTATTCTTTATTCAATTAAATGCCTGAACTAATAATTTTGTCAACATTTTAGTGTCTTGTTGACACTATAAATTAATTATAGGATTTAATTTTAATTTCAAGGCTATAATTGTTTTTAGCTTATAAGTTTAATTGTTTATTTAGGCTTGGTCATTTAACTAGTTTAAATTAATTAATTAGGTTTGGATACTTGGATTTGACCATTAATTAATTTAAACCTCAACATTAACGTAAGCTACAAACAATTTTCTTCAATATATGTATAGGTGGGAGAACGTGCTACAGTGGACTTAAGAGAGTATAAGTTGAGAACATGCTATCATGAATGTGGAAAGTTATCGAAGAGAATCCTATAAATATGAGAATGAAAGATATATCTAGCTCGGACTATGAATTTCGCAAATTAGTTAAGTAAATCAATCAAACATAAATTTTAGTATATCAATTTCAATTTTAGCTACTTCTTGTGAGTTACAGTAGTTAATTCAAGACTTTCAGTACTGTCTAATTCTTATAGTTTTATTTCCTTTATGTTTTTGCAATTAAATTCCTACTAAACTAGTTCTAACTTGTTAATTTTCACAATTAATACAAGTGCCTAGATCCTTCAGTTGTCTCTTCCATTTACTGTTCTATTTCTTTTGCATGATTAATTTTATTTATTTTAGTGAATCTATTTTCATAAGTGAAGTTAAGAATCTATGAGTAATTTGGTCTTTTTTTATTTCGCATAGTCGAAGAATTAGAAGTTAAATTAGTAAGTGCTTTAATTTTTATTATCTTGTTTTTTGAGAATCTACTTCTTTGACATGCTCTCATTTGTTTGATTTTGCTATTTGTAAGGGACCAGACTTATTGGTTCCAAATTGCAGTCAAAATGTCTATTATTGTGATATTTTTGTAAGTGCACAAATTATTAATAAATAATATAGTAGTGAATAGAGTGTTGATTTCACGAAAAAGAGTTGTACCAACATTAGAACTTTCCTTATTATTTAAAGAATTAAAAATTAATTTAAACAAAACTAAACTAAACTAAATTAGAATATGAGAATTAATTAAATTTAATTAAAAAAATGATATGAAAAGTCTAGAGTTTAGATTTTATTAACTAACTATCCATACATTATCGCTAATTGAATTGATTGAATTTTATTGCATTATAATTAATGATTATATCTTCTTAAAATATATAATGTTCTCTCTTAAAATATAACACATATATTTATAATAATCAACGCATATATTTATAATAATCTTGTGTTTACTCTTGTAATTATAAGTAATTAACAAAAATTCATTAAGTTTTATAAAAATCTTTTTTTGCAATTATAACTAGTGTTCTTATCTCTTAAACAGCACATACCCTAGATTTAATATCTTAATAAACTAGTATTATAGTTCCACTATCTCTATTTCACAAAGTACCTTAAACATGCATGTATATAGTGATCAATTATTAATAAGAATTAAGCTCTAAAATAATAGATTAATTCTAACGAACAATTCCAAATCAATCAATTATACATAATAATAGGCAGATCAAAAGACTATATCTAAACTCCATATAAAAATTTAGTTACTCATAATATAAAAAGAAAACAAAATATTAATTGAATTAAACCCCAACGTTATGAAAAAGTTATTGAATAGAAGAATAAAGTTTAGAGAAAACTCTAGCGAAGAGAAGAAAAGAAAGTCCAAATTTTGAATCTCGTATCTTCCGTGTAAAGTTTTCCCAAAATCTAAATCTAATATAAAAGAAATTTAAAACTATAGAAGAATCAGATATTGGAGAGTAATCTCCCTCTCTCTCTCTCCTCTCATGCCTCTCATGTAAACTTAAAGAAAACTAATCTATATACAGATATTACAAATTCTAGATTTAGAAAGGTTTCAAAGTCCTTAAAACTTAAGAAATTTGAAGAATCAAAATGCCCTTCAAGACACGCATAAACCAAACATGATTTTGAGGATGAAATAAAAATCGAACATTCTACAAATTTACACGCCCGTGCATGACCTTCCTTGCACAGTCGTGCACCTTATTCTTCATCTTGGTGTTGAAAAATAAATTTGGATAGACCCAAAATTTTGGCATGGTCCTGCATCTTGAGGCTTGTATGGCCATGCAGGTATGATCAAACTCTTTTTACACTTTTTTATCTTTTTTTTTTTTTCGACTTCTTCCGAAGCACTTTTGAACTTCTATATTACTTGAAATTTCTTAAAAACTTCTAAAAAAAATCTAAGAAAAAATAAACAAACTATAACAATAAAAATTTAACAAAAAAGAAAATCAAAATATAAACAAAATAATAGATAAATTAATCTTAATAATTACTCTTAATATTAATGATGTAATTCACACTCAGCATCTATGATCGGTTTTATAGGTTAAAGTAATTATATTACTCATCTATATGTTAAAATGACCTAAATACTCTAATTTCTCATCACTTAAATTATATTTTTTCTATTTTCTTTCTTTATTATATATATTTTTAAATACTTTACTTCCTTTTTTTTAATTTGTTTGATGACCATACAAAAAAAAAAAAAAAGAAATGAATTTAATTTAATGATTGGATTTTTATTATTTAAAATAGAAAGAAAAATAATATTAATTTTTTAATTTTTAAATGAGAAAGAATAATTATAAAAATTTTTTATTCATAATTTGCTTCTTAGAAAGCAAATATAAATTAAAAAAATGATGAAAAATGAAAAAAAAAAAAAAAAAAAAAAAAAAAAGAGAAAATGAAAAAAATAACGTTTTAAAAAGAAGATATTTAAGTAAATTTAATGTTCAAAATAAGATACATAATCATTTTAACTTGTAAAACTTATTATAAACACCATATTATATACAAATTAGCAAATTTGAATACTTAAATAAAAAAAAAAAAGTTTAAACACCAAAATAATAAAAATTAAAAAGTTTGATCATAATTTTTCCTATTTGCGAATTTCCTATTCTATATATATGAAAATGATACAGACATTGGCAGCTTCTCTCTCTCTCTCTCTTCCTTTAATTTAATGCGTGAGGGAGAGGGACAATGCTACCTCCACAAATTTTAGCTTAACTAAACATGGTATCAAGTTTTTTTTTTTTTTTTTCTTTTATTATTTTATGTGGAGCTGTATAAATTACCAATTAACAAGAATATCAAATATTACATATATAACCAATCCTGTCACTGATAGAAATCAAAGCTAAGAGAGTCTCCACTTTTATCGCATATATATTACATCAGAATTAATTAATTTTATGAAACCCAATCTTTTCATGTTATTTCAAATGTAATTAAGATTTAATTATACAATGTGTTTCAAATTAAATGTTGTATTTATTTTAAAAGATCATGATAATATTGTATTGTTTTTTATATCAGCATAATTGACTGGTGAATCGATATATCATGTAGGGGAAAGAATTCTATGCATTAAAAAAGAAAAAAAAAATCATGAAAATGAATATGATGAACAAATCTTTCTGATTTTTTTTTTCACGCTTGAATCATGATGCAAAACAAGTCAAAGTCAAGTAAGTATGGCATAAGAAGCTGACAAAATTATTGAGTATAATACGTTACTTATAAACTAAACTAATAAAAGTATGACACGTTAATTAATAATGTGAAATAATGAATAAACTAATCCAATACAAATAAAACACATTGATTAATGATATTATAATTTATGAGTGATTTGATATCATTAATTAACGTATCGTACTTTTATTAGTTTAATTTATAAGAAATGTGATAAATTTAATCTACTTAAAAATTTCTCATACGAAGCTTTATACATTTTGACAGCAATATCAAATCATTTGCTCCATTTCTTCTTTTTTATTAAATTATGAATAAAAGGGTTGTCAATATCTGAATCGAACGATGAAGGTGGGTCAGCAGCAATAGCACTGAGCCCAGGTCATAGAAATAGGTAAATTGTAATTGTAAGTAACATTAAAGCTTCCATATTGGATGTGTAGGAAAATAGCCAAATGTTTTGTTAGAGAAGAAATTGATGATCTAAAAAGTGCGACCCTACCATACCCCATTTTCCAATATTGCTTTGGATTGATGCCACTATTTCGAAACAAGATCAGTGTGGCCATTCTTGTGGTCTTGTCAAACATGTTGCCTATGCAGGAGCACGTGAAGATTATTTCAAAATCCTGCTCTTATTTTATCTTATACTATATTTTTTATTTTTATTTTTTAACTTTAAAACTCATTTCTATTTATGTTTTGTTTCTTCATGGATCAATAATATCACATTCGGACAGTTCATTGTCAGTGCTATTTTTTTTTAAATTCCAGAAATAACAAAATTTACAAATAAAATTTAGAGATTTCAGATTTATCAGAATGTGGTTTGCAGGTTGCTGTTAGGTTGTCATTTTTCAAGAAAAATGCTGCAAAAAAATCCTAATGACAACCTGGTCTTGAAAATTAATTGCCAATTCTTGGGGGAAAAACAATTTTACTTAAAAAAAAAATGGAAATCCAAAATTGTTAGGCTCAATTCCAACAATTTGCACCCATAACTAGTTTATCTTGTGAGCCTGTGCTCTGCTTATACTCTGTAATTACTGAAACAAATCTAACTCGAAACACCCCATCTAAAGACTCCGCTCATATCACATCATCCTCGGTTTTCTGTTCAACTCTGGCCACTGATTCTTCTATAATTGGCAACTAATCTGGTTCTCTAAATTTGATTTTTCTATTACCTGATAAAATTTGTATTAATTGTGCTTTTCAAAGACAGTAGCATTCATAGAACATAAACACACTATAGATCACTAGATAAGCACAAGGTATACAATCAGTTTAATTGCATGTAGATATTTATGGTTTTCATTAAAAAGAGGGAATCTCAAAATATCAAGAACCAAAACTTAGTTATCTGGTCCCACAAATGATTCTATGGGTACTCAGTCATCCCAACATTTGAACTTGTACGATTTGCCTTGTTTGATGGCTGAGGAGCAGTCGCCTTGGAGAAATACATGTAGTAGTATACATTAAGTATCATTGTTGCGACCACAAACACAGCTCCAGCAACAAAAACACCTTTCCGTAATGTTTCACATGAGAAATTTTGAGCATATATCATTCCTCGGTACTTGGTGTGATATGCATTTTTCGTTGCACCTGCAATTAGACATGCTTCTGCAACCAGAAAAGTCACCCTGCATATCCAGAACATAGAAAAGGCCTGAGATTCTCAAATAATGTACGACTTGTTCATTCTACCACAAAGATTAGTTCCAATGCAAATGTAAATAAAAGGTCAATTAGTTCCAGAAAATAAAAAGGATCCTCAGCAAAAGGTTAAATGTAGATTAATTCCAATTGTTGGCCTTTTCCTTATAAGAGTCCTATTATACGAGTATATGAATGTTACAAAAGGTCATCTCCACCTTGATGTGGCATTTGTCATGCATAACACTATTGAGTTCAATATTTACAGATGTAAGGATTCCAAATGGGGCAACCATAGTCCAAAGTTAAAATAGAAAACACGTAATCATTCAATATGGTGTATGGATGACATGTGCTTTATCCACATGCAGAGAGAGTGTGTGCATCAATGTGAAAAATGAAATGAAGAAATCAAATACATGCAAACAGCAAACTGCTGCATATCCTCAGAAAGAGACTGACATTTGGCTTAATTGTAATGCTTCATGTGCATTGTTAATGCCAATCTTAGAAGATAGGATTCCCATATAAAAATTGTGTGAGAATGTTATATTGCAGGTGAAAAATTCTCACCATGATGAGACAAAATAGATTATGGACCAAGCTCGATTTCCTCCAGGGGCTAATGGTCTTCCAAAACACATGCACTTTGTCACACCCATTAGCAGTGATTCACTTGAAAGGAGAAACAAGAAAGCACCCACCCCATAACCAGTTGCAACATCAGAGTTGTATACACAATATGTAGCATTTGTTGGATCTTTCTCAATACGACCCTGTCATACACAAAATAAAAGAATCCAAATGAGATTGCAAGGGTCTAAATCAGTGAGAAATTCCCAGCCATATCACACTAAAATAATTGTGCCTGTTTACTGCTCGGGCAAAGACAATCTATGTCTGACCCATGGAGGATTTTATGCCTAACAAAGTCTAAGAAGAGTTCCTTTTATTTTTTATTTTCCTATCAAGGAATTCCAGTTGCCTGCACACAAATACCTAACCATCCCTATTCCCCATCAAACAAATACATTAGCTAACATATTAACTATTAGGTACTAGTCCTATTTTTGAAGACTGCTTGAAGAGAACATAGAGAACTAGGTGATCTTACTTGAAATTACTAATCTAAACAAAATTATGTATTTATGTGGTAACTGGAAGATTTTGAATTACTTTTAAAAAATAATATTCTTTTACAAAATTTTAAAATTTCCATCCAAGTAAGATGTCAAATTTTTATTTAATGGCAGAAAAAATCCACATCAAGGAATTTACTCTATTTCCCCTTTATTAGCAGGGAACTTTGAGTACTCATGGGAAATAAAGTAACGATACAGCCACAACCTATAGATAAAATACCTCACTTGCAGAGATCCAACCGAATATGCATACCTAGATTGTGCTTTCTCCAAGATTGTGGCCTTAATATGACTGTTAAAAAAAATTTGGGGATCAAAAGAAATGCCTAAATCACATGTGACACTGCCATGTTAAACTGCATCATATCTAGCATCATCTATTAACTAATGAAATGTTGATGCATCTCTGCTTTTAACACTAGCAATTCACCTATTGATGTTTGTTAGGTCCAAGCAGCCATAGCAAATAGGTTAGAGCCTACCAAAGAGTCTCATCATAGTTGTCCACAACCTAGCTGATACCATCATAAATCATTTTCAGCTAATTCTTTTGGCATAATCCTATGCATTCTTAGTACCCCACACCACAAATCCATGGCAAATTATCACTCGCTTGCAGCATTTTAATCTGGGATTATGGTACCCAATACAAACATAATTTATTGCACAATCCAAAATAAATTACTTATTGAATTGCCACTCATCCATCTAAAATCTCAGGTAAAGTAAGGTTATGGGCAAAACTTTTTTTTTTTTTTTTGGTTCCATACATTCTACAGAAAGTTAATTTTCCAAAAATCCTTTTCTGCAATTTTTGAGTTTGGTACAGATAAGAAAATTGGTCAACTACAAACGTGTTTGTAATCCAACAGAAAGCTAAGCAATCTTACTAAGTTTTATAAACACACGGAAAATGGAAGGAACTCAGACCCACCTGGGCATACGCGCATTAGTTTAATAAATACTAACCATTACCCACTATCATTGAGCATGATTGACCAACACAGATTGTCCACAGCCACCACAATTTGCTATTTATTTCTTTCTCGGAATTTTCTTTTACATTCAAGAATTTTCAAACCTACTGCAAAATAATGTGACGTTGTCATAGGTTGAGACCCCCCAAAAAATAAAATCTATGTAAATATTTTTTCAAAAATAAATTATTTTGCAAAAAAAAAAATGAAATCTTAATTGCCTAACAATCTTGTAGAACTTTCCTTAATTAAATCTTGATGCCAGCATTGACCCCTCATCTACCCCCTCCTTTAGATCATGAATTAAAAGCCATTAAAATTACAAAAAAACAACAATAATTGTCTGTGATTTTTGGAAATTGTTAAATTTTAACATTTTAACAATAATCTTAACATTTTTGTATTTAATAGATATGGGATACTCTTAATAAAATTTAAAAAGAGAATGAATATTAAGGGTGTGTTTGTTAAGATGTAATGAGATGTAATGTAATGTAATCAAATAAATTTTTAATATAAATTTACATTAAAATTTCATTTTATTACATTATATTACGTCTCATTACTCCCTACCAAACGTACTCTAAAAGTAAAACCTACAAAGATTCTGCATCACATGCAGAGGTCCGATGATGCATGCTCAAATTCAAAATTTTAATACATCTAGCAGAAAGTTAAAGCTTAAAATTTCATAGTATTATGTAACTTCAAAATTCAAATGGCCTCCTAAGATTGCGACCTTGTAACGGTCATTAAACTAACTTTAGGGATCAAAAGAAACACCCAGATGTTGCAAACTGCCATTCTTCAACATAGGAATCAAGCAAGGAAACAAAACAACAATGTGTTAAGACTTATGGAACAACTAAAACAAATATAAATTACCAATATCCTTGTAACATTTGCAATTCACCTTATGCTGTTTACAATGTCCAAGACGCTATAGGGCATATTAGAGCTATTCAACTAATCCTGCTTAATCACGTATTATAAATTTATCTTAATTAAGGACAAATCTAATAACGAAATAAAACTAAACAGGAACTTAAGCAAATGATCGACACATAAAACTCTTAACCTCAATCATAATCAAACAATTGAAGTCACAGATCTCCAAAATTCGAAGCATCTAATGAAAGAAAAACAAAGATCAAAGCTAGAAGAATGATGAATTAGATAAATGCTTAACTTCATTAACATTACAAAGCAAAAATGAAACCTAAAAAGAAAAAGGAGGCATACAACGCTTCTTCGTCTCTCGGCGGCAATGGCGAATCCAAAGGCAATGAGGCTGAGAACCACCACCAGAAGGTGAACGAGAGTCGAGCCCTTTCCTTCTCCCATCTGAAAATCTCTTCTATTTCAGGTTTGCTAGAGAAAGAAAGCTTCTAAGCTCTGCTCACTCGCTGCTATGCTTAGTTAAGTACCAAGTGGTGTGAAAAGAAGAGCAAGGGAAATGCTTTCTTAGACCCACGCGACTTTTACTATGTTATGTTCGCGTGCCTGTTAAAAGAGTCTTACGGTCCAATAGAGAGTGTGCGTTATTTATAGGCGATGCTTGATTATGTGGATAAGGACAATTGCCTGTTAAAAGAGACGAGGGTTTGGAAGAAGGGTTTTATGATTGCATCCGACGCGGGTTATGGTTTGAATTTACATTATACTCTGAAAAGACACAAACTATAAATAAAAAATAATATTTTTATCATTTAATTGAAATATCAAAAATTATTAGGAAAATAAATACATTTCGTGTTGGAGCTAGAAAATAATTGCTTATAAATTATTAATAACAATATAAAATTAAAAATATATAAATAATCATAACCTTAGAAATATATACTTAAAATAAAGGAGAAAAAATATAAAATCAAAAAGCATTATTTATTATTGTATATTATATTGTATTTATTTAGTTTAGAATAAACTGATATATTTATACAAAATAAATATTATAAAATAGAAAAATTGAGATATCCTAAAAAGATAGATTAATTAGGAATATATCGTTAATTATCCTAAATAGGTGGATTGATATACTAATTAAGAATATATATTAATACCTCCCTCAAACTCAAGAGTATTGTTTTGAAACATTTTGAGTTTGCATACTGACTCTTGAAAACATACTAGGAAGATGCTATTTGTAAATCTCCTCAATAAGATCTCCATGGAACAAAGAGAAATAGTCATATTGATAAATATTGACATAATAGCAGTTTTATAAAAAATCTAACGATATTAAAATATGATATTGGCTAATTGTTTTAAATGTAAAAATATTTGCATGTGACCACTCATCTAAAACTGACTTTAGCATTAAAATTATGTCAATATATCCCAAAAAAAGTGAGAGTAGAACGTCCAAAAATTTTAAAAATCACTTTGAATTAAACGCTTATACAAGAAGTTAATAAAGTGATAAAATATGGGGGCATGAGTGCCATACGACACTGTAGTATTCAAAATCCTCCAAGAATTACTTTGAATTAAATGCATAAACAATGTGTCAACAAAGTGAAAAAATAAAAAGACAAGTGTCATGAAATCAAACAAAAAAATGACACTATAGTTGGGCATGAAAATTATCTCTCCACATAGCCAAAGAAAAAAAATGAAATAAAGAAAGAAGCCAAGAATGAGAGGCTAATAGAAGAAAATTAAAATATAAAGCTAGGTAAGGTTTAAATAAGAAAATAGGCAAAAATAAAATATAGAGTAAAATGAAGATTGAATGACATAATTTTTAATGATAAGGTGATTTTACAAAATAAAACCATTGATGAGAAAAATGTTAAATAATAATTTGTGGAAGAAAAATTGGATTATTATACTTTCCTTTTTTTTTTTTTTTTTGACATTATCAAAATTAGTAAATCAAAAAATTCGAGCAAAATAAAATTTTAAAATAGAGATTCTGATACCAACTTAAAATAAAGGAGAAGAAATATAAAATCAAAAAGCACTATTTATTATTGTATGTTATATTGTATTCGTTTAGTACATAACAAACTGATATATTTATACAAAACAAACATTATAGGATAGGAAAATTGAGATATCCTAAAAAAAATAGATTAATTAAGAATATATCGCTAATTATCTTAAATAGGTAGACTAATATACTAATTAAAAATATACATTATCATATATTATGAATTAATTATTTTTTGTTAATTTATTTAAGACTGAAAATATTTACACATAAAAATATAATATATAGTTTTATTTAAAATGAAAAATGAGATAAAAAGATAATTAATATTGGAAGGCAAACTTGGCTTTTTGAATTTTTGTAGGAAGATCGGACGGGCAGAATTGATTTATAGGAGGTAGAACTTATGAGAAGAACATGAAGACGCCCACATTGGACCCCTTAAATCTGGTTAACTACAAGAAATTAGACGAACGTCTGAATTATTACAGGAGGGATTAAGAGGAATGTTCCAGAAAGGGGCTGCATTTCCTTAAAATTAGCAATTACGCCACTAAAAGGCAATTACTCAGTGGCAGGTCAAAAATTTTTTAGGCCGTAGGCACTTGGGCTTTGCCGTTGCCCAACTCCTTTTAAGCCTATAGCAAATAATTGTCAAAGTCTTTCTTTTTCCTCCACCTAAAAAGTCTCTCTCTTTCTTAAAGGAGAGGTACTTTTTAAATTTTTAATATAAATTTAAAAAAATCAATCTTAAAAATTAATTTTTTAAGATTGAGATATATATTTTTATATTAATCACTTAATATTTTTATATATAATTAATGTGAGATATTCTTATACTCCTCTTTCAAGTGACAACGGGATATTCAAAATTATCACTTGAAATAATTAAAACTAGATTAACCAGTAAGATAATATGGTAAACTGGACCAACTACAAGGTAATTAGGTAATCAGATAAATCGAATCAATCAGCAAGGTAATCAAGTAAACGGACCAATCTAACAAGATAATTAGGTAGATAGGATCAACCTGTTCTGATATTATATTAAATTTTTAATACAAATTTAAGAGAACTAATCTTAAAAATTAGCTTGTTAATATTAAAGTGTTCATTTTTATATTAATCATTTAATATTTTTATATATAATTAATGTGGGATATTTTAATAGTACCCAATAGTCATAGTAAAAGAAGCATTTTATTTTTATTTTTTAAATTGACTATATAAGGCTAAGATGGGTTTTGAACAGAACTTGGCAGATGAATTTTAGGTTTTATAGTATAAAAGATTTTAACTTGAGTGGATCTTCCGCAGGTCAAAATGGATTTTGAACCGAAATTTGAATATGAAACAGTGCTAACAACACTACCACTGGGTTAGGCTTAGGCACCTTCCCTCATTGAAGTTCTTTATATTTGAAAAAAAAAATAATAATACTGGAAATTAAGTGATTGTCAAACTCATACCAAATTAGATTATAGTCAAAATTATAAGTTACAGGTTACTTTCATTATTATAATCTATATCCAAAGTTTTTAAAAGAAAAGTACATTTCAAATTTTAAAGGCAGAAAGCGTAAGAATTGAAAAATGAAATTAAACATTCTATACAATGAGATGTGTACATATTCATGCACAAGCTTCAAATAAAAATGGAAGTATTAATTATAAATTTGTAACGTGTTGAATTTGCATAACATTAATTAAGCCTGTATTTGGAAACTCAAATTTTGTAAGCATTCAATTCAATTGAATTGAATTTTGTCAATTTTCATATTTAAAAAAGTATAACTAATAAAATTCAATTATTTTAATGTAAAAAAAAGAGTCATTTTGAAATAAATGAAACAATGCTAGAATTGATGAATTTTAAAAAAATTCAATTGATTTAATAAATTCTATTATTGAAAAAATAAAATATTCTCATTTAAATTAAACATTACTCTTCCTATATAAGTTTAAAATGAGAGAATATGCATTCTTTTATTATTTTTTTTTTCAATTATTTATACTAATACATAAAGGAGAATCCTAGGAGATCCAGTAAGTAAACAGTATTCTGCAATTGATTTTGGGTTGTGATTTTACCAAGATGCCGCTAGTTGTTTCCCTAACTCATACGCAAAACGATGCTGTTTATTAGGGTAGAAGGGTCAAAAGCTCTTTTACTTTTATGGCCTCTGTTATGCGCTCTCCATTGCGAAGACGATGTCGTTTTTGGGCATATTTTTACAATTGGATAGTGGTGAGAGTTCGAGAGATTTGAGGGTGATATGAGAGGAAGGAGTTGTGATTGATCTTGGATTGAGAAGTTTTCAACCTGTTTTCCCGCTTTAAGATTTGACCTTGATTACTCGTTTATTTGATTCCCCTTTTTGTTTTCATTTTCATTTGTTTTTCCACTTTGTATTCATTTTTGCTTAATTTTTTTGAGGCATCAATCGTGTAAGAGCCCGTCGATTATTACGTTGCCGATCTAGCCAGACAAGTGTAGGTTACAAGCTCTGGAAGCTTGCTTTACGATTTCGGTGGCAGATCAAGATGATTTTGGTATTTTATTTTGTCAATTCTCATGTTTAAAAATGTATAACTAATGAAATTCAATTCTTTTAACTAAAAAAAAGAAATCATTTTAAAAGAAATGAAATAATTTCAAAATAGAAGGATTTTGCTATAATTCAATTGATTTAATGAATTCTATTATAGAAAACCTAAAATGTTATCATTTAAATTAAAAATGACTCTTTCTATATAAAGTTAAAATAAAAGAATAACTGCATTATTATTATTTTAATTATTTTAAATAATAAAATTCAAATGAATTCTGTTATTTTAAAATTTATTCCAAACACCTAAATTTTATCAGTAAAATTGAATTGAATCCAGATTTTAAATATGATTTATTCCAAAAGGTGACTAAAACTGCATTAATCTACTTAAAGTTGTATCAAAGGTAAAGATGTTAAGCCATGAATTTTTCGCTTGGTGGGTATAGATTTGATTGCGCTACTAACCAAAGATGAAGCTTGTGGGGTCAACGTACCGAAATGGAAACAGAGAAGAAGATGAATCTGTTGTATTGTAGAATTAAGTAGTTGTTGAAGTAATGTTACCTAAATCTCAGACAAATGGATAAGTTCTGTTGTTTTGTCCAAATCACATATATAAAGAAAATTATGTATTTGAATATGCAATAATGAAAATTGCCGACAGGCTAATACTGTTTGAGAAAATTAAAATTATAAATACCGCAATAAGCAAAGAAAAAAGCAGTTATAGAAGTAATGTTACCTAATTAATCTTAGACAGATAGACAAGTTCTATTGTTTTGTCCAAATCACATATATAAGAAAAATGATGTAGGTGAATATGTGATACTGAGATATTGTCGAAAGGCTAATACTGTTTGAGAAAATGAGAGTTATAAGCACCACAAAAAAGAAGAAGAAAAAAGTAATATAAATAAATTTTACGTTGTCAATTTTTCAATAAATTTACATTTACAGTACTTCGAAGGGATAATTAACTAAATCGTTATATTACAAATTTTGGATGAACAAAACTCTTTCCATCATTTTATTTAAAAAATTTAATGCTTAAACTAGCCAATAAAAAGAGAAGTAAATTTATCAAATTTTCTAGCCAATTAAGGTAACCTTAGGTTATATTATAGTATTTTTTTTTTATTTGCAAATAGAAAGGAAAATTAAAAAAGGAAAAAAAAAAAAAACTAGTTGCGCTATGTAACAGTAATGAATTTATATGGAAACAGAGATTTTAGATAATGTATTTGGCAAATGCAGGATGTTAAGAATAAATTCTACGTCAAAAAATACACTAAAAATATATGGGTATAGAATGATTTGGATTTGACTACCTAATTGATTAGATTTAACCTTTTATTAATGATTGATTCAAATTCATTAAATCCAATTTATTTGTAATCTTAACCTACTCCTATTCAAATTACCTATATCTTTTCAATACAATTTCTATCACAGGTGTGGCTACCTATTGGAAAGATTCACTTTGAGACTCTTTCATATCTCCCGAATATCTCACCATAGTGCTTAGCTAAGGATTGATAACCTTCTTCGCATGGGATGGATTCCTTGCTTGGAATTTGAGTTTGAAGTAATTTTTTTTTTTAAATTTTATCAAACAGTATTACAACATACAAATGATAAAATTTAATCTAATTATGTTAAATAACATAAAATAGATGACACGCCCCAAACTCAAGGGCACTTGACCGGCACTAGGACAAGGGAAATGCACGTAGCTACCAGTGTTCGTAGTAAGCTTAACCCAAAACACATAACAGAAAATCTAAAACTGAAAGGGCTATGGGCCCAAATGAGGTAAGCAGATCCAAATAAAACAAAATATAAATTAAAATCTTATTGGGCTAACAATTTGTTTATTCCATAAATGTAATAAATTACAAAAGGTTCTGCTTAACAATAAACTATAGCTCTTTAAAATACATAACTGAATGATAACAATGTACAAGTACAAAGTATAACATTGCAGAGTTCTAGAATTATAATTACAGATATACATTTATTACATGTATTCTTAATATCCCATTAATATAAACTACTGCTGAAGGGAAATTGGCAGTTTACTCGAGTACAATTTTTTCACAAGCTCATTCCCTAATCTGAAAGCAACAAGATGAACAGGAATGAGCGCTCGACTCAGCGAATGATACTAGCTAATATATTAAACTGGTATCCTACAAATAGATTTCTAATACACATGCAATACACTATGTCATAGAGACAAACAGTTCATATCATCAAATAAGGATGAAATACAGTCCACAGTACCACTCTAATCTCAATATGGGGAGCTGATCCCCCTATCCTGACTCTCTGAATCTAATAATCTATCTCTTATATCCAAGGGGCCCGGCCGTCACTGGTCTGTACCACGCAGCCCTGACCCGACTGACAGCGGCCTTGACAATGAGCAGGCCCGGTCAGCATCCATCAGTCATAACTCATCTTCTAAATCTCAATAGAATCATAATTGTAATCATAACAAATCCATAATCCTAGGTGGTACTGTATCCTTCCGACCTCCATCCATCAATCACAATACAATACAACATAGCATACAGCATATTGAGTTATTATTCACAGTCAAATGTTACATGCTTACATATGCAATAGTAGTGCATAGTATATATATATATATATATATATATATATATATATATATATATATATATATATATATATATATATACACACAGAAATGCAGATGTAAATGAGAACAGGATAATACATTAGTGAGTATCACTCACCTAACTGACGACGCTTCTAACTGACTTTCCTCGAAAGAGCAGCCTTGGAACAAGGAAGACACCAGACATCGACGCCTCGCAACAATGGACATAATGAGGATAAGAATCACACTGAACCCAAAGACAGACTCGATAACCTAACAATTACTATAATAACTACTAAATATAAAATAACTTATTTAAACGACTGAAATACAAAGATTTCAGGTTAACCTTCACAAATTTCAATCATATGGATGCCGAGAATCGCGCCGAAACATCGAAACGGAACTGTTGCACCTCCCCACGAGCTGTTGCCACTCGCTGTCGCTGTTGGTGGCGGATCTGGGGAAGCTCCACACCAGCAGGTTCACCTCGACTCCAAGATCACGAAAATGGTCACCATTCGCCGTCACTTGATAACTCTATATTTTTAGAGTTATTTTAATTGTTTAAACTTAAATTTTAGCTCAATTCTCGAGAATGCAATAATATTATTACTTATTTTTAGAAATAAATAGTTCTACAATTTATAAATAAATTATAACATATTTTAAGTATTTTTATTTTATTTTTGCAGATCAAAATGATGCAGTAAAAATAAAGATGCAAGCAATGATTCAAGTTTTCAATCAATGAGAAATAAATTCAATGGTTGGTGGCCAAAATTCAATGGTTGGTAGCCAACCTAACCATTTTTGAATATTGATGAAGGAATTCAATGGTTGGTGGCCAAAATTCAATGGTTGGTAGCCAACCTAACCATTTTTGAATATTGATGAAGGAATTCAATGGTTGGTGGCCAACCTAACCATCAATGTTGAATTTTTGATGTAAGAATTTTAATGGAACTTGAATTCTTCCACCAAACATGTCTATAAATACCATGCTTGGCAAAGGGAAATGGCATCAAAGAAAATCCATAAAAAAAATATGTAGAGAGATTTTCATATGTTTTCTTAGAGTAGATTAGTTTTATTTTTTATTTTGATCAAGAGAAGGAGTTTTTGGAAGCTTGAGTTCATCAAAGATTATATCCCAAAACAAGTTCTCTCTAAACTCTATTCTTGAATTTAATTTTAAGTTGTTATTATGTTTATTGTTAATTTAATTATTTCTTTCTTTTCAATTATGAATAGCTAATTTTATTTTCTAGGATTTAGATGTAATCTTTTGATTTGCATATGATTATTTATATTTAATTGATTGGATTTGATTGTTGGAATTAATCTTTTATCTTAGAACTTAATGCTTGTAATTAACTGGCCATTAATTGCATGATTTAAGATATTGTGTGAAGTAGCGAGAGTGGAAGCACAATATTAGTTCATTAGGATAATTGACCTAGGGAATGTATTACTTAGAGATAAGAATACTCCTTTGTGATTTTTAAAAGGATTTCCATAAAACTTAATGGGTTTGTGTTAATTGCTTATGATCACGAGAGTAGACGTAAGGTTAATATGAACACACATGTTGTATCTTGAGAGAGAACATCATATAATTTAGAGAAATCTAATCATTAATTCCAGCAAAAATAATCCAATCTAAAAAATATAAAGTAATCATAGGTAATCAATTGATGAATTCTAAATCCTAGACCTTTAATCTTATTTTCATATTTATCATTATTTATTTACTTCAATTTCATTTTAGTTTAAAATATAAAATCTCATAATTGATTTTCTAAATAATAGAGTAATATTAAAAATTGGTACTTGACAAACCCTTCCTCGTGGGAACGATACTCACTCATCACTTTATTACTTGTAAACGATCTGTGCACTTGCAGAAATCGCGCAACATCACTCGCCCTCCAGCCGCCGGAAAACACCTCCAAAATTACGGTTTTGCATTTTTTGATCTCCTCCTCCGGTGATCCTTAGGGGCAAGGTAGGTACCAAAATGAAACTCTCATCCTCAGGAGTTGAACGAGACCAAGATCGCTGGATTCTGCCGCCGGAATCAGCCAAAAAATCGAGTTGAAGTTGCGGGGGCCGGACTCCCTCTTCACGCGATTTCTCCGCCATCTGTTGGCCGATTGACGATCCACCACCTCCCCTGGGGTCGCCGGACGACCCTCTACCCAGCGGTGGTGGCAGTGCTCGCCACGGCCAGCCAGAACACCACCAAGCTCCTCTCTCTCTCTCCTCTTTCCTTTGCTGTTTCTTTCCTCTTCAGTTCTTCTTCTTCCTTCCCTCACCTGACCAACCACTCTCACCTTTCCTTTTTCTTCTTCTTTTAATTTTTCTTACTTAAAACACTTAAAACATACTTATATATATATATATATATATATATATATATATATATATATATATATATACAAATGTAACACTAACACAATATATATATATATATATATTTATATACAAATTAACAATAATAATAGTAATAATAACAATAATAATAATACTAATAATAATAATAATAACAACAATATTAACTCATAGTTATATATAATAATAATAAAAATAATAATAATAATAAGAAGAAGAAGAAGAAGAAGAAATATTTATAATACACATATTAATTATAATAATTTACACATAAACTTATATATAACAATAATACTATGGAAAGTAATAATAATTCAATTAATACAATTTATTCATAATAATAGTAATTATAATGGAAATCCAAACATCTGATAAAAATACTATAATTAAACTTATAATATTAATTAATACCTTTATTAATACTCAAATATCAAAATACAATCCAAAATACAATTCTCCTAAAATCCACACTAACATTATCATAATAATATACATATATAATATTATAATAAAATTACCATTCATAATACATATTCAAATTATCTAAATATTTATAATTTAGTAAAATATAATTTCAATTCTTACTTCAATAAGGAAAATAATAAAATAATACGTTTCCGTACAAAAATATAATTTTTTAAAATAAATGAAAATTCAGGGTGTTTCAATAGAACAATTCAAAGTCATAGTATTGAAATAATTATTAAAATAGAACAATTCAAAGTCATAGTATTGAAATAAATATTTTCATTTATATCAAATATAACATTTTAAATGAATTTTAGAAATCATTAATAGCAACTAGTCTTAACATGTATTCCCTCCATCTTATAATAATAATTGTTTTAGGAAAAACAAATTTTGTTTTAAATTAATTGTTATTTTAAGAGTTTGCGGAAGATTTATTATTTTTTTTCTCAATTTTAACATCATTTCTAACTTCATTTTTTTTTTCATTTTTTATGCAATATTTATTATATTTAGTGATAAAATAATGGTATATTTGTTCATTTCAATAAAAATTGAAAATTTTCAATACTCCCTCAATTCTGAAAAAAAGTGGCCATTAAAAAAAGTAAATTTTGTTCATAAATAAGTGGTCATTTAGCAATCCAACAAAAAAAAATAGTAAAATGACTAATTGACCCTTCTATTTTGCCGAATATAGCAGGTGTTTTCTAAATTTATGCTGTAATTAATGAAGGTTTTTTTGGTAACTTATGACAAAATTATTATTACCTTAAAAATGATGATTTTTATTTATTGACCACTTTTTTTCATAATGGAAGAAGTAGCTTGCTTGATATGTGTGCAATTTTCTAAAATGACTATTATTATGAATAGGGGGAATAAATATTTATTTGTTAGACAATTATTAATTGGTGCAAATATATATAAATGGGCAGCATGGATTTGTTGACCACAAGAACCACAGATCTCCAGGATACTATGATGGAAGGTACTGCACAATGTGGTAGCTGCCGATGTTTGGTTGCACAGACACAGATTCATCACAGGTTCTGAAGGAATTGAAAGAGGCTAAGAACACGAACCCTGATGCATTTATTGGGATTATTGGTTTTGATAACAAACGCCGAGTCCAACGCATCAGTTTCATTGCCTAGAAGCCACCTGGTTTTTCTAATAATTAAATGCCAAATATTTAAAGAGAAATACCAAAGATTTTTCTTTGCATTTTTCTTATTGAGACATGTGACATGTTTTAAAATTAATCCTATAAATATTAATATAGTAGTGCAAATATAGTGCTTAAACAATAAATAAATTTAATCTCCCCACACAAAAATAGTTTGACCACTGCTAATGGATTTGTTTCATTGCAACTAATTCAAATAATGAAATCCACAGGACAGATACATATTGAAACAATCTTGGAATATGGGGATTATTCTGACTTTATTCTTAATTATGAAGTTTATCACTGTTGAAAAATGGAACAAGGTATTGGATGCATGCTCATACAATAGAAGCAGTTTCAGTTGGAGAAAGGGAATGGAGATGGTGTAGCAGAATGGCTAAAGGGAGGAGCATTTTATGTCAGATCAATGGAATCGCTTTTATAGCTTCCATCTATTGTAATTGGCAGGGTAGGAATCTCATCATATTTGAACAACATTCTGATTCTGGAAGTTCTGCACTTGGAAAATTCAGAACGTTGAAGATGTACTCCAAAAGGAGTAGCAACAGAAAGTTTATAGACTTATATAGGAAATGGCAGCTGATTGGTTAATGTACTTAGAAGATTTTAGTTGAATATTTAGGTTGTATTTCTTATTCAGTTCGCAATAAGATCTATTTTGGTGATTTTGAAAAAAAAAAAAAGAAGGAAAAGAAATTCAGTTTTCTAGTAAAATTTCTACCTAGAAAATGTATGGTTTTAGTAATATTTATGAATTTAATTTTCATTATGAATATTGAAAAAGTTGTCCGCTTGTTTAGTATTGTTTCTAAGTCTTTCCCAGTTCTGCATTCCTACTCCTAGTAGGAGCATGATTATGTATTTGATTTGGCAGTGAAGCAGATGGAAGGATTAGCTATTACAAGCTGGTTTAATTTAGAAAAGTCAAAGAACAAAGGAGGCTTGTGGTTCAAAGAGTTTGGTTAATAAAGAAGATAAGCTTTTTCTTTTTCCCCACACAGAGCACTTATGGGCAAAATTTGCGGATTAACTACAAAATTGTACGTATTTATTGGAGACAAATTACAGAATATGGAAAACTTGATGCTTTTTGGATTATGAATTCCATCAGTACACACACTGAATGGGTGGAAGCCATTATGAATTGTAAAATTTTATGTTCATACTTGCAATGCACAATCAAAATCAGCTCATTTGAATACAATAAACCGAATTCAATACTAAATGAAGACAAAAGAGTCCAAAAAAAAATACCAAGAAACTTCTACTTCCGTAACTATCTACAGGAACTGACTTCCAACCTTTTGTATTGCTTATATTCTCTTGACGTTTTACAGGTAGAAAATCAACTTCTTCATTTTTATTATCTCTGCCACACTTGTCTCTAAAATGATCAAGAGCTTTAGTTTTCACAGAAAACTTCATCTGGCTGTATTCATGCTTCAAGATTCATAACACCACCTTCAACCTGTCTTCTTGTGAATTTACCTTCAAAGATATGCAACATTTAGTAATTTTGCCTGAACATTTTGATAGAAAAAATAATGTGCCTTTTGAAAAGCATATGTTGCCTTATCACCTCATCTTCTGTGGATCTAGTCTTTTCTTTTGACTGCGATGTGTTCAAATTGATCCTTGTTGAACGCATATTTTGCACTACAAATATTCCCGCAGTCTTATCTTTGCATTAGAAAAAATCAATTAATGCAAACAGGCGACTCTTTTTTCGTTCAGTCTTTTGTTAAAAATTATAACTTGACAACTTTGGCCATCTATTAAAACTTAAAATTCATCTAATTTTTTACGATTGGGGTTTGCCAAATCAACTAAAATCTGTCCTTTAATTCCAGACCTTGAACAATTCTCTAAGTACCTATCATGATGAAGAGAAAAACAAAACTTTTTCAATCTATATTCATATTAATTAAATCTCTAAATTAATTTCATAAGCACATTTGATAATGTATTATAAAAGTCCGATCCATTTAATCAGTCGCATGTTAATCATATGCTATTTTTCATTAATCAGTCATATGTTATTTTTAAATGAGTCGCATATTAATCACATATTATTTTAAAATAAATAAGACTCATATTATGGTTGAAAGGACGATAATAGATCACTTTTTCCATTGTACATACTACAATACTAAAATTGTACCTTAGTGATGGCCATATATAAATCAATTTAATATCATTTTGTCTAAATAGAATTATTTTATCCAACATTCTTTAATTTAATCACAATTATCATCAAGTTCAATTACAAAATTGATATTTTTTCATTTATAAGCTTTAAAAAAATTAGTAGTACAAAATTACCTTACAATTCAATATCATATTGAGTTGTTCATCTTGATTCATATATAATGAAAAATATACTAAAATATAAGGGAATACGTCAAGTTATATTCAACTATTGCGCCATATTGAATATTATCAAGGGCAATTTATCTCAATACGCACACACCAAAATAAAAAAAAGACTAAATATAAAGAATATTAATTTTTCTTTTTTTACCATTTAAAGAAGTAAGTGGAAATGAAAAATTAAATGTCCACATTAAAAAAAAAAAAAGTAGGATTAAGGTTTTAAAATTAAAATATCCTAAGAGTTAAAAACTATAACAATAATACCATTTAACCTTATTTTGGTTTAATAAATGTATAATAATTTAGAAACATGTCATATGTATCAACAATAGGGAGAATGTAAAAAAAGGTAATACGAAGAAGGTTCTTAGGCCATCTCCAACGTAACACTAAAACTCTATGTTTGATGTCAAATTTACAGTACTAATCTACTCCAACGTATCACTATTTCTCACACTAAATATGTTGCTGTGAATAATGAAACACAAAATTTGATCACTGCACTATATTTAGTACGTTGAATTATCCAGCATTTTTTTATTTTAAATTATTTTTTGAATAATTTTTGTTTTAAATTATTAAATGATAGATATTAAATGCAAGATTTAAACATTACATATATGTTAATTCTTTAATTTAGGTTTAAAATATGTTAGAATTTAAATTAAAATCTATATCTATAATTAATTTTTAAATTTTAAGAAAGAAAAATAGAATATTTTAAAAAATATATTTTTTTGATGCAATATTGGATATGGTGAATTGAAGATAAAATAATAATTGGCATTAAAATTATATTATTTTAACGTAAAAATTATATTAAATATAAAGTTTTGGGTAAGAAATGGCATTAGTACTTCTCTTTTGTAAAAGATTTAATTATGAATGATGAAAAGTACAAAATGTACATAAATGAGTGAACTATATAAGATTAAGTTCTTTTTAATTTATCATCAAAATCCTCTGTTTCTTCACGTCCTTTTAAGAGTACTCTCACCGCTCTTTTCCCGAGTGGCTACCGGTAACTTATGATAAGTGCATTGACTGTTAAATCATATATGATACTATTGCTACCAATTTTATTTAAGGTTTTTTAAATGAGGGCACTAATTAAGAAATAAAAATTCAGAGCTTCAAAAATAAAAAGGAAATAAAAATTCAGAATATATATATGAAAAATTGGGATTTTGATCTATTACTTGAAATATTGTGATAACAATGATTATAACCAAACATAACTCTGTTAAAATATTTATTTTCTTCATTCAACTTATGTTTATATTAATTTGATTATATTTACTTGAGATAATCTTTTTATAACTATTTTTTCTTAGGCTGCCCATAAGAAAAATCAATCCATTTATATTTTCCTCAAGAGCAATTAATTTGTCTTTTAAAGAGTAATTTAGTCAATTTCTAATTGTTTTCTTAAAAAAAAAATTGATTGATCTATCACTTTCTAAATATGGACCGAAAATATAATGCTGTTTTTAGAAAATAGATCATTTAATTTTACGTGAATTCAATATTATCAAATAATATTTAGTAAAAAGGACCAGTCAATCTAATGATAATCGTCAATTATTCAAATTTTTTAAAACTGATAGAACTTTACTTCTAATATTTCGAGAAATACTTAGGATGTGTTTAAAATTGTTATTACGGGTTAAAAAAATACTTTTAAATTTTTTTTTATTTGATTTTTATTATTTTTTATAAATTATTTTTTTCCAACCTGCTTTTGGCAAAAACACCAATTTAACTGCTTCTGATTAAAAGCAGTTTTTAAAAAAATATAAAATTTTTTATTGAAAAACACTTTTTTTAAACGCAATGTCAAACAGAGCTCTTAATCATCCTACTAATAATCTAAAAAGCTAGTAAGAGCATCCCCAACAATGCTCTTATTCTCACTCCCTATTACTCCCTCCATTCTGAAAAAAGTGGCTATTAAAAAAGTTAATTTTGTTTATAAATAAGTGATCATTTATTAAACTAATAAAAAAAAAAGGGTAAAATGGTTAGTTTACCATTCTATTTTTCAAGTACGAGAGATATTTTCCTAATTTATACTGTAATTATTAGGGGTCTTTTTAACAATTTATTATAAAATTATTACTATTTTAAAAATAATGATTTTTCCTTAAAGGCCATTTTTTTCAAAATGAATGGAGTATAATATAAATAATTTAATTCCCTATTTTAACTTGTTTTGAAAATTGTGCATACTTCAACAACACTCTCTATTTCACTCTCTTTATAATTATTTTTTTATTAATAAAACTATTTAAGAAACAATAATGATAAGAGAGAATAAAAAAGAAATAAAAAAAAAGGAAAAATAATAAAAAATATGGGGAGAGATTATAATCCTTAAACAATTTTATAGAATGAGAAATTTCGAAGGAACTTTTGAAGATATAATAGTTGAACATACTCTTTAAAATAAAGAAGGAGAGTTAAGTTAAGAAACTATTGGACATGCTCTAAATAATAGTTTTTGAGACGTGTTATTGAATAGTAATTTCTAAGGTTAAGTTGGCACCAGACAATGCTGAAAAAATTTAAATTTAAGTCGAGCTTAATTTGAAACTTGAAAGCCCATTTAGTGCATCTTTTCCAGAAGCTAAAGTTTAGTAGCAAATTTACAGTGGAAGTATTGACTTGTATCATTATCATTTGAGGTAAAATGCCTATAGACATTGTTATAAAAATTGGCTCACATAATATATAATAAAATAGATGAAAATTTAAAATTTAATGTAATTCGGTATAAACTTATTCCACAAAAATAATTTTGCTAATTAATTAAAGAATACAATCACTAATAAACACTCAAACATTTAATTTTCTTTAGCCCAATTACACTTAAAATATCACAATCTCACAATAATATTAGTACACTCTACCTATACAATTTGTAAAACACTACTAAGCAATATTAACTTTCACTACTAAAGTTCTCAACCCTTTCCAACTATCACCAACACACTTCAATACACCCTTTCAAATAACATATATATATATATATATATATATATATATATATATATATATATAGGCTACAAAGTGGGCAACCAAGTTGCCAAAACTATCCAAAATAAATTATTCAACTCGACTTATCAATATCATATAAAGTTGACAACCGATTGATTAAAAACCATATAAATTAAGTTCAACTTGACTTCTTTCTCTTTTTTTATTAATTTATTTTTTACTTAATTGTTAAACACTTTTAATATTAATTTTATTGGCTGAATTCTTAATCAACATTACACACGAGTTAAATTCTTTCAATTTTTTCTTAAACCGAAAATAGCAAAAAATGTGATCTACGATTTGAAGATGATAGATAGATAACTAAACACTACTATTACCATTTAAGGTGTAATTGAGTGAAATAATTACAGAATTGGTCGTGTCAGATATGCAACTGTTATAGTGAGTTACCATTATTATCCTCCTACCACAACTGAAATTCATCAAATTCTGAAGAACCCAACAACAGAGGAAAATGAGAGACAATAATAACAAATTCAGGTCCTCATCCCTTGGTTGAGATAAGATACAACAGGCAAAACCCCATCAGATAAGGGCTAGATTCTACAACCTTAAATTTATTCCTCACTCATTACGTGTGGCCATATGGACTTATGATTCATTTTAACACTTTCAGCCCCCCTCTATAAATACCAGAAGACGCAATCATAGAAAGGCCTGTTAAACTGATTACAGTCACACCAACTTAGCTGCAAAGGGGAAAAAAGAAGTAGAAATTGTGGCAAAGGCTTCCATAGTCTCATCTACTGGTGTTGCCTCCATTAGCCGTCAGGCTACAATGGTTGCACTTGCATCATTCACAGGCCTCAAGTCTAGTTCTGCATTCCCAGTCATCCACAAACTTAATGGTGGAAGAGTTCAGTGCATGAATGTAAATGAATTTGCATCACCAAGCAATTAATTGAAATAATTGACTTCAACTTGTGCATATAAAAAAAGTATATCAGTGGATCCCTAAGGGGTGTGAGGGTGACTGTCACTCTTCAAATCTTTTGAAAAACCTCCCAAGTTTTTTCTTAAAAAAAAAAAAAAAAATTAGTATCACCCCCAAAATTATAAGAGTGCGTTTGGTAATCAAATGAATTTTCAATACAAAATTATACTAAAAATTAATTTGATTACATTACATTAAATCTCATTACAGTTTACCAAACGCACCCTAAGTCTACATCCACCGCTATATTCACATTGGTATAAGATCCACTGCTATTCTGAAAAGTGAATTTCAGGTGAATGTGAGAACAATATTAAATAATGTGTTAATTAATAGTTGATTGGGTATATTAGGAAATTAATTTCATTTTGTGGATCAAGCAGGTATGGCCTCCAATTGGAAGGAAGTTCTTTGAGACTCTCTCATCAGAATCATTAGCAAAGGAAGTTGATTAACTTCTTGACATGGGATGGGTTCCTTGCTGGGAATTTGAGTTGGGAGGTTTGTTCCTCAATTTGGATGAATTAATCACATGTTTAATTCTTGTTAGGATTACTGCATCATTAACAAGATTATGAGAGGATTAACAATATATATGTAGCTGTTTCTACAATATACAGATTAAATTTGATCCAAGTACATTAAAGAACACTAACAGTAGGCCTTTTCCTTGAGAATTTTTTTTCCTCGACGCTTTCTTATGGTTTTAAATATAGAAAATTCATTATGTACATCATATAATATTCAAATGCAAATTGGACAAACAAACAAACATATGAAAACCAGAATTAAAACCTGGGACCTGGGATTAGACTACTCCTCAAACCCAAAAATCAAAACGACTGAGTAGTTATTATGCATTGCCTAATGAGATTTCTTCCTTCTTTTTTTAACCAAGACAGTGCCAAACTAGCCCTTAGCAACAATAGATACATAAATAGCATGCAAATGCTAATTAAAGTATTGTAATTGTACTGTCTGTGGAAATGCAGCATGGATTTGTCTACCGTGAGAACCACAAATCACCAGGATACTATGATGGGCGCTACTGGACAATGTGACTGGAAGCTACTCGTCGTTTGGTTGAACTTGCACAGATTTATCCCAAGTTTTTAAGAAGCTGGAGGAAGCCAAGAAGACTTACCCCAATTCATTCATTATAATCATTGGATTTGACAGCAAGCGCCAAGATAAGTGCATCAGTTTCATTGCCTACAAGCCTCCTGGCTCCTGGTTTCTAAACCTTTGTTTTCTGGGCATTCATTTCACAAATTCCATTTGTTATTCATCAATCTGCAATTGATTTGAATTCGAAATAAAATTTACTGGTTTTGGTTCATCAGCTTCAATTCCAAACGTTTACGTCGACAATCCATTAATTGAAGTCTACATGTTTGATATTATGCCAAGTACAAAAGCAACCTCAAATCTCTATAATACTATCTCTATGGAAACAAAATTAGAACAACAATGGATTTTTAACTAAATTATAAGCAATTTTGTCAATCAAATCAGAAATCTCTTATGGATTTGGTACCTGACTGATGCTTCTCAAGTTCCAAATATCATAATCCCAAACATCACCATTAGACATTTCACTACAAGCCTCACCCATATAATACTCCACATCCCAAATTGGCAACCAAATTGACCCCCATGACATTTGCTCATCCACAACACCCCGCCCGAACCACGGCAAGTCCTCCCAACTCTGGTGACTCTCTGCCAAGATTCCTGGACTTGATTCTCCGCAGTCATTTTTTCTCTCCTCTTCCACCTTCTCAACTTCTCTCTTTCCTTTCTTTTTCGCCAATGCCTTTGTAGATTTCATATTTTGAGCATCACCCACCTTTCGTTGCCTCTTCATTTTCTTGAAAACAAAATACTATAATGTTTTCAAGAAATTAATTAAGGGTACAAGCTTATACTCTCTATAAAACAAGAACAAGAACAAGATCAAGAAAGAGTTCTTTTTCTTTTTTTCTGCACTGAGAACAAGAAAGTGCTGAGTAAGGAGAGGGAACAAGAAAAGATTGATTGCATTTATATGGAGAGTAACAAGTTGTTTACTGGTTTTGGGAAATTGGAGTTGCATGGCTAAGATGTAGCTGGTGATGATGACAGAGCAGTTTGAGAACCCTTTTCCTTTTTTTTTTTTTTAAATCACATGCACACTTTCTTGATCTTCCGGAAGACAATATGTATTGACAAATTCTACCCTCCTGGACTTCCAATGGAACACAATGTTAATTTGGACTCGTTTCCCATAAATTTGTTTCGTTCATTGAATTTTCAGTGATGCAGAGACAGGTTGGTTAAAAAAATCCTGAAATATCCAATCATATTTTGCCACGACATGGGAATAAAGATATGGGTTGATCATCTTGGGTGGTGGATACTGAGAGCTCCAACGCTCAAAATTTGTAAAAAATCTTTTAATATATATTAAAAAATAATTTAAAATTTTTCAAAAAAATAATTTCTACCCTATAAATTTTTAAAAGCTACTTTAATATCATATCCTAAAATTAAAAAGGTTAAGTTCACCGCTTATTGTGTTATATAATATTTTCTTTATTTTAAAATATTTATTATTTTATAATTTTAAAAAGTTTAATTTTTTTAATTTTGAATTTCAATAAAGTTTTGATGGATAATATGGTAAGCTTGTTTTTTTTTTTTTTTTTTTGGCCAAATATATCGTAAGCTTTGTTTGAAGAGGTGACTTTTAAGAGAGCATAGAGGTTTGTTGAATGGAGGAAGGGTAGGCCAACTGTAGTACATCAATTCCATTTGCATATATAGCAATATTGATATGGTCCAATATTTAGCCTTCAATTCATCTATCCAGCTCATCCCCATTTGCCATAACTATACGGCTCATGCCAATTGCCACCCACTTGGTTATTTGTAATCTGTTTTTATTTATGAGAATAGCATTCGGACCTACTTTTTAGGTGGCTCTCTTTTTTTCCCTTTTTTTTTTTTTTTTTTTTTTAAACCAAAGGAGACTCTTCTGCTTAAATTCACACACTTCACATTCTCAATGTCAACACAGTCTTCCCCTTCCCCCCCTTTCATTTTTTTATTTTTCTTTTAAAGTGATCTTTTAATGTGACTTTAGAAAATTTATTTTGTGGTGATTCATCTGTTACTTCAAAAAATTAAAAAAATATTAATTATTCTCGTGATTCTTCTTATATGTTGTCTAATATAATTATATAAGAGTATCTCCACTGAACTTTTTATATAACTCAAACTTTTTATTATAAAGAGTTGTTTCATAAAATATGAATTCAACATATTTTTTATTATTTAAATATAAAGTAAAGAGTTAGTTTGACTTTTCATACTTTTTATTATAAAAAGTTATTTCATAAAATATAAATCTAACATATTCTTTATTATTTAAATTTAAAGTAAAAAGTTGATTTGGCTCTCTACATATAGATAGTCAAATTTTACTTTATATTTTAATTTTAATTAATGCACTCTAAGTTCCTATACACTTTATTAATTAATTTTTTAATAAAAAGAGGGAAAAATGGTATAAAGAAGAGGAAAAAATTAAAACTATTAATATTTATGAGAAAAAACAAAATGAAAAAAAAATATAAAAAGTCCATTGGATTTAAAAAAAAAAATTCACTCTTTATATTTAAATATGTTCTTTATCATATAAATATTATTCTTTTAAATAAAGAGCTTCATTGGGATACTCTATTGGTCTAAATAACTCAAAAAATATTAAATTTTAATATTTTTTAGTATTTTCGTTAAAATAAAAATTGTTAGAAAATATTTAAATTTTTAAAATCTTTGCAATCCAAAATTAAAGCCTGAGAAACTGACGTAAACTATAATTTCATGCTCAGCATGCTAAATAAGCTTCACATCAGCAATTTTTATCACATCAACATGCTACGTGAAATTATTTAATTAGCCCCACTTTTTTTAACAAATTTCTGGTAAATTTTTTTATGAAATTCCATTAAATAAATAAATAATAAAAAGAAAAGAAAATAGCCTTTCCCTTCTCCAGCACAACAACCCTTGATTGCAATCTCTGATCTCAGCATCAAACAATGCAATCGCAGTCGGCCATGGACCCCATCTCTCAAGTCCATTTTACACAAACTCAATTGCCGAAGTTCACTGAGTTCGTCATTGGTGGCCAAAGTCGTCGACCCTTGCTTTTTCGATGCGCTACCTCTAAATGAAGGCGGACCCTTCTTCGCAAGAAGCGGCGAACAAGGCGGAGATCTTTTGGCAACGGAGATGAAGATGGGAAAATATATGTAAAGTTATTGAGAGTTAAATGTGAACAACAAAATAAAAGAGTGAAATTGAAAAAAAAAAATTACACTTTTTTTAATTTGTATTAAATGGTTAATAATTTTACACATTTTTACAAGGAAATGTAATTTAATCAATGCATTGTTTTTATATTAAATAAAAACATTAAAACTATTTAATATTTTCTAATTTTGTGCCTTCACTTTAAACAATGATAGAAAATGGAGGAAGTATTAATACAACTATTATTTTATCGTATTACATTTCTAAATTTCTTAAATAAGTATTTATATTAATTCACAACCTCGTATCATTATTGTGTAACCAAGACCGAGTGAATTGAAAATTCGTGAATTGAATTATTGGCCAATCTGAATTATATAATAAATCTATTTAAAAAAAAAGGTAAAAATTTTCTATACCAATTGAATAATCAAAGAACCAGTCAATTCAGCCATGGTTTATAGATTGAACCGCTTAGTTTCCAAGTGTAATTAGAAAAAAAAATTTCACCCAGAATTTAACACTTGATCTTTTAAAAGTTTTTCAATTTATTATCTATTTGGTCAAATCGACATATTATTATTTTTTCTCAAATTTATTATTTAATATATATTAAAATAGTTTAATTATTTATCTACTTTCAATTTGAAAAATTATATCTATTAATTTTTTAATTAAACGCATTAAATTTTATTGTATAATTATTGAATATTATAATTTAATCATATATTAAATTGCACTACAGTTCAATTTAATAATATCATATAATAAATTGCACTATAGTTCAATTTAAAATAACTTAAATTTTATTGTATAATTATTGAATATTATAACTTAATCATATAATAAATTGCACTATAGTTAATAGTTCAATATCAATTAGTAATTTCACTTTTCCTTTTTCTTCAAGTACCTTAGCTCCATGCATTGCCATTAAAAAAATGTTATCCTTTCATAGATGTTATTTTGTCATTAAGCTTTGTACTGATTGACTTTTTCGCTTGCTATCCTTACCAACACATGCAATGAAAATGATATGATTTTGAGAGGTTACTTATGTCATTTTGCTTTAAAAAAAAAAGGTGTTATTTTGGAAAGATCAGAATAAAGGTTTTTTTGTTTGTCTTTTCATTTTCTTTCTCTCTTTGCTAACATTTCTTTTTTCTGCTTCGCGCTACTGCTCTCATCTTTTTTCTTTTTCTTTTTTAACGAATCATATTGAAGTTGAGAAAGAGGGAGATAATGGGAAAGGAAAAGGCAACATGGCACATAGTAAGCTGACCTCTCTCTAATATTTGTGTTTGAATATGGAACAGTTCTACAGTTGTTGGTTCATAAAAGAAATTTTCTTGCAATATTTTGTATATTGATTATTGTTTATCAGCGACAATGACTCTTTAAGTGTTTATTAATATTTCCCAAATGGATTTTAGCAATTTTAATCGCATTTAGGTTGTTTATGGTTGGATTTGTTTTTTCCTTTTCATAATTTTATGATATGGGCATCTGAATTTTTTTTTTTTTTTTGAGTAATACTAATAAATTTATGTACTTTCAGCCTTTTAATAAATTGATTTTTTGAATTTTTTTTAATGGGTTGAGGAATTTGTGATTTATGTTATGTATTATATGCTACGAAAGCGGTACCATTTTGACCCTTCTTGCATGTCTATTTTTTCATCCTTTGTTAAGAAAGCTTCTCTTATTGCTTACGAATTTGCTTTGGCTTTGCTGCTTGATTGCAAATGGTGAGTTTCTTATCTTACCTTTTGTAATTTTGATAGTTATTTATATTTGTTTGTCTTGCCTATTTAAATGTTATTTCTTATTCCTATTTAATATGACTTGTTTGATTCTTATCCTTGGTTCTTTTGCTTATCATTATAATTTTTCGTATTTCATTTGTGTATTAGAAGATATAAGAAGAACTAACCAATAATGCCAATAATAAAACTATTGGTGTTGTTCATGGTTTTGGAGTTGTGAGGGACTACTTTGTTATTCTTTATCAATGCAATATACATAATTTTTTTAATATAACATCTAGTCGATATTTTCTTATTGTATGAAAAATAGAATTCATTTCAAATATATGAGGCAAGTAATGATCCCACAATGCAAGTGTGGGTTTCCTTATTGAAGACCTCATAGTGTAAAAAATCTTGGAATGTGGTATTTTAGGTGTACAAATTCCTTGGATGTAAGTTTAATTATGCATTTATTTTTCTTGAATTATATTTTTCTTTTTAATAGTTTGCTTTGTTTGATATTAAATTAAGCTAAAATGTTCTTGAAATAAAATTTGATATAGGTTGATAGAGGATATTAAAAATTTTTTTACTTGATTGACCAACCCACCAGTACAGAGGATATGCTAGGAGGTTCAAGATGGGTGAAGGTTCAGTTGTTGTCAATAATCAAGAATTGAGGAAGAAATATTAGAAGATGAAATTATTGAAGTGCTGGGACAAAATGAACTAAGGATTAAGAATTCTTGTTGCTTTTGTTGTATTGCTTGTTGTGTCACATTTGCAACTTTTCTTTTGGGTTTCTTTTTTGGTTTTATTAATAGGACATAATTGATTTCTATTATTAAATGTTAGTTATGGTAGTTAATTGAAGGAGGTATAGTAATTAGTATGGTCAAGTTATTTATTTATACTTGTTGGACTATTTTTTAGACATTTCACTCCTATTATGGTAAACGCTGAGATTGTTTTTCCTTCTTTTATCTTACCCCTTTATAATATGTTTCTTTGTCATTTTTAAAATTACATTAAAGCTAATATACTCCGACAAATATGCTTTTAATGTATGGAACTCAAGTGGATGAAGGCACGTTTAGATTTTCATTTCAATGTAAAGAATCATATATAGATATCTCTTTTTTTTATAAAAAAATAAATTTTTTAAAAAAGATGACACAAAATGGAAGAGCACCTATATTTATGGCAAAGATAGTCTAGTTTCAGTTACAAGTGATGGCTAAAACCATTCTTAATTTTATGATTATCAATAATCATTTCATTGCCCTAAAATTTTACTCATAAAGAAATTTTGAACACAAATATATTTCCGAATATTGAAAACCTAAAAAGAGTCTCTTTTTTAGATTTACACAGCTTTGTGCCAAACTTTAGATATTACTAATCAAAAATTCCTCCTTTAGTTAATTTTTCATCACCAATTAAGCAGATATCCAAAAACAAATTAATAAAGAAAATCCCAACCAGGCTAATTAGTTTTAATAGATATAATCGAATTTTGTCAAGAATTCCACGTGAATCCTACTTTCATTTGTTTAATTGCTTGTATTATTGATAGAGAAATTAGGAAAAGGGATACAATAAAATAAAACAACATGTTATTAATAAATTATAGTAAATAAAGTTGCAAAGCCATGCGTCAAGCTATGATATAAGCCTTGCAATTTTCTGATTTTTTTTTAAATTAACGTATAAAAGATTCACGATGTTGATGTTACATAGTTTTGTATGGCAATAAAATTTAAAATTAAGCAATGTATCAATGTAAAATATAAAAATATACCCATAGGCAAAAAAGATTCCAAGCCATAAATAAAAACTAAAATTTAATCGAAATAATCAAATTATTTTATAACCATAAATATAAACTAAAATATAATCAAAATAATCAAAATCCTATATGCATAACATCTCAAAATAAACAAGAACGGCATATGCAAATCTAATTCAAAACTAAAACTCAACATAATTTTCCACTATCACAATTAATTCTTGGATACTTGTAATACTGACCATTGTCTTTGCTAGTTAATTTCTTTGCAATCAATTTAGTGTGTTCTTTATATGCATGTAGTAAGCTATCAATATTAGCAAAAATCATGCTTGGATGGGAACCTTTTTCCACGTTCAAATTATTATTTGCTTCAATAATATCAACAAAATTAAGTGTATATTCCCATGCGTCTTTGCATGCATCATCACCTGCATTTTCATTTGTATCTTCACTAGCTGAATCTCCACCCATCATATTTCATCTTCACTAAAGCAAAAAATTTGTTCCAGTATATTACATCCATACTGTTCATCTATATTGTCCATTTTAATCGAATGGTCAACCAAAACAATTATTGATTAATGTATTATAGTTTTAAGAAAGAAAAAGAGAAGATAAAATGGTTCCGCTTGCTTTATCTAAACACCATGGTATTATTATGAAAAGTTCTTTTAAATTAAGCACATTATATGTTATTGAATTTAACAATAAAGTAATTGTCATTAATTATATATCAAGTTCCAATACTTAGAGAAAATTTGGCTCCAATTTTTTCCCTTTTTTTTGTTGCATATAGAGCCTTTTTTTAGTGAGATTATTTTTTTTAATTGGACTTTTGGACTTTTTTTTAGCACTACTAGTCATGGGTCAATATTAATTAAAATTTAATCACATATCTATATTTTAATGTGTATAATTATCATATTATAATTTTAATCATATGATAATGGTACTATAATCAACATTCAACATCAATGTTATAGTCAACAGTTCAATATAAAATTGCAAAGCCAAGCATTAAGTCATGATGTAAACTTTGCAACTTTCTTTTTTTTTTTTTTTAAATGTATTATCGTGTTTAATAAAAAAAAAAAAGATAAAAGGATTCTAAATACATGACATTAGAATGAATTTTTTTTTTAAATCAATCAAATTATGTTTTATTGTGTTTAACAAGTTCTAATAATTGTCAAGAGAGTAGTTGTCATTAATATGTATATCAAGTTTCAATATTTGCATATAAAGAGAGAGAAAGAGAGATAGAGAATAACAATGGGCGGGAATCTTTGGAGAAAAATTACCTCCAATTTTTCCTCTCTTTTTTCATTATACATGAAGCATTTTTAAGTAAGGTTATTTTAGTAATTAAACTTTTAATAGTGAAGAATTTATTATTATTGATTTGCATCAAATTGATCCAAATAGCACTATTGTTAAAAAAAATATATTATTTCCGTCCCAAATACATAGACTCACTTTCATTTTTTAAATGTTTCAAAATATAGGTTTATTTTCTCTTTTAAAACATATTTACTCTATTAAATTCATAATTTATCCTTATTTAATACTATCACATACTCCCTCTATTTTGAAAAAAAATAGTCAACAATTAAAAATCATAATTTTTAAAATAATAATATTAATTTTTACATAAATTGCCAAAAAAACTCCTATTAATTATAGTATAAATTTATGAAAAATTTTTTATACTTGGTAAATAGAAGGGTAAATTAACCATTTTACTATATATTTTTTTATTGGGTTGTGGCCACTTATTTATGAACAAAACTTACTTTTTTAATGACCACTTTTTTCAGAATTGAGAGAGTAAATATTTTCACTTTATTACTCCCTTCGTTCTTAAATAGATGTCGTCTTAGAAAAAAAAAATTTGTTCTAATTTATATGTCGTTTTATAATTTCAAGAAGGTATTTATTAATTTTTTTTAATTTTACCTTTCATTTATTTTCACTAAATGTGTTACATTAATTGCTTTTGTTTCTTTATATCAAAATAAATAAAGGATATTTTAGTCTTTTTATTTTAAAATTATGATAATTTAATAATTTTATTAATCCATATGCCGAAATCTTAAACGACAAATATTATACAACGGAGGGAGTATATGAGTTTTAATTAAATTAATTCAGGGGTATTTTTAGAAATTAAAAACAAAATTTGTTATTTAAACTATATTAACTAAGTTATATTAATATGTATGAAAATATAAATAAGCCTATATATTTGGAATGGAGGGAGTAGTAAACATAAAATAGCATACAAAATTTATCTAGACAAATAACTAAAATTTATCTCTTATCTTCATTTTCAAAAAATAAAATTGTAAATTCAAAAATATTATTACAATTATTCATTAATGGTGTTTATAAGTTTCAAAGTCTATTAAATAAGAAAGATATTAAAAATTTAAATTTTAAATATGAAAACTCTATATAATTTAGGATATTATTGACGATATATATTTACGACGACATTATTAAAATGACACAATTATTCTGTATTAATAAAAATATCTAATGTAGCCTATTGATCCGAATCAAATTGATCCAAAAATCTTTATAATAATAATAATAATAATAATTTCAAGAATCTAAAACAACGCATGAAAATTCTCAAAATAATAATATATAAGTTTATAATTATATACCCTATATATTATTATTTCTCAAGTTTTTTATAGGATGAGTTTATTTGAAAATATTTAAGATAAGTTTTAAAGCAAATCCACGTACTCTATATATAAATCTCATTTAGATGTATTAATAATTAATTGCTGAAATTTTCACATATATATTATAATTTGCAATATTTGATAATAATTATAATTTATTTGCTTTGATATTATATTTAGTATATGTAATATCTCTTTTAAAAATTATGTTCAACATTTTAATTGCAATTGTAATTATAATTTGTGATCTATATAATATCACTATCTAGTAAAACAATAAAATTATATTACAGTAAAATCTTTATAAATTAATAATCTTGAAATCATATAAATTCTATTAATTTAAAAAAATATGAATTAATCAATAAATTAATAATTTATTAATTTATCGAGTATACTTATAATTCAAACTAACACTTATTTAATTAAGTAAAAATTTACTTCATTTTATAAAGATATAAATTATTCTATTAATAAAATGAGACTAAAAGTTTGAGAAATATAAATCAATCTATTTCTATTTGATTTTCAAGTATAATTTAATTATATTAATGTTTTTAATATGACTGACATTTAGAAAAATAAAAATAAATTTATATTATCGAGTATTAATTTATCGAAATTTTACTATATGTTGTTTTTCATTTTTTTAATTATTATTATTATATACTCCTTCCATTCCAATAAATTTATTTACTTTCTTTTTTCACACAGTTTAAAAAAATATTATTAATTATTTATTAATTCATAAATTTTATTATATTTTTTTATTTATATAATTACATATATTAATTTATTATTAATTTTATTATTAGTTTTGAGAATATACATCTTTTAATTAAAGAAAATAAAATAAGTAAATATCTATATATTTTTAAAGTAAATAAATATTTTAAAATGTTTTAAAAAATAATAGTAGATAGTTTTTTCTTTTTTTTTTGGGGAGCGGAGGAGTATTCAAATATATTGAAGGGTTGGCTTTCCTCCATACATAGCAACACGCACTGGAATTTAGTACTGAAATTGCAATCATTTTGAAATTGAAAAAAAAATAGTAAAAAATTAAATTTGAAAGTTGTATGGACAAGTGGGGGCACGTGCCAGTAAAGTTGCACGCTCCTTGATGTAAACGGTTATAACTTAGAACCAACTTTCGAGCCTCGATTTGAGATATAATAAAAATATTAAAATAAGAGTTTTATAAAGTCACGTTGGGACTTGAAACGCAAGTTGAAATACATATGAGTGGACCGCCAAAAGCAATTTTCTTCTTCATGCTTTGTATGCACCGTTCCATTTCTGTAGTTTGTTCGGTTTGTCAGCTATTTCTCTCTTACAACTACGTAAAAGATTGCAATGGGCTGGGAATCCCGTCCCGTGCTAATCCAAGTATATATATATATATGTACCCCACCTTGCTGCCAGTCTTTTTACGGTTTTTTTTTTTTTTTTATTTAATTAAAGAAATGATAATTATGAGTTATTATCATCATTATAGCAACGAGGTGAGAGAATCAATTAAAAATTTATTATTCATGATGATATATATTTGAATTGCGTTTGGTTGATACTTAGATATTGTATAAGATAATATTAAAATTCCTAATCTAGTATTTAGCAAATTTTTTATATCATAAAAACTTAATAAAAGTTAAATTTTGTCTAATTTTACCTCTTAAATTGAGTATTTATCATATAAGGAGGACAAATTTATCTCTCATTGGATATGAAAATTTAGTACTTTATTTTCAAAATTATCTTCTCATAAATGCAAATTTATTTTTTTAATTTTATTTTTTAACTTATTTTTTTAGTTTTATTTCATTTTTAATATTTTTTATGAAACTTTTTTTATTATAGCTATGTAGAATGAATAATTTTTTCCCTCTAAATAATTTTTCATAATACTCGGCTAGTAAGTATAAAATGAAAATATTTTTAATAGGGTTGCAAAATTCATTTTTCTAAAATATTTTAAACCAAATAATGGAATAAATATGTATATTTCATTTTTATTTTTTATTTAATGATTAGTAATCAATTTTTATAACTATTTATATTTTATTTAGAAATATTATTTTTGATAATAAATATTTGATTTTTTTATAATTTAATGTGTTTATTCATTAAATAGTATATATAAAAATTTAATACATTAAAATATTTTATTTTTAGTATTTTTAAATATTTATTATACTGATATTTTTTTATTAAAAATTTAAATATTTACTTCATATAGACATTATTGTCATTTTTATAACATATCTAGTCCTAGTTTTAGTTTTAGTTTTAATTGTTTCAAATACTAAATAGGTAAAATTTTATTCTGTCTTGTCTTGTAATGTTTTGTCTTGTCTTATTCTACCAACCAAACATAACCTTACTATTATATTATATTTAGGTGTAGAGCTGAACACGAGACTTTGAGATATCGGACCATACCGAAAATCTCCAAAATAAAAAAATATCTGTTGACCATTTGATTTTGTAAAGAAATTGAAGTGTAGAAAGAACTGAAGTAAAGGATAGCAACTGAAAGAAAAATGATATTACTCAATCAAAATAATAGAAAACAGAACAATTGGAAAGTCCTTTTGACAAAGACTTAATATAATGATAATGAAAAGCAGTTTCGTATTTAAACTAAAATTTCCAACTAATTTACTATAAGGAAGCTATTGTGCTCCTTGATTTATTCCATAAAATAAAAATAGATTCCTAAAAATAGTGAACCAGATAATTAACTTGGACTCATTCAACTTGACAGTAAGTTGCACTAATTTGTGACACTCCCCCTTAATGCAAACTTGCTGTCAACAATACCAAGAGCTCTGCGAAACATTTCAAACTTAGCCTTGGCAAGTGCTTTGGTGAAAATATCAGCAACTTGGTCTTCACTCCTCACTTTCAGTAGCTCAATATCTTGAGTCAACACCTTCTCTCTAACAAAGTGATAATGAGTTTCAATATGTTTTGAACGTGCATGAAACACAGGATTTCCAGCAAGCTTTATTGCACTTTCATTATCACAATAAATTGGAACTGAGTTGTTGAAGACATCAATCATCTCTTGAATAAGTCTCTTAAGCCAAAGACATTCTTGAGTGGCCATAGTAGCTGCTATATACTCTGCTTCACAGCTCGAAAGAGCCACAGTAGCTTGTTTTTTACTACACCATGAGATTGCAGCTGAACCAGTAGTGAAACAAAACCCAGTGGTGGAACGTCTGTCATTCACATCACCTGCCCAATCAGCATCTACAAAACCACACAAAGAAAAGGATCTGATATGTTTGTACAACAACCCGTAGCTTATAGTGCCTCTGATATACTGAAGAATCCTTTTTGCTGCAGATAAATGACCTTCACAAGGACTTTCCATAAATTGAGATATCACTCCAACTGAGAAAACAATGTCAGGTCTTGTGATAGTTAAATAGAATAAACTACCAACAATTTGCTGAAAAAATTTTACATCTCCCAGTGGCTTTCCCTCATTTTTTGACAGTTTCAAAGAACTTTCCATAGGAGTAGTCATTATTTTTGACTCCTCCATATGAAATCGTTTAAGTAAACTTGCTGCATATCTCTGTTGAGAAACAAAATAGCCATCAGATTTTTTAATTTCCAAGCCAAGAAAACAACCAGCTTCACCCAAGCTCTTCATTTCAAACCGAATTGATAAAGCTTCTATAAGACAATTAATTTCAGCACTATTATCCCCTGTGATAATAATATCGTCGACATAAAGAAGAAGCACAGTGCACATAGTGGGTGTTTTCTTAATAAATAAACTCTGGTCAGCATGTGAAGACTTAAAGCCACAGAAATCAAGGTATTGTGCAATTTTACCATACCAAGAACGTGGTGCTTGCTTGAGACCGTACAGTGCTTTCTTGAGTCGACATACATGATGAGGGAATTTTGTAGAGATAAAACCATGTGGTTGTTCCATGAAAATGTCACGATCCAGCTCACCATACAAGAATGCATTTTTTACATCCAGTTGCCACAGATTCCAACACTTGTGAGCGGCGAAGGAAATAATTGTGCGAACAGTCACCATTTTAGCGACCGGACTAAAAGTTTCATTGTAATCTCGGCTATATTGCTGAGAAAAACCACGAGCAACAAGGCGGGCTTTATACTTATCAATGGAGCCATAAGCTTTTGTCTTCAATTTATAAACCCATTTGCAGGTCACCAATTCAACATCTGTTGGTTTCGGTACAAGCTCCCACGTATCATTCTTTTGTAATGCAGAAATTTCCTCTTGCATAGCCCTTTCCCATTCAGGTTTTCCTTTGGCTTCATTGTAAGATATAGGCTCATCTCCACACAAATCTCCTGTAAAGAAACAAGACAAAGTGGAAAAATGATTTAATTCAACTTCATAATCAGCAAGATGATTAGGTTGTTTCCTTAATCTTATTGATCTACATGTGATGGCTTCAGTAACCTCATCAGATTATGTGCTTTCTACCAACAAAGGGATATTATTTTCCACACAATTTGATGCTGAATCATCAAAGAAAAGTGGAAGACCAATAGTATCCTTGCCTTCATTTGTGTCAGCCTTGTATGACGACACTTCATCAAACACCACATCACGTGAGATAATAATTTTATTTATTGTTGGGTCCATGCATCCCCATCCCTTCCTCTGAGTATCATAACCAACAAAGATACATCTCTTGGCCCTAGGGTCAAGTTTAGTTCGAGTGTGCTTAACAACATGAACATAACAAATTGATCCAAACACTCGAAAATAACTCATATTGGGTTTTCGATGATATAATAATTCAAAAGGAGATGATGAATTTCCTGACCATGGAGGTAGGAGATTAATAACATGATAGGCAGTATGAAAAGCCACAGCCCATAACTCTCTTGGAAGGCCTTTTGCATGTAGCCAGGACAAGCATACAGATGTTAGATGAGCTATCTTGCGTTCTACCACCCCATTTTGTTGTGGAGTGTGAGGACAAGTCATTTGACGTTGAATCCCATAATCTCTACAATATCTCAAGAATTGTTCAGACATAAATCCTCCTCCATTATCAGTGCGCAAGCCTTTTATTTTTTTTTCAAGCTCTTTTTCTACATCATTCTTGAATTGCATAAATTTGGATAAAGCCTCACTTTTGTGTTCCAAGAAATAAGTCCAAGTGAAACTGGAAAAATCATCCACTATAACTAGTACATAGCGAAAACCAGTGTAACTTGGAGTTGTTGTTGGCCCCATCAAATCAGAATGAACCAACTGCAGCACAGTAGAAGCTCTACTCTCTGAAACTGGGAAAGGGAGACGATGAGATTTGCCAAATTGACAGCCAGCACAAACCTCGCCATAATGAATATTCTTTAAAACAGGAATGCCATCAAGAAGTCTCTGTGTAGAAATTTTATGCAGCATTTGAAAACCAATGTGACCCAAGCGAGCATGCCAAATAGTTGAACTTTCATTCTGACCTGCCTTTACAACATATGCATCACTTGCAGATAACACATATAATGATTCTTTCTTTTTTCCAACAAACAAACCATCAACTTCAATATATTTCACATTTGAAAGAACTTGTACATCATTTGGACCAAAGAGAACATACCTTCCTGAATCAGTTATTTGAGAAACTGAAGCAAGATTCTTCTTCAAACCTGGAACATGATAAACATTTTCCAAGATAGTATCTCCCTTAGAGTTATCTTCTTTAAAATGGCCTTCTTCCATTACTGGATGCAAAGAATTATCAGCTATTATAATGACTTTATTCCCACAATGTGGACGAACATCACATAATATAGCAGCATTTCCTGTTGCATGATGAGAACAACCAGAATCAACAATCCATTCATTTTTATAGTCAATAGAAATATGGCATCTAGAAGTGCGTCGGTCTGGTGCACAGCAGAAGTCACATTTACTGGCTGATCAATAACATGAATGGCAAAACACTTCTCCCAATTTGGTTGTTCAGATTCACTGCATTCTTGTACAACATTGGCTTCTGTCTCTAATTTGACACGACAATTTGATTCAATATGACCAGGCTTCCCACATCGATCACATTTCACTTTCACCCGACAATCACGTTTTATGTGTCCCAGCTTTCCACATCGATAACAAGTTCTGGAGTTTCCCACACGTTGCTCCTCAATTTTGGGCTGATTTCTTCCTGCAAAATAATTTGATGAACTCTCTTTCCTTTGTTCTTTAGCGAAAAGAACATCCTGCGATTGAGGAGTAAGCTTGTTGATTGCTTGCTTCATCAAAGCTTCCTGGTTTGATAGCAAATTCTCTAGTTCAACAATGGAAGGTTGAGTAGCCCACCCTTGTATCGAAGATACAAAAGGCATAAATTCTTTACACAGACCCCGAATAAGATAACGACGCAAACGTGCATCACTAACTTGCTCTTCTGTATCTAGCTCTGAAATTTCAGAACATAAATTTTTAACTTTTAAAAAATACTCTTCAACTGAAAGATCACCTTGAATTGTTGCAAATAGCTTATTTTCAAGGTATTGCAATCGAGCTATGTTTTTCTTTGTAAATAGCTTTTCAAGTGTCTCCCATACTTCTTTTGGTGTCTTCTTATCACGAACATGCTCGATGTATTCTTTGCTTATAGACGTTCGTAAAGCAAATAGAGCTTTACCACACTTGATCTTCCACTTCCGTCGCAACTCAGCATTTTGAGGAGTGTCTGCAGGAATTGTCGTGTCATCTCCATAAACTAAATCCCACAAATCTTGTCCCTGCAAGTAAGCTTCCATACATAGCTTCCAGTAATTATAATTATTACCAACAAGCTTGTCCACAGAAACTTGAGAAAGAGCACTACCACCATTCATATTTTGATTAAATAATAATATCAGGAGCAACCAGAAGCCAGAAGCTCTGATACCATGTAAAGAAATTGAAGTGTAGAAAGAACTGAAGTAAAGGATAGCAACTGAAAGAAAAATGATATTACTCAATCAAAATAATAGAAAACAGAACAATTGGAAAGTCCTTTTGACAAAGACTTAATACAATGATAATGAAAAGCAGTTTCGTATTTAAACTAAAATTTCCAACTAATTTACTATAAGAAAGCTATCATGCTCCTTGATTTATTCCATAAAATAAAAACAGATTCCTAAAAATAGTGAACCAGATAATTAACTTGGACTCATTCAACTTGGCAGTAAGTTGCACTAATTTGTGACAGACTTTCTCCGAACTAACCATCTGGATTTTTCTAATGGTAAGGGTCTGAAAATTAGTAGTTATTCATACCAAAAATTATACCGAGCCAAAAAACCAAAATTAGAATTGATTTAAAGGGTGTATATATGTGTGTGTGTGTGTGTAATTTGACATTAAATGAACAACAAATTGAATAATATCCTTATTTGTTGTCAAAATTGATTATAAAGCGCTGTAAAATCTTTCCAAATTGAGAAAACAGTACAAGATTTTAAAAAATCTGAATTAGGTATTCACTTTCTTATATTTTTTATTTTTTATCTTAATTAAATATAATGGGCTTTAATTTTATATTTTTATTTATTACATAAATTACTCAATATTCTGAAATGAAGGAAAATATATTGGCAATGATCACTGTTGATTGTTGATTTCAGCTCTGTGTCTTATTTTTTCATGACCATTTCACTTTTATTTTAGTTTGGTAGACTTTAATTAGATTTTTTTTATTTATGCTCTATGTAATTTTGTTTTTTTAGTTTCTTTAATTATGCACTATATTTTTATTTTATGTATTGATTTAATTTCATATTTAAGTTAAAGATGTATATTTTTAATTATTTTAAAATATTATGGCAAAAAATTATTTAAAAATTAAAAAAATCTTCGTTATCTTGCTCTGTACCGAACCATTCCGTTATATCCTAAACTCATTCCGAACCATTCGAAAAATTGGAATAGTTCGGTATGAAGATTTTAGTCTTACGGTTTAGTTTCGGAAATCTTATTTTGAAAATATCTAAATTTCAGTTCGATTATAAAGATTTTCAAATTTCTGGATTTCCCCCAACTGTACTCAGCCCTACTTAGGTGTACTTGTATTATTATTATTATTATTATGGAAATTCGATGTTACAAATTCATTGTTGCTCATGAAAATCGTTTTCTTTTGCTAGAGCATATTTCACATGTACATTACAAGATTAATCATTTTAAATCCACCCCTGCAACTCAAGATCGAGTTTAAATTAGATTTCATTTTTTCTTCTTCTGATTTCTATATTCATTGAATCTTATTTATATAAATAAATGAAAATTTTTGGGATTATACGTAATAATTGATTGATATCTTTTTTTCATTATTTTCACATAATGTTGGTGTAACTTTTTTTTTTTTTAATATAGAACAAGCATGTGGGTTTATATTTAAGGTGAAAATTAATTATTGTGAATTTTAAAAGATATTTCAATTTGATATAAATTAATCAAAGAGTTTGCTTGATCATGGTTGGCAGACTCTTCAAAGAGTTTGTGTTGGTTGATTGTGTTCAAAGTTTGAACCTTGTTTAGAGTGTATATATATTTTCTTATCAAATATAGTGATGGAGTAAGAAAACTTTTTTTTTTTATATGAAAATTTACATTATATAATTAAGTCAATTTTTATATATTTAAAAAAAAATCATCTAAAATAAATGTCTAAATATTATATTTAACTAAATTTTTCTACAGTAGTAAGCTTATGGTTAATTTCACAATATTAATAAAATATAATTTTTATAGTTATATATACATTTTTTCAAAAGTACTCATAATTTATAATATTATATGGCTTTTTTTGTTACAGTTTTCTAATTATCATATTTAATAATATTTATTTTATAATAATGCAAAATAAATGAGCGTACAGTAAAAAATTAACAAATAAATTATAATATTATAAAGGGAAATAGACTATATTTTGAGATAGACAATAAAAAAAAGAGTTAAACTTATTCTTACGATAAGAATAAAATATAATTTTACGTTTAATTAATTTTATATTTTAAAAATTAAGAGGCATCATCAACTTATTTATTAAAAAGAAAGAGTATATTTAATTAAATTACACATTGTTATTACTTATTTATTTAAAAAAAAATCATGTGAAAAGGAAGAATTACACATTATTATTACTTATTTTTATTCTATTCATGTGAATCTTTTTCATTTAGAAGTTGATATCAAGTAAAAAAATTATAATCTTATGTGTAATTTTCATTTGATGAAAGTGAGATTCACGTAAATCGAGTCTAACCAATAATATTCTAAATCATTAATAGAGTATTTCCTAGTTGCTGCCGCCATCATTTTGTTTTAAACAAAATTATTCTTATTTTAAAAATAATTATCATGGCATCGGCCATTGGCCCTTATTAGTCACCAAATCATTAAAATTCACTTTGATGACTCTTTGAAACTAAGAAAGGCAATTGAGCATGGCTAAAGGCTAATTTTAACCCATAAAAGTTACCCCTCATGCTAAGTATATAGACTCACTTTTATTTTTAAAATGTCTTAAAATATAAATTTATTTTATTTTTTAAAATATATTTATTTTCTTAAATTTTTGATTTATTCTTATTTAATATTATCACATAAGTCTTTTTATTTTATTATGTGAATATTAATTAAATTAATTAAAAAATATTTTTGAAAAGTTAAAATAAAATTTATTATTTAAACTATATTAATTAACTTTTATTAATATGTGCAAAAATAAAAATTAACTTATATATTTAGTATGGAGAAAGTATTATATATTTAAAATAATTTTTTGATTTAATTTAAGATAATAATTTCATTTTAAGTTTAAATATACTCAAATTATTGATGAATATTGAACCTAAATAAAAAAAAATTATATTAATTTAATCTCATTTTAAATCATTTTTGCCTTCTATTTTTGCCTTCTTCCTCGATTCTTTTTCTCCTATCGAACTCCATCCATCACCAACTTTGATCTTAGTTTGACTCAACCACTCCTTTCTTTCTATAACATTCAAATTAACAGCTTGAACTCTAGGATTTGAATTCCAACTGAAGCTGGAAGCTAGAGCCAAATAAAGCATATTAATATTTAAATAACGTCCTATTTCATTTGAAGACAAATCAGAACTTGCTTGGAAATTATCTCAATAACCAAATATTTGATAGCAGTAAAGTTTCACCTACTTGAACAAAGTCACATCTCAATTATAGTGTGTTTGCCCAAACCAAAACACTTTAGCAGAGAAATCGCTAAGAAAAGCTAAATGAAAATTAAATAAAAACTGCTGTGTTCAGAAAGAAGAGCTATCATGCGGGCTGCTTTAAATCTTTTATCATGCCACATGAAGATGCTGTTTGACAAAGCAAAAATCCTTGTGCTCATCATTTCAGGATACAGACAAGGAGCCATTGATAACCACCTGCGCTTCCGCAGGGCCCATTTCTTTTCCAACATTAGCGTGATTCAGAAGCGAATAACAAACATGTCAAGTTTATTAATTATTCAACTTTTTTAGAGGTTTCAATTCAAAAGTAATCAGAAAAAATAAATCAAAGACTTAATTAAAAAAGAAAATAAAAGTATATTTACATTATAAATAACTAATTCAAAGACTCAATTGCCAACTTGATTTTTTGTACAAATTTTTTCCCCTTCATAAGCCGCTCATTAGAAACTCCAGGACCCAAAAAAGGATACAAAAGGAAAATAAAAAAATTTCACATCCTCACCTGAGACTCTCATTTACTTACAATAACAAAGAGGGATTGAGAGAGAGACATGAGAGACTGTTTTATCAGCTCAAACTCAAATCCTTCTCTCTCCTCTTCATCTTCTTAATCAAATTCTAATAACCCTCTTCCATTATTTTTGTTAACAAGCACTGACTTTGACTTACAAAGACACATGATTACATACAAGAGAACCTTTTAAACATATTTACACTACCAAAAGATCCCCCCAACTTTTTTTTTTTCCCCTCTAATGAGAATTTCAAAATCCCTCTGTTTGTTTAGCTCCTCTTTTAACTATATACTTTTTTTGTAAGAATGAAATTGGGGTTCTAAGCCAAAGCAGGAATGCTGCAATTCCTGCGATCCCTGTCAAGGCAATCGAACCCCTCAATTCTCACCGCTGGTTTGTTTCCAAAATTTGCCCGAACACAGCCTCCTTTCCTTGCTGAGGAACTTGGAGGAGATGATGAACCTGATGGGGGTGCAATTGGCATGGGCATAAGTGGTGAGACGGGGGAGAGTTTCTCATCCCCAAATCGAGCGTCTTGAATCAATGGGTTAGCTACTCTGCTCGGCGGTGACCCACAAAAAAAAGGGGGCGACGAGGCTACTTGTGTAAAGGATTGTTCAACACCATAACCACCCTGCAAATATGTTACCCAATAACAAGTTAATCACACAGATCAAACTCAAAACTCAATTTTATAAGCTAAAATTTGACTGTCGAATTATCAAAAAAACAGATCTTTGCAGATTCTAACTGGGCATCAAAGCTTCTTCTTATAGAAATGATTTTGATGAACAGAAGAAACTAATGACACCGACAATAAACAAACCACAAGTTCACGGATTGGTCCCAATATAAGCGGTAAATTTTTTTACTTTCTGTTGTAAAAATCGCCATTGTTATTGGGGACCACGTCCAGATTTTTTATTACCACAATAATTAATTTTTTTTATTATAGATTAAATAAACTAATAATGACTACCATATGCGCAAAACAAGAACAAATAAATAAATAAATTTAAATAATATAAACCTTTACCTTTGTGAGGATGATGTCCAAAAGATCAGTTCCTGCCTTTGAATCACAAAGCTCTGTTTGGTGGCTGAAATTCCAATAAATTTTATAATAAGTTCAAATTTTTTTGCTAGAAGTTTAAAAAGAAAAAAAAATTAGGAAAAAAAAAATTTACCTGAGATGCCATCTGAGAGACCTGACAGGGTGGTCGTTAACGGAGGCGTTAAACAGACCGAGACGTCTCGGTTTAGGGCAAACAACCGTATCTCTCCGTTCCGAGAAAGGAACCGTGACGGAGCTCCGTATCTCTTCACGGGTAGAGAAAGCGTTTGTTTGAATTGCACACTGGTTCATTTTTTTTTTTTTTTTAACTTTTCTGAAGAAAATTCCTGCAAATAACCATTAGAAAAAAAGAAGAAATTAGCTTATAAAAGATCAAAGTATCAAACGCGTCTTTGAACAGTTTAAACCTCAAGATCTAGTCTACCAAGACTCATAAAACAATTAATTACCAAAAAAAAAAAAAACCGAAAATTAGCTACAAGATAACGATTTGCCAGCTTTAAATTTTTGACACCTTAGCTTAAAATTGAAAGGAAAAAAAAAACGTTTTTAATGAATTTTTCAAGGTTAAAAAAAAAAAAAACCAGAAATTTCGGTTGATTTAATTACGACCCAGAAAAACCGAGATCTGTTAAAAATTGTTCCAAATATAGCAAGCTAAGATCATAGATCTGGAGAAGAATTGAACAAAAACCAAAAAAAAAAAAAAACAAAGAAAGAAAATTTTACCTGTATGTAAGGTGCTCAACTGTACAGCTCTCTTGTAGAGAGCTTCTCAAGTGTTAGTTATGTATTTATATTATTATTATTATTAGCAGAAATAAAGAAGAAAGAAGAAGAGAGGCAAATGTTAGGAGAAAGAAGGAAGGAAAGGGACGGTCCCGTTGGTTTTATAGACAGACAGAAAGAAAGAGAAAATTTCAAAGAGAGAGAGAGAGAGAGAGACAAGAGAATCAACAAAAAGAAATTATAGAGAGAGGGGAAAAACAAAAAAATAAAAAAAGTCGTTTGGTTATTGGGCAACAGCATAGCCATACACAGAGAATAAATAAATAAATAAAATAAGGTGCGGGAAGCAAAGAGGAAGAGCTCCAAGGACGGGACCACCACCTACCCCTTGATTTTTCTCTCTCTCTCTCTCTCTCTTTTTTCTATTATTATTATTTTATCGATTTTCCTAATAACATTTGTTTTAAATAAAATATTATATAGAACAGTTAATATTATTAATTCAATATGAATATAAGAGAAATTGTGATATAATTTTTATTTTTATTAGAATTTAAATTGTCATTAATTACAATAAATTTTATTTGTATTAGAATTTAGATTCTGTCTTTGGTCAGGATATATATATAAAATAAAATAATAATTTCTTAATTAAAGATTATACTAAATTAATTAAATTAATAATAAAAATATTGTCTTTTATAGACAATTTATAAATTTTAGCGCTTAAAATTTTTTTAATATATACCAGTAAGTACATAAATTTAAATAATTTTATATGAATTTTTATGAGTCAAACAAGAGTAGCGTTTAGAAAAATCATTTTTTTATTTGCACTCCTCTTTGCGTTTGTTAATTTTTAGTAATTATTTTATTTAATCACGCAGGCGGTGCCACTCGCGAAATCAGATAGATTTTAGCATCTTATGATAAAAAAAAAAAATTAAAATATCTTTAAATATCAAAGGTATGAAGAGTAGATTAAAGGTACACTCCCTAGCTGTTATAGAAGCGTGGAAACTTAAGATCCGGTTAGCAATTGGGGACGTGGTCGGCAGGATACTCTATCACACTCTAATATTTTTTTTATTTAATTCTTTTAGCTCTAACTTTTTTTTTTAATTATTTTTTTTTAGCTCATGCACATGAAGCATGGTATTATTATTATTATAGGCTCAATTTCAGCCAAAATATCTTGGTATCAAATTTATCTAGATTTATTTTTATTTCAGAGTTTATATCTAATTCTGATAATAATTACATTATAATTAATTGCACTAGCTTTTCATAATTAATTACATTTTTTGCTATTATTTTTTATTTTAATCTTATTCGGAGTTGCTAATCAATTTGTACTATATTTTTATACTTTTTTTCATTTTTTGTGAGCATATAATCTTTATTTATAATTTATCTTTCACTTTACTGTTAATAAAATTAAAGATTTCTTATAAAAAAAGTTTAATTTAAACTTATTTATTTATATTATATTTTTTTTATTTTGAATATCTCATTTTATGATTTCATCCAAGATCCCTAAAATTTTTAGCCATGACTAAGTTAAAAGTACAAATATTTCTATATATATATATATATGTATTTAGGGTTTTTGATTTAAAAAATATCTAAAATCCAAATAAATTTTATTAAAATTTGAAAGAATTGTCCAAGAAATTTTGGCAATAGAGGACATTAAAATTAAAAACCCAGATTAGCATTGCAATATTTTAAATATTGAAATTATATTGTAATGATAATTTTTTATATAAGATATCACATTTTCCGGATGTAATTATTTATTTTACTTTTTTTAACCTATGGATTGCTTGGATGTCATCAAGTTTCTCTCTTTCTTTTTCTCTTTTTTTCTTTTTGGGAAGTTCTTTGGTCCCTCCATTGGGTGTCTCTGCAAGGGTGACCCCTGGTGGCTACGACCACCAAAAGAGATCCTTTTTTTTTTTTTTGCTATGTGTTTGTTTTTAGCTTTGGGTGAAAATAAAGTTATTTCTTAGGCTAGATGATCATGGTTTGTTGTCCTTTATGTGGGCTTGATGTGTATAATTTGGTGGATTGTGCAGGAGGTTAAGCTGTTTTTGTGGTGGAGGATTTGTGATCTGTGGTTGGTTGGATCCTCCAATTCACTGTCCATCACTAGTTTTGACTTATGGCTATCACTATGTTAGGAGTTGAGGAAGGTTTCAGCACCTGGGGGTCCTGCTTTATGGCTGTCTGTGTTTAGTTCCACAAGCGATTGGGGGAATAGCCAACCAGAGATATGTTATGCCCTCGGATCCAGGCCTGTCTAAACCTGTGTGATTTATATTTCTTCTTTGATGAGGTTGTTCCTTGCCTTTGCAGTACATGTTCTATTTGGTAGCTCTTGTCTCAACCTTAGTCTATGTGTTGTTTCTCCCTTTTGTCTAGTTGTTGGAGATGGAGGCAATGTCCTATGGAGGCTTTGAAGACTTTGGAATGGATGAAGTGTTCAGTGGTATCTTTGGTAATTTTTTGAGACTATTTGGTCTTGGGTCAAAACCCTTTTGATGGGTAATTTTTATTTTACTGGAATGAGCCTTGGTTGTAATATTATTATGTATTGTTTGGGTTAGGTGGCCTATTTAATGGAAGTATTTGGCAAAAAAAAAAAAAAAAAAAAAACTATGGATTGCTTGGCGTTGAAATTAACTAATTTCATAGGAATCTTAATTAATTCTTACCTTTATCATTCTTGCAAACTAATGAGGATGTTATCCATTAATTTCTCATTAACAAAATTTTATTAGGAATAATTCTTGTTTGATAAATAAATGTACTTGACACCTAATTCTTTATAGGCAATTGATATGATTATCTGTTTTTTTTTTTTTTTTTTTTTTTTTTTGTCTTTTTTAAATCTGCAAATTATAAATTATAAGTTCTTTCTTTATTTTATTTTTGAGAAAAATTAAAATTTCAATCCCCCACTAGAAATATAATTATTTTCACCATATAATGTGCTCAATATTTTCATATATAATTATCATATATAATTGTATGATTTTACCTTCAATTGATGTACATTAACTTAATTTTCTAGTAAAATTCTCATAAATTCTATAAATTCACTTATTCCATGGTTTTAAATGATTTTTATATAAGATGAAAGATAAAAGGAAGATTTGTAGCAAAAGGCCAAATTAGAGAACATAAGATCTTGCAATAAAATATGCATGGAATGGTGCAAAAATATTTACTTCTTGATCAGGCTTGATCAATATATAAAAGGAATGGGCTGGATCTTTTCTTCTTGGGCCTGAGCCTAATACCTGCAAAGGAGAAGAAAAATGATCAAGGAAGAGCCGGGCCTTTAGCCTGGCTAGAACCCTCTGACGATCAAGTCAGTCCTCTCTTCAAAGTATTTTGGTGATAGAAAGGGGGTGAGAGAGTGCAGAGTTCCAACTACCTGTGCTTAGGCTTTCCTTTCCCTTTTGTATGATTTCTGGGTTAGGTACGTCTGACACCTTTCTTTTGAGAAAGGACATCCTTTGTCATTCGACCATGCTGGTTGGTGAGAGTTGGTAGCAGGCGCATGTCCCCTGTCCCGTCCCTAGGGATGTCTGGTAAAGGGGGTGTCAGGGCATGGTGCAGTTTGTCTAAGGACTGGTCCTCCTGCTGGATGACTGGACATGTCATTAGAGGGCTTTGGCCCTTACTTGTTCAGCAAGTCATCCGGCGGACGAAGGAGGGGAGTGTCTAGTCCGAAAGTCTTTGGACTTAGGTCGTTCGAGAGTCCGGCCAATGGGCCTTTTTCCTTTTATCATAGTCTCTGGAGGCCTCGTAATGGGCCTGGGCTACAGGAGGGTCCAAACCTCTCTTGAGAGTCACTTTTATCCTTCATCAGGGCCCCCCCTGTTTTATTAAGGTGAGGGCGAAGGGTTGAACCTTAGTAAAACAGCTTCGTGTCCTTGTATCCTTATCTTCTGGGGTCTTTTGATCGAAGAGAACTACTTCCGCTTTGGATGGCGAAGGGTCCTTTCATTTCTTTGTCTGTGGTGAATAGCTCTTAGGAGAAGCTTTCGTTTCGCTGGGAGGCTTCGTCCGATCTAGGCATTTACTTCATCTTCCCGAAGTGTAGCCTTCGTATGACCAAAGGGATTGGAGGGGCTAGGAACTGTCTGCATTATAGACAGCCTTCGTAGGGTAGATGGAAGGTCACACAGTCATTTAATGCATGCACGACTGATAAGAGTAAGCATTGAATGCCAGAACGCACATTGAATGTACGTCTCCTCATTTTCCCCATTCTTCCACGTGTCGCAGCAGACGGTTAAGTTTTCCATGGATTTTGAATTTTGAACGTCCATTTAATGCCCCCACTTATTATTGTGGCGGTTATCGAGGACGCTCTCAGTATATATATTCCTTTGCCTTCCCATATCCATAACTTCTTGCTCATTTTCTCGAATCCCCTAGTTTTCGTGGTTTTCCCACATCTGTTCTTTGGTAGTTGCTTCCATCTTCTTCTTTCATTCTAATGGCACCCAGAAAAGAGAACATTCCCCGAAGGGACCAAGTGAGCTCCTCTCACTACCAAAAGATACTGGAGGAGGAATGGGGGGAGATAGCCCCTATTACAAAAACATCTGAGTTTTTGGCCTTCGGCCAGAACTTGGAAGGCAGCACCCAATTCATATTCTGCCGGGCCGAGGCTCACGAGAGGGTTTATTCCAGCGACCCCAAAGCTGCTCTGCCTAAAGACAACTAGCATTACATTATTTTCTACCACCAGCTGGAAGCCGGTCTTCTTTTTCCCCCTACGAAGTTCAAAGTTGAGTGCTTCAACTACTTCGGAGTGAATCCAATGATGCTGACCCCGAACTCCATAAGGGACATGCACGTCTTCGAGGTTCTGTGCTTCGCTCATGGCATTCGTCCTTCCGCTCGCCTGTTTCAATGCTTTTACAGGATCCAGAGCGCATAGAGGTCACCGGGGGTTTATATGATTTCTGCTAGGCCTCGCCGAAGCCTTTTCTTTGGGAAAGAGAACAAGGTGAAGGACTGGAGGGGCAAGTTCGGGTTGATAGAGGTCACTGACGGCCTCGGCGATAAATCCCTTAGATTTGGTTTCCCCGGCCATTTCCTGCGTCCCACCGAAGGCCTTACTGAGTGGCCTGAGAGGCTGTCCACTAAGGAGAAGTCGAACCTTAGGACTTTGGTCCATCAGGGTTATACTTATAACTCTGAAAAGATGATGGCCTCCTTTTACGCGGAGGACAAGCATGGCCTTCCGACTCCTAAACTTTTGCTGAAAGATATAAGAGATAACTCTGCTCTTCATTTGTTATAGGTTTAGTTGATGGTGGAGTATTGATCTAGTTGTTGCTGTGTTTATTGTTTTGATTGCAGTGGAGGCCAAGGATCCTGGACATTACCAGGATATAATGAAGGAGACAGAAGGGGTTTCTCCAAGACCCTTCAGCAAAGATGCTGAGCTTCCCATTCTCGACCACAAGATGGGGAAGTTCCATTTGCGCTCCTCCTCAGTCCTCCAGTCTTCGTCGGTGAAGCCTCGTAAGGATAAGCCGACGAAGCCTGTCTCCGCCGGATCCAATTTGGCTGTTGGATCAGAAGGGGCCCAGGTGAGTGTGGCCAGTGCAAAGTCCATTCGAATAATTCAAAGATGACTCGTTAAGGCTTCTGATCGCTCTATTCCTGTTGTGCAGAGAGGTACTCCTCCATTTCGAGCTGCACCAATTGTTGCAAGGCTTGCTCCTTAGAGGGGTATCTCAATCTCTGGGCTTTCTGAGGCTTTCATTCCTCCGCCTCCGCCTCCTCCAGTAGGTGATAAGGGGAAAGGAGCGTCCGCACCTCGTCCGCCCAAGCTAAAAGTAAAAGGGCCCCTCGTCCCCAATGTTCTTGATATAATTGCTCACTCTTCTCGGGGGGCGGAGCAACTGACGGACTTGGAGAAGGTTCTGACAGACGTTCCTGATGCAAAATTTGAGGCCCGTCTGAAGAACCTGGTGGATGACTTGAGTGCCCCTGGGGCTGAAGCTGGGGCAGGTAACTTTTCTTCTCCCCCATCACCTTCATCATATAAAGACCCTCGTGTTATCCAAGGGACATATCTGAGATGGTCGAAGGAGGTCGTTCCTGGGCGATCTCCTAGTGCCGAGGAGGTCGAAGCCTGGGAGAAGTATATTGAGGAGCAATGGATTTCATATCCTGACTTTATGACCCTCAGGAGGCTTTATCCTTCCCCAGTTAATACTACGGCCGAAGGGGAGGCCTTCGTTTCAAGAAACAGAGGCAACTTCTTGCCTTCTTATTATCATTTACTTCTTCTTGTGCCTTTATTTGCTGATTTGAATGCGTGAATGTTTTTACTCTTGTACCTTGCAGTTTTTGTGGGCGAAGCGGATGCTCCTATTCAGGAGCCTTTCCTAGAGGCTTCTTTGGCACCTGTCATGGGTCCCTCCGAAGCCAGCAAACCATTTCCTTCAGCTGCTGTTCCACTGGCGGCTGATCAGGGGGCTGCTGTTGCTGCGACCGACGAAGCATTTCCTTCAGCTGCTGCTTCGTCTGGGTTCATGCCAGGGGCCGTTGTTACGGTCGAAGGTGTCTCTTCTCTTCGTCCCCCTAAGAAGAAATTGATAGTGGGGGAGTTTTTTCGTCGCAAGAGGCCATTGGCGGTAACTTCAACCACCCTCGTTCTGGAGGCTCGCTCTGCTTCAGAGACCCCCTCACCTGGGGCAGATGTAGGAGTGTCAGCCCCTCCACAGGGGACAACAAAGGAGGCTTCTCCGCCAAGTAAGAGGCCGCGAGTCGGAGAGCCAGCGGAGATTGTAGTAGTGGATTCACCTCCGCTCGGAGAAGTCGAGGTATCTGCTGGTCCTCCTTCTTCCATTGCTCCCACCGCCGCAGTCTTGGCCCACGTGCCCTTTCTGCGTCCGGCCCCTAGGCCTCTTTTTGGGTCTATGGAGGATACTCTTGCCAGGCAAGAGACTCTGCTTGAGAAGGTAAATTCATTCCTCACTTAGGTTGTGATCGTTTACCACATTGCATAATTATTGTTGTTTGTTGTAGGCGCTTCTGGATTCTAAAATTTTGAGGACTGATTTCGGTCTTCTGAGGGATCATTATGAAGACGCCTGGCAAGCGGCGAAGGACAGATTGGGATTGTGTTCCAGCTTGGAGGAAGAACTGGCCTCTGCGAAGGCGAAGACTGAGGAGGCCATGGAACAATCCAAGGCCTATGAAGAGGCTCGTTCGAAGGCCGAAGGAGAGGTTAGCACCTTAACTGCGGCAGTGGCAGCTAAGGACAAAGCCATTGCTAATCTCAGCGTGCAATTGGACAAGCTGAAAAGTGCTAATGAAGAGCTTGCCTTAGAGGCCGTAGAGGTTCCTAGCCTTTGAGATCTCCTAAAGAAGACTCAACAGGAACTTCGAGTCTCAGAATTTAGATACACATAAGCCACTACTCGGGCTCAAGTTGCGCTTGAGAAGGCTAACAAGGTCGAAGAAGGTCGGCGAAGGGCCGTGAGGGACTTCATGCAGTCTAAGAGCTTTGATGACATCATCACATACCACACCTATAAGGTAGCAGCTGAGTATTATAACAATGCTCTCCATGATGCAGCAGAGCATTTTCCTGATGTGCTGCAAGTGGTATCTGAATTGGATGCTGCTGAAGAGCCTCCGACGCCAGACCTTTTAGAGTTCTAAGATCCCGTTCTTGAGGGGGATGAAGGTCTGTTACGACCTGAAGACTTCCCAGCTTGGGATAAAGATAGACCCACTTCGTCTCCCATTCCTGAAGTTTCTAGCGAAGATGAAGGACTTCCTACTAGGATGGATTTTGCACAAGCCGAACCTTTGCCTGTCATTCGGCCGGATCCTTTGAATGACCAGCCTCTGCCATCTTCTATAACAGTGGTTCCTCCAGGCGATCCTCCACCTTTGATATTTTTTACATTCTTTTGTATTTCATTCTTTTGTATTCTATTCTTTTGTAAATAAATGTAATACATTTACTTCAACGAATAATACATTTATTATGCTTCTGCTTTGTGTATGCTTTACTTGTATGGGGATCGCATTCACGTTGTAATCCAACAAGCATTTGTGCAACGCCTTAGTGAAGTTGTCATTCCAATAGGAGTTCGAGCACTTTCGCCTTCTTCTCCCATTAGATCTTCTTAGCTTTATACCTAGATTTACTAGGACTTAGGCTCTCCCTTAGGAAAGTTCTCCCTGCTCTTGGCAAGGCTTCGTGCCTAGATTTACTAGGGCTTAGGCTTTCCCTTAGGAAAGTTCTTCCCCACTCTTGGCGAGGCTTCGTGCCTAGATTTACTAGGGCTTAGGCTTTTCCTTAGGAAAGTTCTTCCCGCTCTTGGCGAGGCTTCGTGCCTAGATTTACTAGGGCTTGGGCTTTCCCTTAGGAAAGTTCTTCCCGCTCTTGGCGAGGCTTCGTGCCTAGATTTACTAGGGCTTCGGCTTTCCCTTAGGAAAGTTCTTCCCCACTCTTGGCGAGGCTTCGTGCCTAGATTTACTAGGGCTTAGGCTTTCCCTTAGGAAAGTTCTTCCCCACTCTTGGCGAGGCTTCATGCCTAGATTTACTAGGGCTTAGGCTCTCCCTTAGGAAAGTTCTCCCTCACTCTTGGCGAGGCCTCGTGCCTAAATTTACTAGGGCTTAGGCTCTCCCTTAGGAAAGTTCTTTCCACTCTTGGCGAGACTTCGTGCCTAGATTTACTAGGGCTTAGGCTCTCCCTTAGGAAAGTTCTTCCCGTTCTTGGCGAGGCTTCATTAGTGCGAATGGAGACAATTTGAGGCAAACCATGTTTCTGTTATTATTATTGGTAATACATCTTGAGGTGTTGGATGTTCCATGTATGAGGAATTTCCACACCCTCTAGGGTTACAAGTTTGTAAGTGCTAGGACTTAGGACTCTTTTTACTTGGAAAGGTCCTTCCCATGTGGGTGCAAGCTTGCCTGTGCCTTCACGTTTTCCTGTAGCCTCTAAGAATCTCATTACTAGATCCCCTTCGCCAAACACTCTGTGCTTTACTTTCTTGTTGAAATGATTAGCAGCTCGTTGCTTGTAAGTAGCCATTCGAATGCTGGCCGATTCTCTAAGTTCCTCTAAGAGATCCAGATCGATCCTTTTAGCTTGATCATTGTGTCTGTCTTTGCAATAATTGATCCTTCCACTGGGGAGGCCTATATCCATGGGAATTACCGCCTCTATGCCATAGGTCAGGCTGAATGGAGTCTCTCCTGTGGGTTGCCTGGGAGTAGTCCTATATGCCCATAGGACATGGTGTAGTTCATCTGCCCAGCTTCGACCATATCCTTCCAATCTCCGCTTCAGGCCTTGTAGAATAGTTCGATTTGTTACCTCCGTCTGGCTGTTTGTTTGAGGATGGGCTACTGATGAGAAATGTTGTTTGATCTGAAGCCCTAAACAAAAGGACCTAACTTTAGCATTATCAAACTGTTTGCCATTGTCGCTAATGAGCTGATAGGGAATGCCGAATCTGCACACTGTGTTCCGCCATAAGAAGTTGATCACTCTTTCTGCAGTGATGGTGGCTAAAGGTTCGGCTTCTACCCATTTGGTAAAGTACTCCACTGCTACTAAGAAAAACTTTCTTTGACTTGATGCTGCAGGGAAGGGCCCGACTATGTCTACCCCCCACTTAGTGAAGGGCCATGCACTGGAAATGGGGACCTGCTCTACTGCTGGGACATGTTTTCCACTATCAAATTTTTGGCAGGAGGGGCACTTTTTAATAAATGCCACAGCTTCATCTTTCATCCTCGGCCAGTAGTATCCTTGCCTAATCACCTTAGCTGCCAGCGCTTTTTCGCCTATGTGCATTCCGCAGGATCCTTCGTGTATCTCCCGAAGGATGTATTCGGCTTCATTGGGCCTTACGCATCTCAACCAGGGTAATGAGTAAGCTCTTTTATATGAGGTTCCGTTGTCTAAAGAGAAATGAGCACTTCTTCGCTTGACCTTTTTGGCTTCTTGGGCATCCTCAGGCAGTTCTCCCTTTTCCAAATAAGACTTGATGGGGTCTATCCAGCACAGTTCTTCTTCGACCTCCATAACTTCATCTCCTTCGGTGATGCTGGAGGAGGCCAAGGTGTCCAAATAAATTTTCTGAGGAAGTTCGATTGGACGAGAGGCGGCCAATTTGGTGAGGCTATCTGCTCTGCAATTCCTTTCTCTGGGGATCTTTTGAAAGAACAGCCTGACTCCTCTGTCCTTCATTCTCTGAACTATCTCTTTCATTTTTTGTAAATACCTGGCCATGGTCAGCTCCTTTGCCTCAAATTCTCCTTCTATCTGTCCGATCACCAATTGGGAATCACTATACACCGTGAGTTGCTCTATGCGAAGGCAATTAGCGAAGAGCAGTCCCTGGATCACTGCTTCATATTCTGCCGTGTTATTGGTGGCTTCAAAATTCAGTCCCAAAGCATACTCCAGTGAAAATCCTTGAGCACTTCTAAGTATGATGCCCACACCATTTCCTTCTTTACTGCTAGCACTATCTATAAAGAGTTCCCACTGAAGGTCTGGTAGCGTTATCGATGAGTGTCTTTCCCTAGGGGTTTGGTCTCCTCCCCCATCTTTGGTGCCAAAGGAGCATTCAGAAATAAAGTCTGCCACTGCTTGAGCTTTAATTGCTGACCTGACCCTGTATTGCAAGCCGTACTGACCTAACTCCACAGACCAACATAACATTCTTCCCGAAGTCTCCGGTTTATGAAGTACCTTTTGTAAGGGCTGATCTGTTACAACTACTCCTTGGTGTGATTGTAAGTATATTTTATACTTTCGGCAGGAGAGCATTAAAGCATAGGCCAGCTTTTCTATCGGGGAGTAATTCAACTCCGCCCCCTGTAGGACTTTGCTAAAGTAATAAATGGGCTTCTGGACCCTTCCTTCCTCCCTGATCAGCACTGAACTGATTGTTTGGTCTGAAGTGGACAAGTAGATTAATACTTCTTCATCCGGCAAAGGCCTGCTCAGAATGTGCTCCGAGCTTAGGAAGGCTTTTAGCTCTTGAAATGCCATCTGGCACTCCTCCGTCCAGTCGAATGTTTCCAACTTTCTCAACTTCTTAAAGAAAGGGAGATACCTCTCAGCAGATTTAGACATGAATCTATTCAATGCGGCGATTTGCCCCGTCAGCCTCTGAACATCCTTCACGCTCTTCGGAGGTTCCATGTCTAAGATGGCCTTCACCTTGTTAGGATTGGGCTCAATTCCCTTTTCGCTCACCATGCAGCCTAAGAACTTGCCTCCTTGGATGAAAAATGCACACTTCTCTGGGTTAAGCTTCATCCCATATTCTTCCATTACTGCCAACACTTCGGCTAAGTCACGGACATGGTCCTCGAAGCTTTTGCTTTTCACGATCATATCGTCCACGTATGCTTCCAAGTTTCTGCCTAATTGATCTTTAAATATTTTGTTGACTAGGCGTTGATACGTGGCTCCGGCATTTTTCAAACCGAAGGGCATCGACACATAACAATATGTACCCTTCTCTATTATGAATGAGATTTTTTCCTCATCCTCTGGGTGCATTCTGATCTGATGATATCCTTGCTTAGCGTCTAAGGATGACAAAAATCCATACCCAGCCGTCGAATCTACCAGTTTATCAATCATGGGCAATGGAAAAGAGTCTTTCGGGCAAGCTTTGTTCAAATCTGTGAAGTCTATGCACATTCCAGATATTGCACTTCCCCGATAAATTTCACCTCCAGGAGCTTGTCTATTTCCCGATCGATGATCGCTTGCCGCTCCGAGCCGAAACATCTCTTTTTCTGCTTGACTGGTCTGCAGGTGGGATCTACATTCAATTGGTGCATTATCACTTTGGGTTTTACCCCTCCCATTTTTGCCGAAGACCAGGCAAAACTGTGGATGTGCTCCTTCAGGAACTAGTGAGCGAACGACTTCTGCTCACTTTCTAACGAAGAATTGACCATCAGGAACTCTTCGGGCTCTCTTCCAACCATCACCCTTTCCAGCTTATCTACAGGCTCGGTTCTTTTCTCGGGAGCAATAATTTCGACTGCAGCTACCTCCGCAACGACTTCGCCCTTTCTTATCTTTTTATTTCTCTTCCTTTCTGCCCCTTCGTCCTGACTGCCATAGACGTGAAACACTTTGCCATTGGGCTTTGGGATTGTCATTCTCAAGTGTCTGATATTTGTTGAAGCGTCCAGGTCATATAGCAGTGGCCTGCCCATCAAGACGTTATATGCCAGATGTGTCTTGATGATAACAAATGTGGCCATGGTAGTTACATTTTCGAGGGTGGTGCCAACTGTGAAGGGCAGTTTTGCCACTCCAATTTATGGGACCTCCGTTCCATCCAAAGTGCGAACTGGGTTTCCCACTTCTTCCAGATCTTCTTTCTTGAGACGCATCTTTAAATATGCTTCATTCGTCAGTAGGTTGACCGAACTTCCTTCGTCTACCAGGATTCTTTTGACTACATAATTGGCTATAATCGCTTGGATCACCAATGGATCAGCGTGAGGGGTACAAAGAGTACTTCCATCTGGCCTCTCTAGTCAATTTTCCCTTCCTTCACAGTAAACGTATTCGGGCCTTTCGCTCCGCCTACCTAAGGCCTTCATACGATTTCTACTTTCGTGAGCTTCGCCTGGCCCTCCGGTAATACAATGAATGGTCCCTGCTGAACCGTCATTTACTCTTCCCGGGTATCTTTCTTTATCTTCGCTAGGGCCAGCTCTGCCTGATTCTTCTCTTTTTACGAATTTCCTCAAGTAACCCTGTTTGATCAACCTCTCAATCTCCTCCATCAAGTGCCTACAATCATTGGTGTTGTGACCATGAGTATCATGAAAGAGGCAGTATTTGTTCTGATTTCTTTTCTCTAGAGGAGCAACCATTGGTTTGGGGCGAGCCCATATATTTTGATCTTTGAAAGTTGCGAAGACTTCGGTTGGACTGGCATTGAGAGGGGTGAATTTGCTAGGGTCAAAACTAGATCATGATTGAGTATTTCTTCCCCTCCTTCGCCCGCCGGTCGGCCTCTCGTCTTGCTTTTCTTCCACCTTCTTCTCTCGCTTTGCCTTCGGCTCTTCTCTAGGAATGGTCTCCATTCCTCTTCGCTTTGCCATCTGGTTAAAGGCCAGAGCGTCATCTTGCCGTACATACTTTTGGGCCAGTGCCATTGCATCCTCCAAGGTACAGGGAGCATGATGACAAAGGGCTTTGAGAAAATCCGTGTGAGAGGTTCCATTCTGTAGCGCTTCCACTGCTCGAGCTTGGTCCAAGTGCGTGACTTTCAACGCTTCTCGATTGAATCGAGCCATGTAATCCCTTAAGGATTCATTTTCCCTTTGCACCACTGTTTCCAAATACTGAGTCTTTCGTTCCACCGAGATGCTAGAAGCGAATCGGTGCATAAAGGATCTGGCCAGCTCCATGAAAGAATGGATACTCCCCTCTTCTAAGCTATCAAACCATCTCGTTGCAGCTCCTTCCAAGGATCCCCTGAACGCTCTGCATAGAGCCTCATCATCCACCGTCTGCAATTCTATTGTGTGCTTGTAGTCCATGACGTGGACCCTGGGATCGGTTTCCCCATTGTACTTTTTCAACACCGGCGGTTTAAACTTGTTGGGCATAACGTATTCTCTGATGGATCTGGTAAAAGGAGACTTCAGGGTGAGCTTTGGGGTGGTATCTATGGTTTTCCTGTCATAAGCTTGATTCATCTCTTTTAAAAACTTATTCACAACATCTCTCACCTCCTCTTCCTTCTTTCTACGGCTGTTGCCACTAACAGGTGACCTTCTGCTTTGGACCTGCGAGGGGTGACTAGCAACAAAATATTCCCCTCTATCCTGTTCTCTTCCTCTCAAGCTTTCTCTTTTCCCGTATTTTGGTTCTTTATACTCATACTTTCCTTTATTCCTTCCTTCGTCCCGTTCCGTATTATTTGAATGAAAATTTTTTTCATGTAAGAACTTACGTTCATTATCTGGGAGTGAAGCTTGCGTACTACCTTCTTCTTCGGTCGAACTCTCCTCTCCTCCACGATGCTCTTCCGTCCTTCCCTCCACATTTCCACCCAAGTGGACCAGTTGTTCTTCGTTAACCCCTGGGGCTTCTTGGGATTGCTTCTCATAATCCAGAGTTTGAGCAACATTCCTTCTCGGGGTAGCTTCTGGAACAGCGACGAGGGTCTGTGCCGGAGGGGTTTGTTGCTGGGAGCTCCTTACAAAAGCAGCTATAGTATTAATAAACTGCAATGCAGGAGCTAGGTCTGGATTTGGAAGGCTCAGAGGGGTTTGGCTAGACCCAACTGTGTTTTGTTGAGAGATAAGGAGCTGCAGCGACGTGTTTAGGTCAATGGGAGTTGCTAGGGGAGGATCAGTAGGTGTTGGAAGGGAGTGTCTAGGATTTGAAGGAGTTGAAGATTCGGGATCATCGGGATTTGTCATAATGGTGATCTTCCTTTACAGGCAAATGGAAGTGGAATGCAACGTCGGGAGAAAGATCAGCTCGTGATTCCCACAGACGGCGCTAATTTGATCAGGCTTGATCAATATATAAAAGGAATTGGCTGGATCTTCTCTTCTTAGGCCTGAGCCTAATACCTGCAAAGGAGAAGAAAAATGATCAAGGAGGAGCCGGGCCTTTAGCTTGGCTAGAACCCTCCGATGATCAAGTCAGTCCTCTCTTCAGAGTATTTTGGTGATAGAAAGGGGGTGAGAGAGTGCAGAGTTTCAACTACCTGTGCTTAGACTTTCCTTTCCCTTTTGTATGATTTCTGGGTTAGGTACGTCTGACACCTTTCTTTTGAGAAAGGACGTCCTCTGTCATTCGACCATGCTGGTTGGTGAGAGTTGGTAGCAGGTGCATGTCTCCTGTCCTGTCCCTAGGGATGTTTGGTAAAGGGGGTGTCAGGGCATGGTGCAGATTGTCTAAGGACTGGTCCTCCTGCTGGATGACTGGACATGTCATCAGAGGGCTTCGGCCCTTACTTGTTCAGCAAGTCATCCGGCGGACGAAGGAGGGGAGTGTCTAGTCCGAAAGCCTTTGGACTTAGGTCGTTCGAGGGTCCGGCCAATGGGCCTTTTTCCTTTTATCATAGTCTCTGGAGGCCTCGTAATGGGCCTGGGCTACAGGAGGGTCCAAACCTCTCTTGAGAGTCACTTTTATCCTTCATCACTTCTGTTTCGCGATGGCAATTTTATCCACCCAAATCCGATCATAAGTACTTGCCCCATTTACAAAAATAGAGCGGGCAGGTTTTTATTTTATATCCGAATCGGGAATGGGTCAAGCACGGTAATAGTGTAACCCGGTATAAACACAACTTGATTATATATATTATAAAATTTTTTAGTTTTTAAATATTATATGTATTTAATTTATATTTTTTAAAAATTTATAGTTTATTATCTATGTAAAAATATAAATTATATTGTATTGATATGTAGAAAGAATAAAAATAAATATATGTATATGAGAAAATAATACAAAAAAAATAAAGAAAAAAAAAGAAATATAAATGGATATACCCGGCTGATCTCGACCTTTAATGGGGCAGGTATTTTATTTTTTAAGCGAGTTGGATTCGGATTTTGCAAAACTCACCCCAAATCCGATCCGCTGCCATTCCTACTTCTATCCCAAATTTGTTAAAGGGCAAAATGCCAAGATAAAAGTTTTAGGATATACAATATAATTTATTAGAAATGAATTCTACATCAAATAATAAAAAAAATATAAATAACTTATAAGTGAATGGGTGTTTGACATAATATAATCTAATTAATTTTTTGCAAATGGATTTTAACACTTGTCTATGTGTGTACAGTCCCATGCATTGTAATAAGGTATCAAAACCTTATGCGTAAATAGATTGGATCTTAATTTAAGATAGAAAGAAGATTAGACAATTAATTAGAATCGAAAACTCCTTTTTCACTTATATAGTTTAGTTTTAGGATTTTATATTAGGATTTGAGTAAAAGAAATTGAAAGATTTAAATCTTGAGAGATTCTTTTTCAACTTTGAACCTCAATTTTTGCAAATTTTCACAAACAATTTATTTCTATATCCAATTGTATTGAATAAATTTTTGAGTTTAATGCAATTTATTATGTCTTTTATTAATTCTTTAGTGACTAGCTAAATTTCCATCTATGATTTAGATGTAGATTGATTTGATTGTTTGTGATGTTAAATGTATGTTATTTTTGTGATGGTTTACTTGAAATTAATCCACCATCCTTGAACTTAATGTTGTGTAAGTGTTTGGCCATCGTTAACATAATTTAAGATACCACACGAAATAGTAAAAGTATAAGTGTGATATTCGTCCATGGGCATAAAGATATAAGTATACCTAGATGACGTTCTATACTCATCCAAATGACTTAATAAATTCGATTTATACTTACAACCACGAAAGTAGGTGCGAGATTGACTTGAGAATGAATGATTTATCTTGAGAGATAATTTTACTTATTTAAAAAGATCATATTTAATTCCTTGTATTATTAAACAACGGCGTGAGTACACATGAACCATGAGTATTAAGAATCAATCATAATCTAAATCCTAGATTCTTTTCCATTAAATTTACATTTTACTTGATTAATTGCTTAGTTTAATTTAGATTGCTGGTTGCTTTTGAAATTGATCATAACCACAAATCTCTTAACTTAATTGATTAAATATTAGAAAATTGATATATTGAGACCGAATTCCCTTTCATGGGTTGGATATCTCTTATTTTTAAAATTACTAGTTATAATTAACTCGCATACTTACGCTGTACAAGTACCACATCAACTTATGAATAAAAAAAAAGGTTCTTAGTTGCATATGAAATTCTCTAATTATATTTAAAAGACTAGTATTTAAATTTGTCTTTATTCTATTTTTTTTACCCATTTTTTATAGAATTAAATCAAAATGTACTTTGTTATTAAAAATGTATCTCATACAATATAAACGCTAGCTATAACTATGTTAGAAATAAAGGTCCCACATAAAAAAATAATAAAAGAAGATGAAGACTTAATATAATGTTTAAACCTTACCACACTTAAAAGTTTAAACTTTTGGGTTAGATTTAAAATTTCACTTATGGTATCAGAGCCAACTTTATATTCTAATCTGTGTTCTTCCATCATAATTAAAGCCGTGTGTCAGTAAGATTTGGCATAGTTGTATTTGTTAATATGATTTTATTTAACTTTCAGTTTGTTATGTCACGTATTAGTTAAGAGTTTAACACGTATAAAAAGGAGATATTCGAAATAAATATCTCACATAAATAACAAAAGAATATTAAAATTTAATATAATATTTTGATCTCACTATTTAAAAATTTAAATTTTTGAATTTGATTTTAGATTTCTCGCAAACTAAAATTAAATAATTGAGTCTTTATTAGAAAAATAGATATAATTTAATATTACGAGTTAGATAGCTATTTATTAAATAATAAAATTTTAATCATTATTTTAAAAATGTTCTTTGACTCATATATTTTAATATTTTATTTTACAATATAGGAATTAAAGGTTTTAGAGCTTGATTTAATTTTTGATAAATATAATATTGAAAAAAATAAAGAGAAAATAATGCGATAAAGATCATCGTGAGGCGTTGGAGATGACTAGGACACTGCCTCTCTCTCTCTCTCTCTCTCTCTCTCTCTCACACACACACACATTCTTTTATGGGTCATTACGGTCCATACAATTCTTGTAATTTTATCCTACAATAATTATAATTATAAATAATATGGAAATGGGAGACATATATAATTATATACTCCATATAATTTTTTTTTCGCCAAATATTATACTCCATGTAATATTGAGCTTTCATTTTCATAAAAAAAAATTATTTAATAAATAGGTTTGTTTTGTTTTCTGGTGTTAATATCACGTGGAGGGTGTTGTTCAAAGAAACAGAGCAACCGTGTTTTAAGCTGTCAACTCTCCCATTTTCGGAATAAAAGGACATATTGGCCACGTTTCCTAATCAAGTGGACCATTATTAATTTTGTATACCTAATTTCAAATTGAGTTTGAAACGTTAAATCTCTAATATTAGGGAGGATTCAAATAACCATTAAATTAACGATCAATTAACATTTTGTTTAATCACAATGTTGTTATCTCTAATGTCATTCAATCAGAACTCCGAATCATAATCAAAATCAAATTTATAATACTTTGTTATTAATTTAAAATTAATTATTCTTTTAGAATATAAATAATAAATTTTATCAAATTATGAATTCTCTAATCCTAATATGGATAATCTACTTTTAATTGGATAAGATAAATAAAATTTGATGCCAAACACAAAAATTAATTTATGATATTACACAAAAATAAATTTATTATTATTATTATTAAGATTTTTTAATAAGTTCACTCCACACATAATTAAAATATATATATAATTTTATTTTAAAAAATTTTAAAATTAATTAATATTAACATTAATTTATTTTTTAATAATTGTCAAGAGAATACTGTATAAATATTGAGAGTTTATATAATTATGAAATTGCCAATTTGAAAAATTAGCTTATTAAAATTGAGAAGATTATTTCTATATGTTATAAATAAAATGGAGAAAAACATGAACAAAAAATATAGAGAAGAGAATAGTTTTTCTAGTTGTTCCATTCAATAGTATTAAACCCTTTATATAGAGTACAGAAGAGAAAGAAATAAGAAACTTTTCCAATAAGAAAAATACAAGAAATAGGAAGTTTTTCCAATAAGAAAAATACAATCAATACTCATATGGAAACTAGAATATTCATGTATATGGAAAGACATCAATCAAATCTTATAATATATCATAACACTCCCCCTTGATATCTTTTATAAAGAATATGCCTCGTTAAAACCTTACTAAGGAAAAACCCTGTGGAAAAAAAATCTTAGTGAAGGAAAAAAAGTACATTATTCTTGTACGGATTTGCGCCATAACACTACTTCGTTAAAAACCTTGCCAAGAAAACCCAATGGGACAAAATCTAGGCTAAGAAAAAAAGAGTACAGTGCATTAAAATCTCTCCCTCATGAAAATATGATTTCTATCAAATATTTCTTAGCTGATGCATGCTAATTTTGTTGACTAACTTTTCAAATGTGATTGTAATGAGTGCCTTTATAAACAAATCTGCCAAGTTGTCAAATCGTATACTTAATGATATTTAAATAATATCCACATATAATAATTTATTTGTAGTACTCTCTTAGGATATTACTTGCGCTATGAATATAACTCGTTAAAAACCTTATTAGAAAACCCAGTGGGAAAAAACATATCTAAGGAAAAGAGTATATTTCATGCGCTATTTTTTCATTGCACAGATTGCCTCATTAAAACCTTTGTCCAAGAAAACTATGTGGGATAAAAACTTGACTAAGGAAAAAGAGTACAATCATATACTAATTCGCTCCCCCTGATAATGACAGATTTTAACACGGCGTATACTAATTGATGAAATGATGCCGTTTAAATATCACATTAGGTAAAACTTAGTACATAAGCCTATTAAATTGTCACTTAAGTGAATTTGGTGGATATCTCTTCTGGAGCTTATGTATATATAAGAATTTGGGTGAAGTTTATGTCTACTTCGTTACCCTTAATATAACCATCTTTAATTTGTGCAATACAAATTGCATTATTCTCAAAATACAATGGGAGTATCTTTTAGTGAGGTACTTCAGGACTATAAAAATCTTTATAAAATTGCAGTACCACTATAAGTAAATACATAGCCAGTCTAAAATCTACCATTATAGAGACTGAGCAAATAACCATTATTCGCATATAGACCAATTTCAAATATGAATTATAATATTAATAGTATATTGAAGATAACTTTTTACACCATTTTAATATCTCTTTGTAGGTGCAAAGCTATACCTAGCTAGAAATTTTTCTTGCAAATGCAATATCAGGCCTGATGCAATTTGCAAGACACAAGAGTGCCCTATAGCACTTATATATGGTATTTCAAGACCAAACAGCTCTTTATTGTCTTTTTTAGGTCTAAAAGGGTCTCTCTTCACTTCTAGTGAGCGGACCACCTATTGGTGTGCTTGAGGGAAAAGATTTATCCATGCAAAAATTGTTTAGATATCTTTTCCACATAAGTATACTAGTGTATTAGGACTCCTTAATAATCGGTCTGCAGGCCGATACAAAATTTTATTTCCTTTAAATTTTTCATCTCAAACTCACTTTTCAAACAGGTATATACTTATTTGAGTTCATTAGGAGTCACATTGATATTTAAATCAACTTATACTGTAATAATAACATATACCATTCTATGGTATTTTATGAATACAAATGGACATAGTGTATTATTCACATATTTTTTTTTCAATAAGAATTTACTTAAACAATCATACCACATGTCTATATTGCTTTAATCCATACATAGATTTTTGCAATTTGATGAAATATATGTCACATGTTTAATGTGTACTCATTTATGATATACTTAGTCCTTCTGGGACTCTTATTACTTTCATAAGGCATACAATAAGTCTTTCATTAACTGCCATATTAATTAAGTATCAGAACATGATCATTTCCATAATAAGAGAATTATTTTTCTCATAATCAATGATAGAACGAGTCTAGCTCTACTTTAATTGCCTCATTCCATGATGATCAATCATGTTTATGCTAATATTCAGTTATACTTATAAATTATGGATCTATATTTTCTCTTGTAACAGCAAAAGCTACTATTGAGGCAAATTCATCGTCGACGATAATTAAATTTCTATCAACTTTTTCTTATATCACAAAATAATTGAGATTTCATAGTTTTCATTTATATAATTATCAACTCCAGAAGCCTATCTGGAGGATCTAATTGTTCCGTTGTCTCAGTCTGTGTCTCATAATTAGTTATAGTTTTTTGACTGAGATCTTCCTTTTCAGGAGGTTTCTCTTCAGGAGATTTTATAAGTGGTGCTGCTTTTCTTTTCCGCGGATTTTTGTCTTTAGTTCCAATTTACTATCCACGCTTCTAGCGTGCAGTGAGATTGATTGATTTTCTATTTGTAATTGGAATCACAACCCTTGCTAGGGTATTAGTAGCTGTAATATGAGACTTTGTCACTCTTTAGCATCTATAAATGCATTTGACATTTAAGTTGCAATTTGTTGCAACTGTATTATTTTGTGAACTTCTGGTTCACTCTAACTTGTACATGGACCAAAATTATTTAAAGGGTTTTCCTTCTAATAAATTTCTCGACATTCTTTAGCACTGTAGGTGCTTTTCCTCCCCTTAATGTCGAAAAATACGTCTCATCAAAATAAATTCATAGTCTCTTTTGTGGACCTATTATCACACATTGAGATAGATTTAATATATTCATGGCACAGAAAAAATTTATGACTCGTGTCCTTATACAAGTTTCAAGGGAGAGTATATATGATGTACACAATGACATTCATGCCAAACTTTTAATTGTTGAACTATAAGTTCAATGCTTGAACTACAGGTTCAACGCAATATATTGTGCATGTATACTAGGGATAAAACAGTAATTAAATAACTCATTATAATACACAACTTATAAAATCTTTGCAAATTATTCCTTCAAGAAGTTTACATAAAATCATTAATATTGAATTGAGTTGTGTCCTCTATATGAGCGGTTCCTCTTTCAAAATCTCATGATCTACCAAATGATTTATAATATTCACTTCAGGGAATACAGTTGTACTAGTGGACATTATTTGATGATTTCTCGTTAGCAATTATTCTTTCAGAATTCTCATTATCTACCAAATGATTTATAGTATTCACTTCAGGGAATACAGTTGTACTAGTGGGCATTGTTTGATGATTTTTTATTAACAATTATTCTTTGCAACTACTAGAAAAATAATATTTGTAAATTTTCACTTTTTATACTGCTACTACAGGAGTACGTAACTTTATTACCGTACAATTTCAGCTGTGAAATAATTTTAAACATGGTTGAATTATATTCTCAAATAGACTTCAAGTCTTATAGGTATAGATTTAACCAATCATATTGAGTTTATGGTAGTACCACATATTTCAAGTGATTATATCTATTTTTAAAACTCTTCTAGAAAATATAAAAATCATTAATAGTAAGATATTCAACCTTTAAATCCTCACTTAAATGAGATTTAAGTAGATAATAGCTTTTGCTTTTGCTAGCATCTAAATGCATTTTTTTATCAACAACTCACGTCAAAAATTATTTTCATTGAATTCAAGAGCATATAAAAATTATCAACCAAACTTTAATTCACTATACTTCACTTTATTTAAATAACTTAATTTGCATATATTTAAAATATATCTAAATAGACCAATCAGAAAATAAATTAATATTAATTTTAACAAACAGTAAATTCATAATTTATCATACAAAGGAAAGGTAAACACTAATTATGCTTCTCTATACCAACATAAATCCAATAATGTATGCAATCCGGAAATAAATTCATCAATTCACAAATTAACAAAACCATATTACTTATATAATTTATATTAATCTCATCTCATATTTAAATTTCTAATTGTTTTCACATCTAATATACATTGACATAAGTAAATTCAAAACATATATAACACACACAACTTTCTTGTAGGCTATTCAACTAACAAATATATATATATATGTATGAGACATGTATTATCCCTAAAATAAATTTTGAGTTGAGATGCTAAGACCGAATGATATGTAATAATATATACACTAGTAGAATCAATCTCAATTTAATGAATCAAGTAAGCTTATTAATATAAACGCAAGATCACAATTTTTCCATAAAGCAAGTCAATTAATCAATAAATGAATAATTTAGGGTCGGATTTTATGCCAAAAAAATTATAAGCCATGACTTTAAAACTATGCATAAAATGTGTTGTTATAATTGATAACCAATTAAAAGTTGCAATTTGGTTGGTAAATCAAATAGGCCATACCCATCATTCCAATACATATAAACAATAATGAAACACCCAAAACAGAAAAATCAAAGCAAAAGGGTTTACCTTAATATTATGGCCATACGCAGGTATTTTATTGATATCCAATTTATTCAATGCGTGTAGTTTAAATCAAATTTATTAGTTATTTAGGAACATAAAATATCAATTTTTTAAGGATGTCTATTTTATTTATTTGATTACTCGAAGAAGTGACACTAGTATAAATAATTCTTACTCATGATGCCGAGGCCCATCAATTAACATTGTCTAATATAAAATCATAATAAAATCAGTCATTTAAAAACTTGTAGACAATACATTTGATTTTTCAGAAACATTTAATGATTCTTTAATGAATTTGTTTACTTTAATTAGTTTTTCAGGAACTATATAGAATATCAGTTCTTCAGGAACTGTAGAGAATATCAATTTTTCAAAAACTGTAGAAAATACCAATTCTTCAAGAACTATAGAGAATACAATTTTTCAGGAACTGTAATTATTATTAGTATTTCAGGAACTCATAGCTTAGTTATTTATTTAATTAGTTCTTCAGGAATTATAAATAATACTAGTTCTTCAGGAACTATAATTTAAAATATAATACTAATTCTCTAGAAACTCATAGCTTAGTTATTTATTTAATTAGTTCTTTAGGAACTATAAATAATACTAGTTCTTCAGGAACTAGTATTTAAAATATAATGCTAGTTATTCAGGAACTATAATTGAAATACCCCGAATTTTTAATTATTTTATAAAATTCTATTTTCGTACGGAAACACATTATTTTATCATTTTCCTTATTAAAATAAGATTAGAGTTATATTTTATTAAATTATAAATATTCATATTATTTGAATATGTATTATTAATGACAATTTTGATATAATATTGCAATATTATATTATTATGATTATGTTAATGTAGATTTTTTGAAGAATTGTATTTCGGATTATATTTTGATATTTGAGTATTAATAAGGGTATTAATTATATTATAAGTGTGATTATAGTATTTTATCGAAAGTTTAGATTTCCGATATAATTACTATAATTATCGTAAATAATGATATTGATATATATATTCATGAGTATATGTTGTAAATTATTCTTAATATGTAAATTATGAATTATTGTTAATTATTATTATTATTACTATTATTTGCATTATTATGATTATTGGTGGTATTATTATTATTATTATTATTATTATTATTATTATTATTATTATTATTATTATTATTATTATTATTATTATTATTATTATTTTGTATATATAAATATGTAGCATTATGTTTATAAAATATATATAAATATAGTATTATATGTATATATTATACGGTTTGGAGTATATTTATATATAAGCAAATCAGTTTTAAGTAATTAAGAAGAAGAAGAAGAAAGAAGCATGGTGATTGGTTAGTTTGAAGAAGCCCAAAATGGGGCGTTTTGGAGCAGGCAGAACGGGCAGGAGAGAGGAGAGAGAAAGGGAGAAGCCGAGAGAGAGAGAGAGAGTGTTGACCGTGTTCCGGCGGGCGGTGGCAAGCACCGCCACCACCGCTGGGTAGAAGGAGGACCGGCGACCTCGAGGGAGGCGGCAGCCCGGTGATCGGCGGCGGCACGATGGCGTACGCGAGGAGAGAAGTACTGCCGGCCACCGCAACTTCAACTCCATTTTTCGGCCGATTGCGGCAGCAGAATCCGACGATCTTGGTGTCATTTTACTCCTGGAGATGAGAGCTTCATTTTGGTACCTGCCTTGCCCCCTGAGGACCACCGGAGGAGGAGATCGAAAAATGTAAAACCGTGGCTTTGGAGGTGTTTTCCGGTGGCTGGAGGGCGAGTGCCGGCGAGTGGTGACTGTTTTTGGGCTCCTGGGGTTGAGGTGAATCTGCTGGTGTGGAGTTTCCCCAGATCCGCCACCACCGGAGGTGGCGCGTGGCCGGCTGGCAGCGGCGCATGGGGAGGTGCAGTGATTCTGTTTCATCATTCTGGCACGATCCTCGACGTCTGTATGTTTGAAATTTGTGAAGGTGAACTCGGAACCCTTCTATTTCAGTTGGTTTATGAGTTAATCTATGTTTAGTGGTTTTTAGAGTATTTGTTAGGTTATCGAGTCTGTTTTGGGGTTGAGTGTAACCCTTATTATGTTCATGTTCTCTGTTGCGAGGTGTCGGTGTCTGGCGTCTTCCTGGTTCCCAGGCTACTCTTCTGAGGAAAGCCGGTCGGAAGCGTCGACAGTTAGGTGAGTGATACTCACTGATATATTATTCTATTTCCATTTCATATGCATTGCTGTGTGTATATATTTACGTATATTATGCATTACTATTGCATCTATAAGCATGTGACATTTGACTGTGAGTGATGAATTGATATTCTGTATTATGTGCCATGTTATGGTTGCGATTGATGGATGGAGGTCGGGAGGATACAGTACCACTTAGGATTATGGGATGGTTATGGATTATGATGAGATTCAGAAGATGAGCTATGACTGATGGATGTCGGCCGGGCCTGCTCAGCGCCAGGGCTACTGTCAGTCGGGTCAGGGCTGCGTGGTACAGACCAGTGACGGCCGGGCCCCTTGGACATAAGAGACAGATTATTGGATTCAGAGAGCCAGAGTAGGAGAATCGGCTCCCCATATTGAGTACTGAGTATTAGTGTGGTACTGTGGACCATACCCCATCCTTGCTTGATTTGATGATTTGTCTGTCTCTATGACACGGTGCATATCATGTGCATTAGATTCTATCTGTTGGATACCAGTTTAATATATTAACTGGTATTATTCACTGAGTCGAACGCTCATTCCTGTTCATCTTGTTGCTTTCAGGTTAGGGAATGAGCTGGGAAGGAATTGTAATTGAGTAGACTGCCAATTTTCCCTTTGGCAGTGATTTGTATTAATGAGATATTAAGAATGTATATAATAGAAGTATATTTGTAATTGAAACTCTAGAACTCCGCAATGTTACATTTTGTAATTGAGCTTTTTGTGTTATTTTCAGTTATGTAATCTTTGGGGTTAAGCAGAACCTTCCTGTAATTTATGATGTTCTGGCAATTATGGAATAAATGATGTTGGGCCAATTTGACAAAGTTATGTTATGTTGTGATTTCATTTGGTTCTGCTTACCTTATTTGGGCCCATAGCCCTTCCCAGTTGGGCTTTTCAGTTGTGTGATGTGGGCTTTTTGTTTTGTGGTATGGGTTAGGCTTACTATGGGCACTGGTAGCCACGTGCATGTCCCGTGTCCTAGTGCCGGTCACGTGCCCTCGGGATCGGGGCCTGACAATAATTTAATTGATTAATCATTAAATAGTATATCAAATCTTTATAAATCTAAAAAAAATGATTTGAAATAAATGATTGTAAGAGAGAAGAAAAAAATGATTTTTTCAAATTAATTAGCTCAATATGTTCAAACGATTTCTTAAAAAAAAATGATTTAGTTTTTTTTCTTAAAAAAAAATATTTGATACATAAATATTAATAATAATAGTAATTAATTAGATAAAAATTGTTTACCATAAATCTTGAATTTTATTTCTTCAAATTTTTCGCCTTAACTGGGTTGTAGCAAATCATAAGCTATCCAAAATTATAAACAATATTGTAGAACGATTCGTGCTGATAACGTGTTATAAATAAAATGGAGAAGAACATGAACAAAGAATATAGAGAAGAAAATAGTTTTTCTAGTTGTTCCATTCAATAGTATTAAACCCTTTATATAGAGTACAAAAGAGAAAAAAATAGGAAACTTTTCCAATAAGAAAAATACAAAAAATAGGAAGTTTTTCCAATAAAAGAAATACAATTAATACTAATATAGAAATTAGAATGTTCATGTATATGGAAAGATATCAATCAAATCTTATAATATATCATAACACTATATTAATTACCTAACTTTTTTGTATTAATCAATATGTGATGATTAAATATACTCGCTTAAATGATAATGAAATATTAAATAATATATTACATTTTTAATATAAATTTAAAAAAAATTAACTTTTAAAATAAGTATTCTTATAATTATATAACACTTATCATTTTTACAAATATCCATTGAAAAAACTACTTATTATTGGTATTGAATAAAAAAGAATCAAGTATGGTCAGGTAAGGTTTTTGTACTTGATTTGATTAGATGTTCTGTTCTCTACTCTGGACTGCTGCCATTGCTGAACTCAGCTGCCTTGAATCAATTTTGAATTTATACCAGCCATTTTTCCTCAACCAAAAAAATCTCTTTAGGATCATCACTACTGACTGCACCACTCCATTACTTATTTTATTTTATTTTTATCTTTTGTCATTCTTTTTTAGTGAAAATTTTGTCTTTGCTTCTTGACTAAAGATTCAACAAATAAATATTTTTTTAATATTATATGACTCAAAATATAATTATATGCAAATGAAATTAGTTTTAAAATTTAATTTGTAAAGTTATTTTTAATAAATGATTGTATTAGTAATTTAATTATCAAAATTTCCATCTCATATTATAGAATATTAATAATTTATATCTCCATAGTTAGTAAATTTTTTTTTTAAATTTTTACGATGTACCAAAATAATAATAATGATAAATTAACATGATTATTAGTAAAACTAAAAATTAAGTACTAAATATAATAAATATTAATTTTTTTAAGCACTAAATATAATCAATCTTTTTAATAGTTATTATTATTCAAAATTATTAAATTTTTTTTTATTGGACATAATTAATTATATGAATAAATATTTAAATTTTAACTATTAAATGCAGTCTCCAAAGTGCGTGCCAAATGAGTTACGGGTGTAGATATTAATAATAATAATAAAAAATTAATCATGAAAAGGTCAAAATTTATATTTAGATTTTTTTTGGTAAAAAATTTGCTTCTAGAGACTACACTCATTTTTATTACTTCGCAATACTTGAAGTAATTTTAGATTCAAATTTGGTTGGCGTTTGCAATTTATTTATTTATTTATTTTTTATTAAGAAGAAAAAATATCCCATGAAATATAAATAAAATTTTTTTTTAATAAAATAAAAAGATTAATCAAATTATATATGATTAACAATTTTGTCGGTGTTTGTTAACTTTTAAGAGTTTGGAGTTTTTAATTTGTCAATAAAAAATTTAAAGATAGGTTAAGAATATAAAGATCATTCTAATAGAAAATTTTAAAACTTAAAAATATTGGTACAGTACATATAATTTCTCACTAAGATAATTTTTCATATAAAATTAATTTTATTTAAAAATTTATTTATAAATGAATTTCAATTTTTGAATTTAAATATAAAATTTATTTCAAAAAGTTAATTTCACTAGTTTTTAATTAATATTCATTAATTTTAATAGCTAATTGTACTCTTATTAGATTTAGAATTTACTTATAAATTAAATAAATTTGAATATGATTTTGGTTTAAGGAGGTCATTCCCATAAAATTAAAATGTAAAATTCTAAATAAATTTTCATTGATTTATACCAAAATAAAATGTAAAATTTGTACATAAATTCCAAAAAAATTTACGAAATTTATTTTTACTGAATAAATTTGTCTCCTTTTAACGTAAAAATTTAGTAAAAAATATACCAATTATCTCCCAATTGTATACCCATTATCAGTAATACCATCTAACTGTAGAACAACATTATTGAGTTATGCTTAAAAAAAAAAAAAAAAAAAAAGAGTTGAAAGTGTTTTATCTTACTGAAAAATAAAACTTTTACCTAATTTTTTATTAGAAAAATTAATAGTTTATAAAACTAAAATTATGATAGATTTATGTTGAGATATTCTTTAATGATTAACTTATAACCCAAATAAAAATTTAATTTTTTAAAATAAAACTCAATATAATAATTCATAATTAAATTAAATTAAATATAATAATTAAATATTTATTTTAATATTATTTTATTAATTTTATATTATATAATTAAATTAATTTATTTTTTAAGATATAGTTATAGCGCAAAGTGCGGGTTTATTGTCTAATTAAGAATAAAATAGAAAAGCTTATGATCTTTGCAAGTTTAAAATATATAGAATAATAAACAAAATTGATTCTTCAAATTCTCTGTGCTATGAATTGGGGTATCATTTGCTTTGCTTTAACACAATATTATACACAGTTGGTGATTGGCTAGCCAGAAAAATGAATATGTAGGTGGGAAATTTCCTAACTGTAGCTTTATTAGTCCTGTGTTGGGTTACTTATCTGAATTGGAATAAGAAACTCAATTTTAATTATTCCAATTTGATTGGAATTTTCAAATATTAATTATTGAAATCACTAATTGATTAGGAGTCAACAACACAAACTTCAACACGGAACAAATTGGCTTCCATTTTGTTAGACAAAGCCAAATGATATCTCTCTCAATCTTCTCATTAACAGACTAATTCCAAACTAAGCAGGAAATTAAGTTCCTAATGAGAAGCAACGTTCCGGCAGTCATTTCATTAACATTTTGACCTAATTTAGTGCGGCCGGCATGTGTCGTAATTAAGATAATCAATTTCTAAACCTCAAAGATATTTTTTTTTTCTTTTTGTGTGTGCGTGTGATAAGCAAGAGAAGGGCATAGCAAGACTAAGGAATCTTCGAGATAAGGGTCTTTTTCAAATCTTAATTTATGAACAAATCAAGTTGATTAACTTGTGTGTGTATTTCCTAACCACATTAATTAAGGCTGCTAAAGTTAGGTCTTGCAATTTTGTGAAAGAGAGTAAAAGAAGAACAAGTAGCATTTCGGTTGGTGTGAGACCCACTTTGCCTTTTTCACTTATCTCCCTCTAAAACAGCAAGGCTTTAAATTAATGGATTGATTCTTTGTCAAAAGAGGGAATAATTCGAAATTATTAAGGCCTAATTGCAATTTGCAAGACAATTCCAATGCCTAATGCCCCCACCACATCTCTCTTTCACTCTCCTTTTTTATTTTCTTTTACCACTTCACCAATGGAGTCGTGACCCATTGGATGAAATCTAAAGTTATCGCGTCATGGAGCAATAATAATAATAATAATTTTGAATTAAAAATTATATACATGCATATGTATTTAGTGTCTTAATCGATAGAATCAATAGCAAAATGAAATAAGCAATGTTTGACGTGACAATAAATTGAATTTTGATCAAATAACATTTCATTTGACTAATGTCAATGCTCTTTCCTTTTTTCAGATTCTTATTTTGTGATGCCAACAAATTTGGACCATCCCAATTCCAAAATTAAAGGTATTTGGGGAATAATCAAAAGTAGTTTGGCTTTTTCACTATAGCTCCACTTATTAAGATTGATTTTCACCGCAGATATAATCACTGATTAGAGGAAAAAGATTTGTTTAGAAATATAATTATTCATATAATTTCTTATCTTGGTACTGTGGACATACTACCCATACTCACATGGAGTAAATTCCATCAAATAAAGTATAGCCTACCTCATGTGAGATTTGATTCATTCCTAAAACAATAACTAGAGTGTTTTGACATAAGATCCAACAATAACCTAAGTGTTTTTGACAAAAGATCATAGAAGTAACTATGTGTTTAATTTATATATAACATTCTAGAAAGTAAAATTTTTTTGTTTGACTTAATAATAAAAAAAACAATAATACTTTATTTCGTTTACTCAATCTTATTTAATAAAGAGTAAATATATCAATTTATATCTATTTTAATTAAAAAAATCCAATTTGCTTAACTCCTCTTAAAGAAGTGTATTTTTTATAAATTTAAAAAGTAGACATCTTATTTTCAGAAATTTTTTTCAATAATAATAATCAAACAATCCAAAATTTTTCATTTCTCAAGAAGTTCTACTTTTTCAACTTACTTACCGTATCAAACAATATCCAACACTTCCACCATGTTGAAGAGGAATAGAGACACAGGTAATGTGAAATTTAGACCAAATTACAGAAGGGCTTTGAATGAATATAAGATACAAAAGCAAGAGATAACAGACTCAGCCGGGGAAACCTAAGAATTCTAACCCAAAAAAAAAAAAAAAAAAAACTGAACAACCCTGCTGTTTATCTCCCAAATTAAATTTAATGTCTCCTTAAAAAACATGAAATTTAATGACAAATGGTTCAAGCAGAGACAGGCTCGGATGCAGCAGCTCCAGCCTTTTTCTTTGCAAAGTATTCCTCTGCTCGTGCAAGGTTCTTAGCAACTGATGGTTTCACCCACTTCTTGCGGCCAGGTAATACAGTTAGAGAGCAACCAGCAGCCTCAAGCTTCTCCTTCGCTGACGTTGAAAAGGCACGAGCCTTAACGTTCAGCTTCATGCTTAGCTCTCCATCACCTAGAATCTAAATCCAAAAGGCAATAATAAGCAAATCTCAAAAATAACTATTTGAGACACAATATTTTACACTTCCTCACATGCTATTAACCTATATTGCCCTGTTTCTTTTTTAACAATCACATATTCATTTTTTCTTTTTCCAAACTATGGCAAGAATTTTTTTCTTCAACTATGGCAAGGAGTCAAGGCAAAAAAAATAAAAATAAAAAATAAAAAACTATTCGAAATAACAATACTTGTTCATAACCATCTTATTTGCAATTGGTATTTTATAAGTACCCCTTTAAACAGTGGCAGTGATAGAGCCAAAAAAATTTTTCAAGGGGGACTAAAATTTTTATATCATAATTTATATCAAGATAATATATATATTAAGTCAATTTCTATATATTTAAGAAACATTGCCACCTAAACTAAGGGAGGCCAAATCTAATATATGACCAAATTTTAATAATTTTGCACCAAAAATATTTTGCATTTTGGAGATTAGGGGGACCATGGCCCCCTACTAGTCCCTCATCTCCCTCCATTATTAAGCAATTGACAAAGACAATCATTATGGCTTGGGTTTCCTATGCTTGTGTTTTCTTAAAATACTGAGAAAAATATGTACAGTAGAAACTCTAAGCTCACTGAATGAGAGACCTTTATTCTACTTTGACAAAACAAAATACAATGCACTGAATTATGGAAGGGCTTTTACTTTGTTGAAAGTTGATGAGGAGAATTAGCTGTGATGTTAAACATCGTATGTTCACTTCATCTAGAACCTTAATAACAAATTTTATACTCTCTCAACTATGGAAGGAAAACACATTTCACACCTGAAGCCATCAGAATCAGATAAAGGCAACATTTAACCCATGTTTCCACTACATTGTCCAGTATATTAAAAACCAATAGCAGATACTCTGAAAATCAAATGAAAGAAGCCACAACATAAGTTAGATGTTCTATATTTTGAATATTGGCAGCAAGGATGAGCAAACCCTTTCAACAAAAAGGCTTTACAAGGCACTGGGTCTAAGAGTCGCATCATATATATTTCAATACTCTAGATGTTCTGCATAAACAGTTGAACTGCAATCTCACCAAAATAAAGCTTGACACATGCACCTTTCAAGTCCATATCCTAAAATGGATCATAGCAGCAGCTCCTAAATTTATGTTCAAAATACTTGCATTTCAGATTTAGACAAACTGGTATCAGAGAAAGAGTCCTTGGGCTTATAGGACAGACAAACAGACATTAGAAACATGTAACTCCAATAGAAATATTGCATAGGGCTTTAATGATCTTAAGTTTTACTGTCACAAACATTTATTCATGTAAGGAAAGAAGTTCTGGTGCCAAATGTTAAAAAAATAAGTAAATGGATGTGAAAGGTTAGATATAACTCCTGAAACTGTAAGTCATAGTTAGAGATCATTCATACCTTCAAAGGGAGTCTCCTTTCTCGTCCGGATGGATTGATCAAGCCCTTCTCTTTCAAACTCTCCAATGACACCTCTTCCCCTTCTTGAAATCCTGCTGCTTCTATATCTTTTAAGTTCACAGGGACATATTTAGGTAAACCCGCATGCATACCTTCATAAAAAGCAAACACATATCAGTGAAAATCTGAATGTATACACAAGCAAAACCTGTGGATACTAATATCAAACCTTTGAATACTGATACAGAGAGTTAAAACAAAATGGAAATGTCCAAAGAAGTCAAAAAGGCATTATAGGAATCAAGATTCAAGAAGTCGAACCTAAATTGCTGTAAAAAGGAATTGCAGATGTGAGCTGACCAGGGTCAAACAAAATCTCAATTCTCTTCATCAGTTTAATGCATGATATACAACGTTATTAAAATGCACCTAAAGAACATGGTAAAATTCTATCTACTGGATTCTTCACCACTTAATTGTCAAAAGAAGCGGTCAAAGAAAATTTGTCATCACAGATTTAACTGTCTGTCAGAGTTCCATAAGTTCAACAACCACAAGAATGATTTGCACCAGGGGAAAATTTTGAAATTCCAAGCCATGCTTAAGTGAAATTCAAATCTGATTCAATCTTTGTGTGAATGTCTATGATATAAAGAAAAGTACGTTATCAGGAAATTCCATGATAAGTTATAAATTAAAAGCCATTTAGAACCAAACCAATATGTGCAGAAGGCCAATCAACTACCCTGACCTCTTTAAAGACTGAGAAATACCATAATTTTAGCAAAATGCTACCAACCACATGGTCTGGAGAAACATTAATAAATTCCATAAATGCTCACTAACATATTTCTGATCCACCCTTTTCAAAGCTTGAAACAAGACATCTGACTTGGAAGGTTGAAATTTTGTTGATTCAGGGGTAATTTACATCATTCTTGAATTCAACTGTTTGACTTCATATATGACATGAAAATTCAAAATAGAGCTTCTAATGAAACTATAAAACAGAGTCTCTTAACCAATTATGATGACAGCTCCATTATTACCAGCTCCCATCCCATATGGTACACTTGTACCTCCAAATGCTTTGTTAATTTTATGGGATACTGATATGATTGATGGTAAGAGAAGAAAGAATTCTTAGGACTGTATTACAATTATGCCCTATTGAAGCATTCGCTTTCTTTACAAAAGATTTATAATTCATAGGGAAATACTATGTATAACCACAATATTAACAGAACGTTACCAATACCATTTTGCAAGGAATTATAAATTACAATTCATAATACTTCCTTATTGAGGTTCCAGCTCTAAAGTCCCTATTAGAAGTTTAATTTCAACTGAAATTTTGGTTTATCTCCAATCATGCATTAAAAAATATCTAACAGAAATGTCATATGATGAGGTATTATTACTAATAGAATTCAAGAATGATGTACAGATGCTTCACTGATTTCAATTCCTAGGCAGTAGTTAAAAATTCCTAGAGGGCATAAAAATTTCTGAAAAATAAAAGTTTAGGCACAAAGAAAAATGTCCAAACTTGCATTGATATTGTATTTGAAGTGTAGAAAAAGTAGAATCAACAAATTTCTCCTTCGAGTTATATCGTGTTTCAGGTTACTTTTTAAATATCTTCAATCAACTAAAACCCACAAGAAAACAAGCTAGACTAATTCACATTGGAGAAAGCAAGGGAGAAAAAAGGGTAAAAATAATTTCTTTACTCATTGGAATTGTTCAAATTCATTTTTCCTTGCTATTACGGCCAAGCCCATGTGTTATATACTAACACATCTCTCTGTAGCTCAAGAAAAGATTAAACGGGGTAAATTTTTAAGTCCAATTCTGTAACTATTATTTCCCTACCAATTTCATTTCCTTAAAAACAAATTGGCATTTCATCAAACACATATATAGCTCCAACTAAATGACTAAAAAAGACACCAAAAGAGATAGGTTGTCAATTACCTCCAGCAATTCCTCGCAATTTGGGAATACGGCGGTAAAGGGGCATCTGACCACCTTCAAACCCTTTTCTAACACCAGGACCAGAACGCGATTTCTGGCCTCTCATACCGAACCCACAACTGTTACCTTGTCCAGCAGAGATACCTCTACCCTTTCTCTTTCCCCTCTTTCTGGAACCCGGTTGTGGGCCTAAATTATCCAGTCTGAACCTTACATTTGACACTGTAGAAGCACCAGAAACAGTAGTTGCAGCTTGATTGACAACTACTAACTGTGGTCTTCCCTTTGATTTGCCATTGCTATGGAGTTTAAGAGGATTGAAATTACATCTCTTTAACTTCACATTTGTCAAGTTTCCTTTGAAAGGGGAACAAGGGTAATTAAGGTACGTTGTCGTTTTAAACGGAGCATTTGCAGAGAGCGAGAGGATTGCAGCCATGGCGAAGATGAGGAGACGGTTCAATTTTCGAGCAAGTAAATGGATATGGATAGGTCCCGGCTCTGACTAAGAAACGACATCGTTTCATATGGAAAAAAAAAAAAAAATTACGTGGGTCTTGTACTATCGAGGGTGGATCCAGAAAGCATAAAATAGCGTGAGTTGGGCCGGAGAAACGAATTAAACCTGCTGTTCCATGTAAGAATATAAACGGGCCAAACAAAGGCCTTTAAGATTAAGAAATATTAAGAAAAATTAGTTGATTTAATTATAGTAAATTTTATTTAGATTTTATATAACATACTCCTATTTAAAGAATAATTAAAAAAATTCTTTAAAAATAATCATTAAAAATTCTTTAAAATAAATCATTCTTTAATCCTTAATTAATGATATTAACGTTTCAAAGTTGAGTTACTAAATGTAATTGCCAGACGGGATAATAATAAAAGACTATACTCTAATATTTCATGTTTAATTTCTAAATCCTAAGTCTTTTCCAAAAATTAATAATTATAGTTAGCTTTTTATTTTTTATTCAACAATATTGAATAACAATGCTCTTAATAATTTATGTTGTTGATAATAATGAATATTAAATAGGAGTATACCAAAAAATTAATAAATTAATTGTATTCTTAAATAAGTAATTAGACCATAATTAAAGATAAATGAGAAAAAAATAGTAAGACCTTTTAAAGACGGAGAAAATATTGTTTTTTTTTTTCATTAACTTAGAGATGTTTCACTACAATTTTGCATCATAAAAGTATAAAAATATCCTCTTTATAGTCTTATATATGGATTGCATCCATAGCAAAAGGTAATCGATCTAGTTGGGTATTTGGCATAATTTTTTGACATAGTTGTTAGTTTTTTGATTCTTAATAGCTAAATTAAATCCGTTTGATTATTTTAATTTTATGATAATTATTAGCTATTAGATAGTCAAACAACTTCTGTTTATAAAAGCTTTAATTTAGAGCTTTTTTAAAATAGCTCATAAGTTAAATAAAAAACTAAATTATCATATTAAAAAAATAATATTTAAATAGAAAAGTGAATATTAATATTTATTCTTGATGGTCATTAAACATATTAATAGTAACAACTAATAATAATTTGACTAAATACTTGCAGCCAACAGTTACTAACTATCAGGTATCAACTATTAGCTACCAGTTAATACTTATTATAAACTACTCAATCAAACAAGGCCTAAATAATAAAGTAATATTTGAATCTCCGTCCTTAATTTAAAAAAAAAAGGTCTTATTTACATATTCAATAATTTTTTTGTGAAACTTTTGGTTTTCTAGTTAAAAAAGGGCAAAGTATACAAAATAAAAAAAGATTAAAAAAATCTACGATTTAACCCTTTTTACACATTGGGGTTTGTGATTTTTTTTTATTTTATTTTATAAAATGGGATATGTGGCTTGCACTATTGGTAATTTGAGATTTAGAGCGCTAAGTGTTAGCCGGCAACGAAGTAGTGCTTGTGACATAAGCGTTAGGTCAACAGACAATAATGTATTTAAAGTATTTGAAGAATTTTCTTTGGCAAGAGAGGACTCAAACAAACCCATTAACACCATTACCTTTCCTCCATCAACTGTCTTCCATTTCTTTTGTCCAGTAAAAGGAGACTTGTTTGACATTGATACTAAACCTTCTTTACTAATATAAATGTCAAGGATGGCTGTAAATATTCTTGTAATTAGTTGTAATATTTTGTCATAAATTGCTGCACCATTTATGGGGTATATATGCTGTATTTTTGGGAACTAATCAGGGGATTTATTTGCTGTAAATATGAGATTTTGTCTATTGTAAATGATATATAATGAAGGGAAAGCTCATGGTTGAGGGAGGTGGAAAAACACAGAAACAAATTTTGTCTTGTTCATCTTTATTTCAGTTTTGTCATGGTATTAGAACTTCTCTGAATCTTTTGAAAATTTTGTGCTTTTTATTTTCGGTTATCTCTTGAATCATTTTCTTTTGGCATATATTTCTTTTGGTATATTCTCTTTTCGAATCTTGGTCATGGAGAAAACAGAGGTAGCTTGTGTTAAGTTTTCAGGCAAGAATTATTTCGCGTGGGAATTTCAATTCTAGATTTATGTTCAAGGAAAAGAATTATGGGGACACGTTGATGGCACTACCGCTAAACCCACCGATTCAACAAAGGTTGCTAAGTGGGAAGCTAGAGATGCTCGGATCAAAAGTTGGTTGCTACAGACTATGGATCCTGCGATTGCTGCCACATTGCGAACTTACAAGACAACCAAAGCCATGTGGGATTATCTACAGAAAATCTATAGACAGGATAGAGCAGCTAGACATTTTCAGTTGGAGTTTGATATTTCAAACTACATGCAGGGAAATCTGTCTATTCAAGAGTATTACACTGGTTTTGTGATGTTATGGACAGAATATACAGATCTGGTATATGCTTCTGTACCTGATGCTTCTTTAGAAGGTATTCAGACTCTTCATTAAACTAGTCAGCGGGACCAATTTCTGATGAAACTTCGACCTAATTTTGAACTTGTACGATCAAATTTATTGCTTTGCAAACCTTCTCCATCCTTAGATGACCGTTTGAATGAACTTCTTAGGGAGGAACAATGATTGTCGACACAAGTTACGTTGGAACAGCAAGGGAGTTCCACTAATGTTCTCAATGTTGCCTATGCTGCTCACGGGAAACAACGAGGTCGTGATATGACTAACACTCAATGTTTCAGCTGCAAGGGTTTTGGTCATATTACCAGTCAATGCTCCCAAAAATTTTGCAACTACTGCAAAATTAAAGGACACATTATTTCAGAATGTCGGAAGCGTCCTCAAAACTGCAATCCTCGTGGCTTTCACACATCGACTGTCAATATTAGGACTGATATCCCAATTGCAACTGCTACTCCTGCAACTCCACAGCCAGCAGTCTCGAGTCTTACTCAAGAGAATGTACAACAGATGATCATATCTGCTCTATCTGCTCTTGGACTTACCGGTAACAATACATCTCTCTCTAATTTTTGGCTTTTTGACTCGGGTGCTTCAAACCACATGTCTTCCTCATCTGCTAATATGATTAACGTCAAAAAATATGATGGTAATTTGGAAATTGAAACTGCTAATGGGGATCATCTTCCCATCACTGCCACCGGTGATATTTCTCCTTCTCAATCTATGCAAAACGTTTTTATCTCTCCAGATTTATCAGTTAATCTGCTTTCTGTTGGACAAATGGTTGAAAATAATTGCAAAGTTATATTTTCTCCTTTTGGTTGTGTTGTGCAGGAGCTGGTGTCAGGGAAGACGGTAGCGGCGGGACCTAAATGGGGCAGGCTCTTTCCTTTTCACCTTAACATACCACCTAAGCCTATAACGTCAATGTCTTTGTTTTGTAATTCTGTTAAGGATGATTACAAGTCCTGGCATGTTAAGTTAGGTCATCCAAATGATAGAACTCTCTCTTATATGTTAAAATCTGGGCTACTTGGTAATAAATTCTCTTTTATTTTGAAAGATGCTCTTCTTGATTGCTCTAGTTGTAAAATGGGAAAAAGCAAAGTCCTTCCTTTTCCTTCCCATACTACGCATTCTTCTCATTGTTTTGATTTAGCGCACAGTGATGTCTGGGGAATTTCTCCAATTGTTTCTCATGCCCATTTCAAGTATTTTGTAACCTTTATTGACGATTATAGTCGTTTCGTTTGGGTATATTTTTTGCGACGCAAATCTGAAGTTTTTGATGCCTTTCAAAAATTTTTAGCTCTAATTGAAAATCAGTTTTCCAAAAGCATCAAAATCTTTCATTCTGATTCAGGGGGGAATACATGTCTGAAAATTTTCAAGTTTTTCTTCAACAAAAGGGGATTATCTCCTAAAGAAGTTGCCCATACACACCCCAACAGAATGGAGTCGTCGAAAGAAAAAATCGTCATCTTCTTGATGTTGTGCGCTCTTTAATTATTGAATCTTCTGTTCCATCGAAATTTTGGGTTGAGGCCCTTACCACTGTTGTACACTTAATTAATCGTCTTCCTTCACCGACTCTTCAACAATAATCACCATATTTTCGACTCCACAGTTAACAACCTGCTTACACTCATTTGCATCCTTTCAGTTGTGTTTGCTTTGTACTTCTTCCCCCACATGAACGAACTAAGCTCTCAGCTCAATCTGTAAAATGTGCCTTTCTTGGCTATGCCTCATAACAAAAAGGTTTTATTTGTTATGATCCTACCACTCAACGGGTTCGTATTTCTCGTAATGTCATATTTTTTGAAAAACAATATTTTTTCCCTTATCATGCTGTCACACCTAGCTTTCCTCTTCATTCTATTCTTCCTGCTTTTAAAGATGAGTCTACTCCTTCTACTACTGTCACTCCTGCCTCCATCACTCGATTTAGGCCCGGCGTTGCTTATTCCAGACGTAATAGACATGAGGATGGTGCTGATGCGCCACCTCAAGAGTCTTCTCTAACACCAGCACCTCCACCACTTTGCCGATCCACACGTATCTCGAATCCTCCAGACAGGTATGGATACTCTCCTGAGAGATTTGGTCCACAACAATCTTTAGTTGCAACATTATCTTCTATCACTATACCTACCTCTTACTCACAAGCTGTAAAGCATGATTGTTGGAAACAAGCTATGCAGGAGGAACTTAATGCATTACAGCAAAATAACACTTGGGATATTGTATCATGTCCACCCTCCCTCACTCCCATTGGCTGTAAATGGGTCTTCTCTGTCAAGGTGAAATATGATGGATCCTTGGATCGGTACAAGGCTCGACTAGTGGCTCTCGGTAATCGTCAGGAATATGGGATAGACTATGAGGAGACATTTACTCCAGTTGCAAAAATGACTACTATTCGTACAATTTTGGCTATGGCAGCTTTTCAAGATTGGTCCATTCACCAAATGGATGTCAAAAATGCCTTTCTTCATTGTGACCTTAAAGAAGACATTTACATGCGACCTCCACCAGGATTAACTACTTCTAATGCCAATGATGTTTGTCGCTTGAAGCGCTCACTGTATGGGCTCAAGCAAGCCCCTCGTGCTTGGTTTGAAAAGTTTCGACAAACACTTCTTCATCTCTCCTTTGTGCAAAGTCAATATGATCCTTCTTTGTTTTTACGGAAGACCTCTCTGGGAATTGTTCTTTTACTTGTCTATGTCGATGATATCATTCTTACTGGACCTGACATTGGTGAGATTCAGACACTTAAAGCCTCTCTTAATGCTTCTTTTCATATGAAAGATCTTGGGTCTCTATCTTATTTTTTGGGTCTTGAAATTCACAAGAGCAACAAAGGAATTTTTCTGAATCAGCAAAAGTATCTTCATGATGTCATTCACCTAGTCGGGTTACAAGATTCTACTCCAGTTGATACTCCGATGGAACTCAACGTCAAATATCGACAAGATGATGGTGATCCTATCCAGGATCCAACTCTATATCGACGCCTAGTTGGGAGCCTTATCTATTTGACTATTACTCGACCGAATATCTCATTTGCAGTCAACTTAGTGAGTCAATTCATGCCTTCACCATGGCATTTACACATGGTAGCCGTTAAGAGAATTATTTGCTACCTTCTTGGCACTCCTACTCGAGGACTCTTTTTTCCATCTGGTTCTTCTCTACAACTTGTTGCCTATAGTGATGCAGATTGGGCTAGTTGTCCGAATACACGACGTTCAACCACAGGTTGGTGTGTATATTTGGGTGAAGCATTAGTTTCATGGAAGTGTAAGAAACAAGAGCGAGTTTCTAAGTCTTCTACGGAGGCTGAATATTGCGCAATGTCAGCAGCATGTTCTGAAATTACTTGGTTACGTGGCCTCCTCTCTGAATTGGGTTTCCCTCAATCTAGTCCTACACCCTTACATGCTGATAATACAAGTGCTATTCAAATTGTGGCAAATCCTGTATTCCACGAGCGTACTAAGCATATTGAGGTAGATTGTCACTCAATCCGTGAAGCTTTTGATAAGGGTTCTATTACCCTTCCACATATCTCTACCGATCTTCAAATCATAGACATTCTCACCAAATCTCTCACTCGAAATTGTCATCAGTTTTTTGTTAGCAAATTGATGCTGCTTGATTCACCAGCATCAATTTGAGGGGGGGTGTCAAGGATGGCTGTAAATATTCTTGTAATTAGTTGTAATATTTTGTCATAAATTGCTGCACCATTTATGGGGTATATATGTTGTATTTTTGGGAACTAATAAGGGGATTTATTTGCTGTAAATATGGGATTTTGTCTATTGTAAATGATATATAATGAAGGGAAAGCTCATGGTTGAGGGAGGTGGAAAAACACAGAAACAAATTTTGTCTTGTTCATCTTTATTTCAGTTTTGTCAATAAAGACAAAGAGCCATACTTTCCATTGTACCTTGCAAACCTGCCTTATTATTAGCAAGTCCATTATTAATAACCTTAACCTCCTCATTCTGTATTTGAATAGGATTAGATTGGTATAGATTAGAATTAAAATCCAAACCCACATTTACACTCAAAGTGTCCAATTCATTGCTGACTGTCCTAAATTAACTCCGCAGCTAGCACATTTAATCCAATGTTTCCTACTCCTCGCATCCATCTGCCTAATTCTGCCAAAATAACCCATAAAGTAGTTGAGTATTACCATTGCAATTGAGTAAGAGTTGGGTTATCCATTAACACTTCACACTTGTTATTCGAATGTCCAATGCGACCACATCCAAAACAAAAATTAGGTAGCTTCTCATATTGGAATTGAAGCCAAATTGTAGCTCTAGCCCACCTAAGATTCATCCCTCTCATTGATGGTTTGTCAATGTTATCAGTTGCACTCTAACTCTTATATGCCCTCACAATTGCATTGCTTTAGAATCAAAACACATAAACTCTCCTACCATCACTGCAATATGTTTTGCCATTGTCTCATATAAAGCCCTAGAGAGCAAATTCTCAATCTGTGTGCAAAACACTGCACTATTTAGAACCACAATATTGACATTCACATTACAAAAATACCATTCATATACTAGTAGCCATTGATTAAATGACCAAAGGCCATTATTAATGACCTACTGCAAATCTGTATCATGATAAAAGTAAAAGTGAAACATATTATTAAGTCCCTTAGAACCAAAGGTCATGCCTTTAATCGGTTACCATACGTTGGCTAGAGTATCCTACATGGTCTTCTCATTGATAGTTCTATCACTCGCAAACCAACCCAACAAACACCATGCATAGCTCCTTTACCACACACCCTCCTAATTCGCATCCTTTTTGTCTCCTTCAGCCCAATCTATTCCAACCTCCTATTCAATTGATAGGTTAATATTTTGTATGTTCTCAGTTAGATCATCCATGGCCAAGAACCCTAAAAAGCAATATAGACTTTCATGCAACAAGAAAAAAAAAGGACTCTCACAAAAGCGAAGAGAGTAATTAACAAATAGGGTAATTAATTATACGAATAGGGGAATTGAATCTGGATAAGATATTTGACCCACAAACATATTTAAATTTTGATGGGTATAGACCAAATCTTAGAGATTTTTTTTTTATTGAATGTATATTTTGACACTCATACTTTTATAAAAAAAGTCTTATGGCACTCTATTTAATCTCTAAACTTTTTAAAATAGTCTATTAACTCCTCAACTTTTCAGTTTTGTATACATTTAACAAAAAAATTCCCACTTAGTATATCGCCTCTACATCCTAATGAATTAATTACCATGAGATTCAATTACAAATAAATATTATTAAAACAAGAAAGAACTAAAATTTAGAGTTAAAAAGAGGGAGAGAGGTGGGCGGCCATTAAATTTAAATATTAAAAAAATCAATTTTTGATCCGTAAGTGAGCGTATTTATATGCATTCAAATTCACATATTTATAAGTATTGGAATATTGAATATAAAAGTTAAATAATCAATATAAAAGTTTAAAATGACATAACTTTTTAATAAAATTCAGGGGTTAAATTATACATTCAACATTTTTTTTTTCTTCTTTATAATATCCGTTTGAAAACTATTGAAATGTCTAGTCAAGTACTAGGTATATGAAAAATCCAAAAACACATGAAATGTAGAAAAGAGACATGGAGAGTTAATCAATAAGCGAAGGAGTAGAAAGCAGTTTGACCTATTTTTTCATGAGGTAATGCATGCACGTGACAAATTACACACATGAAGCTAATAGTTAGTATAGTACTTGAGGACAAATTGCCCTTGTATTTAAATGACAAGTTGTTATCTATATCTTATAAAAGAAAATAAAGAAAATTTACGATATTTCTAGCTGAGTAACCATATACGAATAATATATACAGTTAAGTCCTTTTAAGAGAGAGAGAGAGAGAGAGAGAGAGAGCCTAGCTAGATCCAAAAGCATAAAGACATTTGAAATTAGGAAGCTTTCACTAAAATCTGGCTTAGATTCTCCGTATGGAAATAAAAACTGCACAAAATCACTAGACAAGTTTTCAATTTCTGAAAGAATGGTCAGCTTGTCCCATAGAAACTCAAATGTTTTTTTTTTTCCTTCATTTTTTTATTGTTATATAATATAATGTGGACATTAAATGTTAAGTCTACTATATATATATACACACTGCTGCAAGAGAAACCGCATTTGAAACTGTAGTCTCTGATCAATCCTTAAATTTTGGGTCGTCCAATCATCATTTGTTAATTTCCAAATGATATTGAATTAATATTATTATTTAATTCAATACTAATTGACTTATTGTAGTAAAACTTGTAAGATGTACAGTTAAATTTGTCTAATAAGAATATAATAAATAAAATAAGATTTTTTATACTTTTAATAAAATAATAAATACATTTAATTTGTTAATAAGGTGTAATTTGATTATTTTTTTTATCTCCTTTAAAAGAGAGTGAAAAATGAAATATTTCAAATTCGAGTCTCTCATACTTACAAACCTTGTTATCAAGTGATAAAGATGAAAAATGAAGTAAAAATAATACTATTAATAGAAATGTAATAATTTTTTGAGGCATCAAAAAAAAAAAAAACTATTTTTAGGATGGGGATAATAAGTTAAAAGTCTAGCCACATCATTTTTTTTTTTTTTTTTTGTAATCTCACTTCCTATGTACATTATGATCAACATTTTATTTTTACATTAACTTTGTTTTCTATATTCAGATGAACTCGCTACATTTTCATATCCTACCATATGCTTATTACTTGTAAAATAGACAGAGAAAAAAAAAAAAAAAAGGTTGTTGTCATACTTAATTTCTCTTTTAGTAATGCAACCTTTAGTTTTAAGTGGTATAAATTAGGATGATCTTTAAAACTTACAAATTTTAAATTTGAAGTTAAGTCGAAATTAAATTTATTTAAAAAAAAAATTAAAAAGAAAACTTTCTTAGTCATCAACTATAAAATTTTCTTTGGTATTTTCTAATGCCGTTTTCTTCGATAGATATAAAAGGCCAATGGGTCAAAGGCAATCAAATCTACGTACTTAATTTTGTACCTCAAACAGTAAATAGAAATTCCTAATTCATATCCCATAAGTCGAAGTATGATTTCAAATCTTGATGGGACTTGTTAAAACAAAATAATTTGTTCTTTTTTGGTGTGAGAAAATGGTTATAAAATTATTTCTAATTAAATTAATTTTCATTTTAATTAATTATATTGAAGACTGGTGGCTTTAATCACCTAATAGATTGACAGATTTAAATTAAATTAAGAGGCCAAATTGTGATTCTTTTTCCCCCATAACATGATACTATGCTATTCTATTTCTATTAGTATCTCAATCAATTGGAATGCTTCCATAATTATTTTCAAGGTATTCCTTTTTTTCATTTTGTAGCCTATCCTATATTATTTTCCACAACCTATGATTTTTTGTTATGAAACATTAATCCATTTTTTTTAATTTGACTTCAGCAGGTATTTAAACTTGTAAAGTACATTTGATAAGATATAATAGAATGAAATATAATGTAATCAAATATATTTTTAATATAAATTTATACTAAAAATATATTTGATTATATTATATTACAGTAATTTTTTTGCTATTTCGATTTTTATATATATAAAATAAAATAAAAGTTGTGTGTAAAAGTTATTTAAAATTTTTTTTCATCATTTGTCAAATAACTCTCTTAACAATTAAATTTATATAAAGTCATATTATCAGTTTTTCTTTTACGTCATTGTATCTCTATAAATTTTAATTAAAATTTATACAAACACTACATAAATTATTAATATCTTTTTACTTTTTTTAGTTTATCTATATATTAAACCAGGCTCATATTTTTTTTTTAAAATTAATATTCAAAATTATCAAAAAATATTTAAATTTGATAGAAGATCAATAATAATAGTTCATATATATATATATATTAAAATATTTTTTAAAAGTAAAAATATAAATTAAATAAAAAAATATAATGAAAATGGCACAAAGTGTGGACGTGCCACTAATTTATATATCTTAATATCATGTGACAATATCATTTGAAATTTTAGGTATGACAACAAAAAACAATAGTACAATTAAATTAAAATAATTATATTTAATGCCTTTATTTAATTAAATAAAATTAAAACCATGGAAAGTAGAAAACAATATTACTATTTTTATACAATTAAATGAGACCGCTAGTGTTTAATTAAGATAAAACAATAGGAAAAATATTGAATTCATTTAGTACTTAGCTAGGATTTTTAATTTTATATGTAGAATTAATTTTTTTATATTTTCCTGCTAAGCTGTGTACGTGTATTTTTTTTTTTTTTGAAGATGAAGGGGATTATGATTTTTTTTTTTAAAATGGGATTGTGTATTCTTTGTGCCATGTAAAGTTTGTTAAATAAGAAAAATATATGCTATATCTTATTAATTAATCTCAGTTACTTTTCATTGACGGTTTTTGAATTGCTGACTGAGTCATACCATAGTCCATAAATTTCAACTTGTAATAATAAATACTCTAAACTTCAATTTGAATAATACCATGATCCCTAAATTTCAATTTATAATAATAAACTTTCTGAATTTTAATTTCAGTAATGTGTTAATTCATTAACTTTAATTTTAATAACAAAAAATTTTCTCAAGTCATCTCTCGTTAAACTCCCTAATAGAATGTTGATGTGGCATGCTATATATATAAAAAAAAAAAAAAAGTCGGTCATTAAATGCTCACATGAGATGCCATGTTAGTAAATCTTAATAATTAATTTCTAATGGTAAAAAAGTTTTGTCGGAATTTTAACTACTCTTTTTCTCTTTCCATCTCTCTCCCTCTCCATCTTCTTCATTGATTTGAGCTTTTATAGCAAATTAAATCATTTTTCAAAATGCAATTAATTCTTGTAACTGATCAAATTTAAAACTTAACATCATGACTTTTTTTTTTTTTTTTAATGTTACACATGACGTGTTACATCAGCATTCTGTTAAAGTATTTAACAGGAGATGATGTGAGACGGTTTTTTAGAATAAAAAATTTATATATAGGTTTTGATATTTAAAAATGAAAATTCGTTTTTAATATATTCAATTATGTAAATATATCATGATAAGACTTTTTTTTTTTTTTTTTAATTTGTTCATCACGGAGAGCTGCCATAATTATATATATATATATATATATATATAGAATTCACATTTTAATTTATAATATATTAATTTTTATTTATAATTCAGTATAATAAATTATATACACTAGTTGTACGACCGCTCTATGCATGGGTTTTACTCATATATTTTTATTTAATTTATATTTTTAAAATATTTTAATATATGAAAATTATTGTAATTATATTTTTATTAATTAAATATATCATTTTAAATATTAATACAAAGAAAATATATGAGTCAAATTTATTATATATGAGCCAACCAAAAAATAATAAAAAATATTATATATATTAATCTGTATAAATCTTAATTGGAATTTATGTAAATATAATAATGTGAAAAATATATTGATGATATGACCTAATATAAATTTAATTTTTGATAAAGTTTCTTGACACATTATGAAAATTTTTCTAAACGTGTTGGGAAATATATCTTTCAAGGAATAATAACAAAATATGTAAGAGACTTATAAGTTAGTAGGCGACAGATGTTGAACTTAATATAAACTAATTAGTTTTATCTAAATGAATTTTAATTAGTTTTTTTTAAGTGAATTCTGATAGTTGTCCACTTATAACCTAAATATGTATGAGTCTATATATTGATTCACGGCAGGCAAATATTTACTCACAAATGGATCGGTTTTGGATATAACTCGGATACCATGTTAAAATATATGAGTTCGTACATATGTATACTTATAAGTGAACAAATATTAAAATTCAATTATACAAAATTATGCCAAATCTATTATTTACTTATTTATAAATCTTTTATATATATTTTTATTTTTTTAATATGGCATACATTTCCTAACAATACAACTCTTATATTTCAATATATTGATATATAGACATAGATTTGGAAAAAGAGAAAAAATGTAGCGGAGAATAAAAATATTAGGACGAGGAGAGGGAATTTTCTCATTGTAAGGTTGCAGACTCACGGAATGGCTCTTCACTCCATTGCCATTTTTGAGCTTTCAAAATATTATTTCTTTTTATTTAGTAATAAAATAATACCATCGATTAATTTTTGTGTATTATATTAAAAGTTTAGTAAAAAATAGACCATTTATATAATGAAGATAAATTTTTTTCTGTGATCTATTATCGAACATTGAACTCAAATTAATAATTTTTTTTCCTTATCAATCAAACTAACATTTACGATTATTTTCATAATATTGTGGGCGCTACGAATGATTGCTCCCTATATTATTAATTAATTGTACATTCAGGCATTTTGTGAAATAGAAATTATTTTTAAAAATTATCTTTTTAGTTAAGTTTAAAATAAATAATTGAGTCATATTTAAAAGATACTATTTGTCATCAACAAATATTTTTTATATTGCAATTTACTTTTTTCGTGTACATTTTTTTTTACAATTTTTTATTTTTTATTTTCGTTTAGTCATTTCAAACAAAGTGATTATAAAAAGACAAATAAAGAATAATAATGAAAAAAACTCTTAGACTTTCAGTTATTATTTAAGAATTATATTAATTATCATTATTTAAATTCATAAAATTATATAAAAATATTGAAAATTCCTATAAAAAATAAAAAATAGCGATTGTAGAGGGAGTTCAGCTTTTTTTTTTTTTTTCCAATTCAGTTTTAATATACATATAAGTTAGCATTTACTCTTAAATTAAATAATATTTTTTATATAAATTTTATAAGTTAAACTCTAACAGGCTGATTTTGAATTGACAAAAGATATAAATTTAATATTAACTACATGAAATATCTCAATAGCAAGAAATTGCTATCTGTTTATCCATTTTTTTTTTAATTATTACTTTAAGAGCATTGGTTAAGTGTTATCCATCACTCTCTCTCTATATATATATTATCTAATTAGAAATCTAATTAACTAATAATAATTGACGAAAAGAATTTCAAAACTAGTATTTGAGTGGTGACTTATTTTTCCGACGCATATACATATACATAAACTTTTTTTTACTTCTCTTCCTGCTTAACTTATTGTTTTTGTCTTTCTAAAAAAAAGCAGAGAAGTAATTTTATTTTTTTCCTCTAAATTGATATAATTTATTATTTTATCTCAAAAAATAACCCAGGTTCATATTGAATCATTTTAGATTAAAGTTATTTTTGAGTTGGTTTATTTTGAATCTCATCTTTTTTCAAATGAATTCACATTGGGTCCTTATGATTATATTCAGGTTTTGAGTGAATCATCGGATGGCTAGAAAGGATTTTGAGTCAGATTTAGATTACTTTTAAAAATAAATTTTTGGATCATGTATATAATATTTTTAAAATTTAATAATAAAAATAAGCATTGCAAATTTGAAATATCCTATACACGATTTAAGTAAAATATAAATATAATATTTAAAATATATTACCACATATATAATTTTTATACATATAAAATAGTATAGTATAATAAATAAGTACCTTTCAATACCTATATATACAATAAAATAATGATAAAAAAAATCAAACTGAATAATTCTAATATATTGTAATATCAACTTATTTTTTTATTCTAGCAAGTAATTTAAAAATTTTGTCAAAATTTAAATTTTAAAATGATAATACTATAAAATAAAAATAGTTAAACGCAATTTAGAAGAATAATATATGTAACTATATTATTCAAAATAAGAAAAATTCAATATTTTATAAATAATTTTAATTTTTGTTGTTATAAGAGTACATTAATTATAATTAAGTTTATCTTTATACTAAATATATATACATTAATTATGCAAAAAACTTGATACTAAATATAATAAATATATGTATACATTATTAAAAACTTGATTCAATTTTATTTAATAATAAATTTGATATTAAATTTTTTTTTTAATTCATTCGAATCAATTTTGGGTTGGATCACATTTGACCCATTCAAATAAAAAAAACAAAAAATGACTTAATCCATTAGATAAAAAAAGGGGTAAAAATTGCCAGCTCTGTACAAAAGGGAATGTTAATGGTAGATGTGAACTTGGAATATATGATTGAAAATGGTTAAATAAATAAATAAAAAAAATTCAAGAATTTTATATATATTTTGCAGATTACTACTGGACATAAGGTGGGGATGGACCACTTAAAAGTAATAATCCAAATAGTTGTAAGAAAAATTTCAGATGTTTGGGCACACATGGCCTTTGCCTGCTTGCTTGGCCTGGCCATACAAATATGTTATGCTAATCATAATCAATACCATCAAGTCAAGGCCAGAAGACAGCGTGGTCCTTATGAACCACCTGCTATTAGTTTGCCTCTTTAAAAGCCCAATCATCTTCTGCTTTTATCTCTCTTATTCTTTAAATCTATGTGCTGCTTTGGGCTCACTAATTTTCAACAGAGGATCACACAGATAGGCTAAAACGATCTATGTTAGCAGCTATACAATGAAAGGGGCTTCTATCAATTTAATAATCTGCTGCACATTTCATTAATCATTATATATATATATATGTTTTTATTGTTTTATATTAGTTCATAAACATTTCATTATTGAATTACTATTAACAAATGATTTGATAAATAAATTTACCTTAAACTTTGCATGTTTTTATAATTATAACATATTCTTTTTTTTTTTTTTAATTTTATCCAATTTTAAAAACTTAGTTGTAATTTCACCCTAAAATTAAATTGAAAATAATAATAATAATAATAATAATATTTTCATATTAATTTGAAAGGTAAAATTAATATTGATTTTAGAACTTATTATATCATAACATTAGTTTAATCTTTAATCTTCAATACAAATTAATTGGATTTTTCAATTTTTGTAGATTCTACTAATATTCAAATTAATGACTTAATCAATCAAATTTATATAAAGTTTAAGAGTTCAATTAACTTCAATCAAAATTTAAAAATTAAATTGACAATGTGATATGATGGATTTTGGCTTTTGGCCTTTTAATTAATAAATAATTCTTAAAATTATGATTTAAAATAGACTTGCAGCTAAGTTCTCAAATTAGTATAGAACTGATAAAATAATAAAAATAATAGGATATAGTTTAAAAAATACACAAAGATTAAGGTAAATTCATATATTAAGCCATTAAAAGTTACATTGTGCATCAATGAGAATTTATTAGGTTATCTCCAAAACTATAATGTTCCAAAGTTTGAACCCCCTAGTATAGCCAAATAAAAAACAAAAAAAAAAAAAATCAAATTATGTTGAAATTATTAATTTGAAATCATAATTTTTTCTAAAAAATTTCACATACTTTAATTATAAAAATTAAAAAATAACAGTTTAATATATGCTATGATATTTTTTCGAAAAAATAATTTCAATTTAAATACCAAATAAAATCCTAATAGTTAGATTTGAATACAAAATGAGATGAATATAAATATGAATTCGTAAAAAGAAAAAGAACAGAAAGTGCCATTTTAGTAAAGCTTATTTCAGAATATCCAGATTGATTGATAATGACTATGAAGAAGCAGACTAGGATGTTCCAAAGAATAAAACAAGACTTATGTGGGGTTGTGACTATATCCCAAGTTAGATCTCACAAAACCCTAACAATTAGATATTGATGGTAACACTTCCATGATCCATGGCAAGTCCAGGGTACAATGATGCTGTTCAAGAACCCTTAACCAAGCTAAGCTATACAATAATAATATTAATGGGGACCATAACCATAATCCCAAAATATAAAAAATAAAAAATAAAAACTTCTAGCTAGCTATATACCTATCACCATAATGACCAGAAGCACATATATACATTTACACAGCAGCATATTTGTAAGGCATGGAATTGCTCAGCTTTAATTAATGCTGAGAGATATGCAAAGGACATGAGTGTTTTCATTGCTCATATCTATCTCTACACCTCTCTTATGAAATTATATATATATATATATAAATACTTGTCTTTTGTTAATTAGGTTTTAACGGGTATTTGAATTTACTACTTAATTCATCACTCAAAATGATTTTCATATTATTAAATTAAAACTTATAAATACCATTTTAGTTTATTAAAGAAGAAGACTCGAATATAAAACTTTATACAAATTGATACATGCGCCTAATAACTAACTTATGCTATGATAAATATTTTATATCTTTGATTTGTAATCTTATTATATTTTAGCTAAGTTACTCCAATAATACATAGATTATATGATTGAACATGATAACTAGTAGTTGTAGGGCAATAGACCTAGCTAGCCTCCTCTTGTGAGGCAAAACTAAAACCCAGGCAACGTCCCTCTCATTCCCTTCCCTTTCCCTTTATCTTTCCCTTAAGGCTTAACCAAAGGACCAAACCACCTGCGGTGCCCTTAAGCCCCCTCTCCCCATACAAACCCCCAACCCTTCCTTTTTAAAGTCACGAGACCACACTGTCCCTTCAATTAGAGAGAGAGAGAGATAAGTCCAGAAGAGTTGGCAGATTAACTGATAGAGAACTTTCAAAGCTCTTTTTCTCTACCTTCACTCAACTAGCCTCTATATTGCAGTCTCAAACTGAAAGTCTTATAATTTTCTAAAGCTTTACTTATATCTCTTCTCATCTGAAAGATTGTTTCCCACCTCATATATTTTTATTTTTTCTTTCTTATTTTTTCTTTTTTTTTTCTTTGCCTTCTGTCTTTCTCTGTCGGTACCATGTAGGTCTCCCCCACAACCCACTCCCCTTCTCAATTTACAACTTCTTTCCCTTCTCTTAGTTTTTTTTTTTTTTTCCTCTCTCCTTTTTATTATTTTTTCCCCCAAACTCTATCTTTTATAACTTACATTCTATTATTTCTTTGTTTTACCAGGAGGCCTGAGAAGAACCCATTAGACCTTAATAACTTGCCTGATGATTATAGTTCTAGAGATGGTAAACAAGTCTTTGATGACGCCTCTTCTTCTGGTATGTGCTATTTCACTTTTCTTTTTCTTTTTTTTTTTTTTCTATAATTATATTAAAGAAATGGAAAATATCGAACTAAACAAGAAAATAAACATATATATGAACACTTTTTTCAAGATTTGAAAGGTGGGGGAAATGAATGAGTGAGAATTAATTAATTTTTGTTATTTGATGAATCAATAAAAGATTAAAGGTGAAAGAATTGTTAAAAATATAAATAATTGAGGAATTGGGAGGATAGTAGGGTTGGGGTATTGTGGGTAAGAAAGGTCTCATCGAAGTTGCTCTAATTAGTTGCTTTTGCAGCAGGCTATAGGAAAAAGAAAAGCGGCGCTAAGGATGGGAAAGATGAGTGCGGTAAGGTCTATGAGTGTAGGTTTTGTTCCCTCAAGTTCTGTAAATCTCAAGCTCTTGGAGGCCACATGAACCGACATAGACAAGGCAACTCATTTCTTTTCTTCTTCTTCTTTCTTTCTTTCTTACTTATTATTATTTTATTATTCTTTTTTTTTTTTTTATATAGATGGGCGGTGGTTTGTTATTTACAATGATTTGCCATATGAAATTAACACATGTAGTTGCTTTAGTCATATCAATCTCGAGGAAAACCAAGTTGGTGTATTGTTGAAATTCTTGGTGGAGGGGTTTTTTTAGGAGGCTGAGTTTTATTTATTTTTTGTTTTTTTAACTTTTTTAGTTAGTCTGATTTGATCTTTGATTTGATTTGTGTCGTTGGCTGCTCAGAAAGGGAGACAGAAACTCTGAACCGAGCTCGCCAGCTGGTCTTCAATAGCGATAACCTAGCCGCCCAAGGCGCACACTTAGGGTACGTATAATCAACAATGCTTCTCCATTTTTACTTCTTTCCTTGATAGTAATAAACCTTCAGAATCTTGAATCTTTAAATCTTCAATTCTTGAGTCTTGAAAATCTTGATATATAATTGTTGTTGCACCAATACAATCGATATTCTTGTTATTGTTTAATCATCAAAGACTGAAAACCAAGAAAGACGTGATCAAAATTGTTGTAATTAATTATCTTGCTAGCAGTTGCGCACCAGGAAGCTACCATCATCCAACAAGCAACATTGTAGATCCATATAGATCAATGTACCCTCCAAGACTATTTTCTGGATCTTCATCAACTCTGTTACCGCAACCGGCACCAGCACAACCACCTCATCATCAACCATATCTATACACATCTCCTTCACGTCTCCCTCCGTATTCTTCACAATACCCTCATCAACAACAACAACAACAATCACCACCCATTAACGATTACTACATTGGACATGTACTAACCAACAATTCACAGACATACCCTCATCCTCCACATAACTACAATATTGCTGGTGGTAGTCAAGAATCGAATTACACTTGCATTGGTGCGCCAGTAGGACATGGTGGTGTTGGTGGCTTTGGAGCGAGTGGCTCAAGCCGTGGATCAGAGGGAAGTGGTAGAGACGGGTCACTGAACAATCAGGAAAATGAAGGATTGAATTGGGGAAGGAGCTATGCAGCTGGATCACAGCCTCCTTCATCGATCAATCGATTTCAAGATGGTTTTTAAAAGTTTATTTAGATTAATTAAAAAAAAATGATTTTGTTGGTGGAATTTATAGTATTACGAATGAAGTATTTATCTGCTTTGACACGGCAACCAGTGAGAAGGAGAGGGACCTAACAAACTGACAAATGGGGTCATGTTATTTTTTTTTATTATTTGAATTTTGGGTTCATGTACAGGGATTGGGGCAGCTTTCTGAGCTCATTGACACTCTCAGCTAGTTTGGCTTGGAGCAATAGGGATTGGGGAGGGGGAAGAGAGGGGAGAGGTGTTGGTGTAATTGTACTATCCAAACTGTGGAAGGAAGGGGACTATAGCTTGTGAGTGGGACAAGGACTTGGATTTCAACTGAAAGTTCCTAACCCCTTTTTGCTTTTCAACTTCATTTTGCATGGCAATGTATTATTATATATATTTTTACTCTTTTTTCTTTTGTTTTTGTGCCTTCAATTAATGTTATCTTTGACCAAAGAAGCTAGTTTTGAGAGTTAATTGGGATCTTTATCATCTTTGCTTTTTTTTCCTATTTCTTTCTTTCTTATTCTTAAACACACACTCCCTCACTCACAAGTCGAAAACAAAAACAAACCAAAATTGGGATCTTGTATCTAGTTTCTTGAAACATTTATTATTAGGCCTTGCTTGTACAATACAGGCAATATGGCCTAGAGAGAAGTGGTGACTGCCTTCGAATTTCATTCAAGACTTTTCTATTGAATCAAAGTTTCTTGGCGAGCTATACGTTAGCTATATATTCATCAAATAATCAAAATCTGATAATCTGTCATCAAAGTCTGTGTAAGAGCTGAGCAGTAGTTGATGATCTCTTCCTTACACCTAGCCTTGTAATTTGTTCTTCTGATATATTCAGTTCCTGTTATTAATTAATTTATATTTTAACATTATTAATTGATACATGTTGCATTCAATGCAATTCTATTGGAGTTATTTATAACTTTGTTAAGTTTTTAATATAAATTTCGGAATAAGGTTTAAGAGTCTGTTTTTATATTATTTCCTCCGCCTCATTTTGTTTGGAACATTTTCCTTTTCGGTATGTGTATGTTTCCTTTCTATTTTTAATATTTTTTTTATCCTTTATACTTATTTTATTCTTAAATATTAATTTAACTTTTTCCATAAAATTTATAGGAAAATATAAGGATTATATTTATATTTCCTCTGTTCCTTAATAAATGACGTTTTAAGAGTTTAATTTTATTTCATATTACTTGATGTGTTCCTTTTTTCAATATACATTAATTTTTTTTTCCAAATTATACTGTTATCAATTCTATTGGAGTTATTTATAACTTTGTTAAGTTTTTAATATAAATTTTGGAATAAGGTTTAAGAGTCTGTTTTTATATTATTTCCTCCGCCTCATTTTGTTTGGAACATTTTCCTTTTTGGTATGTGTATGTTTCCTTTCTATTTTTAATATTTTTTTTATCCTTTATACTTATTTTATTCTTAAATATTAATTTAACTTTTTCTATAAAATTTATAGGAAAATATAAGGATTATATTTATATTTCCTCTGTTCCTTAATAAATGATGTTTTAAGAGTTTAATTTTATTTCGTATTACTTGATGTTTTCCTTTTTTCAATATACATTAATTTGTTTTTTCCAAATTATACTGTTATTTATTCTTTTCCACATTAGTTATAACTTCAATTCTTATATTTTAATGATTATTTAACACATCTTTAAGGATAATACAGTCTATTTAATGGTTATTTAAGACATCCTTAATTCTTTTGCAAAAACATTAAATGACATCTATTTAGGAACAGAGGGAGTAAATGACATAAAAGGAAAAATAGCATATTATTTAATACACTCTTAAACTTTGTGAAGAAAAATATATTCTAAATAAAATGGGACGAAAGGAGTAATTATTTAATATTTTATATTTAATTTATATGGGATACTCTAGTACTCCCCCTCAAGTGACAATAAAATATTCAAAATTATCACTTAAAATAATTAAACTCAGACCAATCGATAAAATAATTAGGTAATTTAGATAAACTAAAATAATCGGCAAGGTACTTGGATACCTGGGTTAAATGAAACAACTAGTAAGATAATTAAGTACTAAAGCAAATAGATTATCATGCTCTGATACCATATTAAATTTTTAATATAGACTTATGAGAATTAACAGCTAAAAGCTAGTGGACAACGTTGACGAGTTTATTTTTATATTAATTATTTAATATGTTTGTATTTAATCAATATGAAACTTTTTTCCATATTATATTCTTAAGTAGCAATCAGACAAAAATAATTTTTTAATTAAGTCTAGTTAATACGTGCAAATTGATGATATGAACTGAGTTAATACAATTGATAGTCCAACACCAGCACAAAAAACAAATTTGAACGCCCATCATTGGGAGAAAAATAATTAAAAAAAATCCACTAATGGGCAAGAATTAAAATCAAATTAAACTTAGAATATACTGAAAATTGAAAAAAAAATTGAAATACTAGTCTAAATTATGATATAACGGGAGATGATGCAACGATCAATTAACCTCTAGTACCATATTAAATTTTTAATATAGATTTACAAGAACTAATATTAAAAACTAGCTGCTAAAATTAGAGAGTCCATATCTAAATTAATCATTATAAGAAATTACTCAAGTATCGATGAAATTCACTAACGAAACTGTTTCCAATGGTAATTAACGTCGAAACACCAACGGAATGGAATAGAAAAGAAATTTATAAACACATCAACTTATTAGCGATGAAATAGTGTTAGAATTTACCAACCAATATAATATGGTGATGAATTTGTAATCATTTACCGATTGACATTTTTCATTAGTAATTGATCTAAAAGTATGGCATGAAAATTTAGTGTGCATTTAAAAATATACCAATGGAATGCCATGTGGCAAATTTAAATCCATCGTTAATCTGTCAACTATTTAAGAAAAAATACAAAAAGGCAATTTTGTTACTGATGGATTTTAATTTGCCGTATGGCATTTATCAGTATATTAGAACTATAAAAATCTCGAACTATTTTATTTTTGCTAACTTTCTGTTACATAGAGAGGAAATCGTTGATCATTGTTATAAGGATACTTTCATATGTCTTTCTTAGGACCTTTCGGTCTTTCGAATCTTCATTCCAGTCGGCAAAAAGCATAAGAATTCACACAATAATGCTAAAGCGTAGCCTCTCACTGGGCTTGGATTGATTACTCAGGCAAAGCTCTAATATTAGGCCTTGGGCCTCTCTCCTTTTGAGTGCTTCGCTAAAGGAAAGCCTTAGCTCTTAGGAGCCTTGGACCCTTGGTCCTTCAGCTTTGTCTCTCTTTTTTTTTTGTTTTTTTTTTGTCATAACTTATTTTTGAGCCATAACTGTCTTAGGGTATAGAAAGATATAAAGTTACCTAAATCCATAGAATCCTCTTATAAGTTATTAATTCCCGATGAAAACCACATTACTCTTATTCCAAGATCGAAATCAAAATAACTATTCCTTATCACCGATTACCATATTAATTGTTTATAAGATAAACATTTACGATTTTAAATCCATTTTCATACTTTTCGCTTTTGAACTCTATTTTCCAATATTTTAGTTACAACTCACCTATATATTACTTAAGTGCTTGGACTAAAATAAAATAGTACCTACCACACATATGCTAATAATATTCTAAATTATATCATTATTATAGACCTTAAGAATCCATGGAGCTCTAGAGTGAAACTTCTAAAATACAACATATTATATACATCATAATACCAAAATAACAATGCAATTTCCAAGCGAAGACGTAGAACTTAAAATTTACCTTGCTGATCTACCAGCTGGTCCTGAAAAATAAACAATAACTATGGGATGAGACAAAACTCAGTGAGTACAAAATAATATTATAAAGGTTGAATAATGTTGTTTGATCAATGGTGATTTCTTATAACAATAAAGTAAAGCGAATCAGAAATTATTCTTATGGAATAATTTTCTATATACATATCAGGTATTATATATTTAGCAGAAAGTTTTCTTTCTTGGAAACGGTATGTTTCCCCTCCACAATTAATCGAGTGGTGGCATACACCTTGCTCACTTCCACGTGTCTAGTCACACGTATAACTGATAAGGTCATACGTACTGGAGACCTTAAACTTTTCCCAGCTAAGATTCAGATAATCTTTACTCTATCGGCAGGTCTATTACCATTGTATACAAGGTCTAATGTATTGCTCCACATCAAAAGGGTTTTCTGCTAATCATGGTATCATTATAACATTTTACCTTTTTATCCATGAAATGATTCAATGGATAATACATCAATAAACAATTAGGTTCCCATCGTTGATCACATTATAAGATCAAAGCAATATATAGGCTCATTTGGCCAAGTGCCATAAAGGAATATTTTATTCAACTTGGCTTAATAATCAATAAGGCAGATAATGCTTACCAAAGAATTGTAATGCATTTCAATTAGAAAATGATTTAACATTTATGCTTATATTTAAGGCACAAATTGTATTATATTATTAAGTACTCACCTCTGACTCCTTAACTCCTATACCAATAGACTTAGCGTAAATTATAGTGAGGTTTCTCGGTATTCCAAACAATGTCCTTACTTTTTAATTCTACAAATACACCCAAACAAGTGTACATCAAACTCTACTCCTTTAACTTTCTAATTGAACTCTAACTATTTCATATAAATATATCATTCATCAATGTCTCATATCATTTACCCCTTGCTTACACATGTCATAAACCAATTCAATATCTTTTAAATATCCCCCATAACATAGTTAAGAAAATACATGTAATACTAACATCTAATTACATTCTCAATGATCTTATTATAAAATCACGAATGAGAAAATTTTTAAAAACGTTAAATGAAATAATCTAACAATAAGTCACAAACACTAGAACAAACTATTCCAATATGGCCAGGAATATAATTGCCCACGGGTGAAATCCCAGCTGTGCCTTTACCCGTGGGAGGCTACTGAATGAATTTTTAAAATTTTCCTTATCACACGGCTAGAATCCCAACTGTGTGGTCATCTGTGGCTGTCCAACTTTCATTGATTTTCTCATGCTTCCTTTGTTATTTCTCACTTATTAAATCCCAATTTTTTTAACTCCCATTCTCATATTTCATCAATTAACGTGCAAAACTAGTCCTTCGTTAAATCCCTCCACCAAAATCAAACCATAGAAATCAAAAGAAAAGCATATACTTGCTAGCAATCCATCACTCTTAAGCTAGGAATAAGGAAAGAATCACTTAAATATAAAATCTTACCTTCAAATGCTTTGAATTTGGTTCTACGTTGAAGAACAAGTTGAGAGGTTTTAGTCTTTGGTGAGAATGTGATTTTGGTGCTAGGTTACAAATGAAAAGAATTAACATATTTTCACTTTATATGTAATTGAAATCAATGGTGGTGATTTAATCTTACAAGATCAATGGTCACATTTTTGCTTAAGATGGATGGCTAAGATTGATCAAAATGGATGGTTAAATTTGCCCTTAGGTGTATGGTGACTTAGCACCATAATGATGAGTTCAATAATTACCAAAATACATATGGACATGGTGATGGGAAAGTGAATTAGCTTAGATGTTAAAGTTGACAAAAGTCAACAAAGTTGGCTATCACCTAAAATGGTGACTAACCTAACTTAACCTCACCCTAACCCTTAGTTAGTTTATTCTAACATTAGTTTAGTCAAGCTCCACCAATTTTTTGGGCCTTAGTGGACTGGCCATTCCATGGGTTTGGGCTTTGAGTCTAAAAGCCCATTAACAAACCCACCCGAACACGTTTTCGAACTCAAAAATTCTCTGCAACTTTTTCTCTTCTCCTTCACTTGGCATTTTAAATCCTACCTTCCCATATCATAATAAACTCAAACAAAGACATGTTGTCTCAAATTAATTCAATAAAATATATATGGGCATTCACACTTCACAAAAATATACAATCATACACTTAGCACCAAAAAGAGTTCCTTTTATCGCATCACTATATCATTGGTACTATATTCATAAAAATTCATATTCTATGGTATTATTATAACTCTAATGTGTTATGAAAATCTTGGGTATTACATTTTTTTTCCTTCTTTCTCCCTCTCCCTCTCTCTCCATTTTTCTGCCCCTATGTTTGCTTTTCAATCGCTATTCACTATTCACCTCTGGTAGACGTTCGCTGTCATTTGTGAGTTCTAGCAAGCATGCTATTTTTTTTTTATTTTTAGTTTATTGAAATGTATTTCAAATTTTATTGTTTCAGATTTTAATTTGGTTCTTGTTCATTGATATTGCACTTCAAGAGGTAGGTTTTTATTTATTTGTGAATTTTTTTAACTTTTGTAAATTTTTTTAAGTTTTGAGAATTTCATTTTTAATTTTTTGTTGTATATTTGAGAATTGTATTTGTTGAATGTATGAAATTTTGTATAATTTTATGTAAAATTTATATCTAAATCTGTATAAAATTCTGTAAATTATTGAAATTTTTTGTTATTAAAAATTTGTATGTAAAAATATAATTTGTTATTAAAAATTTATTATTAAATTTTTTTTGTTGTATATGTTTTAATTTGTTGTCAGAATTTGTAATTTTGTTTCTGTAAATTTGTAATCTTTGAATTAGTGAAATTTTTGTATGTAAAAATGTTGTATAAGGTGATTTTTTTTTTATATGGGGCTAATTAATAATGTAATTTTTTAGTATTATTTTATTTACCGACAAAATTACCAATGGAAATTATTATCTACATAAGTTATTGAAAATTTTTCATCCTTATTTTATCGACAAACTCAATTTTTTGTCGATAAATATTTACCTAATAAATATTCGTCAGCATTTTCTATCCATTGGTAATCCATCAATGATTATGTTTACTGACAAGATTTTTATAATTATAGATGAAATTTTCCATCAATAAATAATTTTTATCTTATAGCAAATCATTTACTCTTTCTATTATGAAAAAAGTGGTCATTAAAAAAAAATCACTATTTTTAAAGTAATAATAATTTTATTATAAATTGTCAAAAAGACTTTTATTAATTACAGTATAAATTAAATAAACATACCTCATACTTAGAATATAAAAGGTAAATTAATAATTTGACTATTTTTTTATTGGACTGCTAAATAACTATTTATTTATAAATAAAATTAATTTTTTAATAACTATTTTTTTATATCAGAGGAAGTATTATTTATGTATTTAATTAATGTGGATTACTCTGACAATGTCGGAACGTGTGAGTTAATCTCTCAACTTTATGGAAAAAAAAAATTTGTGGCACTTTTATCTTTCAAAATGACCAATTTAATTTCTAAATATATCAATTTTAAAGGCATTAAAACCTGACCAATATTCATTCAATAAGTGAAATCCACGCCCGATGACAGTACTATAACCGTCACGTGGCTATTATTTTATTAATTTCAATCTTTCTTCACCTTTCATATATATATTCACTCTATTTTAAAAAAAATAGCCATTAAAGTAATAATAATTTTATCATTAATTATTAAAAAAATTTTTATTAATTACAATATAAATTAAAAAATATCTCTCATATTTAATAAATAGAAAGATAAATTAATTATTTTACTATATTTTTTTATTGAATTACTTAATGGCCACCTATTTATGAATAAAATTAATTTTTTTAATAGTCTTTTTTTTTAGAATGGAGAAAGTAATATATAATATAATTTTAATGGCTCATAGTCATACTTCATCTTTTTTCCCCTTCCAATATCTTTAACTTTACAACTACAACTCCAAAAACAAAACTTTTACTGCCAATTACTAGCACAAAATGTCATGAAGAAACGATGAGGAGAAACAAAAGACTATAAATTGGAAATTATTGGACAATTGAGAGATAAAAATCAAAAGAGTGCTAAATATCTTATTTTCTCTTATTGTTTTTTTCGTTCTCATAAAGAGATATAAGCTGTATTAAATTATATATATATATATATATATATATATATATATATATATATATATATATATATATATATATATATTATTAAAAATTTAATTTATATGTCATTGCGAGAAAAGAGAAAGAACAAGGAAAGATAAAAAAGAGAAGGTATTTACTAATCTTAAAAAATACCCAATTAATTCAGAAAAGAAAGACTATAAATTGGAAATTATTGGACAAATACACAATTAGTTAGATTCTAATTGAAAGCTTCATCTTTGGATGAAAAAATTATCCTCCTTAGAATCTTGATTTTTGTGCACTTTTGTTTGCAACTTCCTTAAATCTCAAATCTTAGCAGAATGCTTAACAACCCGTATACCATCAAAGCCGGCACCGTCATGGATCTATCAACGCGGCAAAAAATCATTGTCTATAAGGCCTGGTGGACCAAATATGTATATGAATGATGGTGGAGGCAGAGGCCAGTAACTCTATGGAGCTGATAACACTGGTGGAGGAGGGAATGGTGCTGCCAAGATTCAGAATAAACAGTTAAAATACAATGAGCCTACATATAAAAAAAAAATGCAACAAAAATTTGAGATAAATAAACTAGCTAAGTATCCAAGTATTTTTTTTTAAAAAAAAGCATTAATAAACATCCTTTAGTAAAAAAAAAAAAAATTACATTTGCTCTTTACAATTATTCATATGAGAACAATTATTTAACACAAATCGTAAGAACAATTCTTATATGATAATTACGTAACGAGCATAATTTGTGAATTAATTCCACATATGCTTGTGATAAAATTCTAATATTTAAAAACCTAATCTAATAATTACCCAAATTTTCTTTTCATTTGATTAGTTTTGAAAATGATAAATTTAAATTAGAGATGAATTCATCTCATAAAAGTAAAGTATATAAATATTGACAATAAAAAGATACAAATTTATTTAGATACCTCTAAGTCAAAATATCCCCAAAAGAAAAGAATATTGTTACTGTAGATTTTTTTTTTTTAACAACATTGTACAGTTTGTTTCATGAAGGGAGACAGTTTTGATTGGTTCTTCTCTTTTTCTTATTTTTGTCTCTCACCGCTTACCTTGATACACAAGAGTCGAAAAACAATAGCCCTTTTTTATGTTTTAATTAATTGTTATTTAATATGTTTTGAATTTTATGCAACGAAAAAAAGGTAAAGTAATCCAAATTCTTAAAAAAAAAAAAAAAGAGAATAATAAGGTGGATAAACTATTATTTTAAGGAGGACAATCAAGACTATTCATAATAATTGTAAATATATAAATAGTATTTTAAAAAAATTAAGGTGGGCAATTGCCTACCTTCTTCTATATGTGGTGTTATCACTGATAGTGGTGGAGGAGGCAGAATGACCTTATTTCAAATCATACACATAACGGTATACTGAAGTTCACATGATCCCATCTAAAGAGCAATCAGAACAAAAGAAGGAAGATGAAGATGAAGATGAAGATTTGCGTATTGCTTGCCTAGTAAAGATAAAGATCACAGTGAGTATTTGGGAATAAGGAAGAGAGAGAGAGAGTGAGAGAGAGTTGTCAATAAAGAAAATTACACTTGCGATAACTTTTAAGTCACTTTCAATGCCACATATGCATTGAAAAAAGAATCAACTCACTTAAAAGAGCGTGCAACTTATATGTGTGGCTGACTGTATATGTATTTAATTGTACAAAATTAATATATCCGAAGGTTAAAATAGGACTTTGTTAATAAAATATACTCTATTTGTTTCAAAAAAATTATTCACTTTTTTTTTTCTTATATAATGTAAAAAAAATATTATTAATTACTTATCAATTTATAAAATTTATTATATTTTTCCACTTATATTTTTGCATATACTCATTTATTATTATTTTTATTATTAATTTTGAAAATATATACTTTCCAATTAATAAAAATAAAATAAACAAATCTTATAACTATTTTTAAAGTGGGCAAGTATTTTGAGATATCGTAAAAATAAATAATGGACAATTTTTTTAGAACGTCAGGAGTATATAACTTCGTCAAATGCTTCATTGGGTTTTCAATTTTTATTTAAATGAAATTATTGGATCCACACTGGATCATGCAAAAAGAAATTGTGTATTGTATTGTAATCACAAATACATAGGACCATCCACTTAAATTTAATTATGGGAGGTAAATATCAAATTTAAGTAATGGTGCATCACACCTGGTAATATACTAAATATATATAAAATATAATCGCCAATGTGCCTTTAGTTTATTAATACTATTGTTTTTTAAGCTGTGAAATTGCGAATTCAAACACCATTGTCAAATAACCAAAAGCAAAAAAAAAGACTCAAACTGGATTTCTTAAATGCACATACTTCAATTCTTTGAAGGGTTTGGTTTCAAGTTTATTTTATCCAAACTTAAGAACTATTTCTGTTTGGACTTTTTTAAGAGTCTGAACTAGCCAGGGTTTATCTTGCAATATTATTACTGATTACAAGTACTTTTTCTACTTTACCTCTTACTATAGAAATACTTTGAAATTTGAATCCGCTAGTTATTATTTGTGACTATCTTTAAAAAAAAGAAAAGGAGGACAATACTAGGTGATGCAAATTATATATATAAAAAAAAAAAATAACACAATCCAATATAATTTAAACACATCATACAATAAGGACAATTTATATCATGGACCAAAATCCACCTTCCATCATAGATCTAGATCGAAAACTCATATCATAAAGAAAATTAACCATCTTATTAATTATTATTATTCTTGTGGATGCGCAATTTCTTTTTTTTTTGAAATAATGAAGGCCTGATCTTCTTTTTTTTCTATTTCTAAATTTCTTTGTTTTTTTATTTTTTTTCGCTTGAAACTGTTTTTGTCTTCTTTTTCTTCATATTTCTATCACAATTTTCATTTTTTATGAGTTTTTTATACTATTTGTGTGAAGATTTTGATTTTTTTTTATTTGGAGTTCAATTGCTTGGTATTTTCATTATTTAATATTAAAATTTAAATTATTAGGTCTATTAGATTTAAAGTTTAGGTTTATCATATACAACTATCAGGTTTATTAGATATAATATTTAGGTTTATCATATATCATATGCAAATTTATTATCTTTTTACTGCCAGATTCATGATTTAATTATTCTATAATTTAATTTCATTCATTTCTCATATTTAAAATTTTTATTATTTAATATTTTATATATAATTATCATGTTCGTTAGATTTAAAATTTAGATTCATTACATATAATTATCAGGTTCATTAAATATAACGTTTAGGTTCATCATATATCACATGCAGTTTCATTATCTTTTACTGCCAAATTCATGATTTAATCATTTTATAATTTAATTTTATTTATTTCTCATATTTAAAATTTTCATCATTTAATATTTCATATATAATTATGAGATTCATTAAATTTAAAATTTAGTCATCACATATAATTTTCAAGTTGATTAGATATAACGTTTAGATTCATTATATATCACATATAGATTTATTATATTTACTGTCAGATTCATGATTATAAATCAATAATAATATCTATTTTGTTTTTTATTAATCAATAACTAGCTCTAAAATTTAGTATAGAAATCACAAAAAAAAAAAAGGAGTAATAGTTGTAGAAAACTTACTTACAGTGAAGTAAAGATTTGATAATGTGAATGATTATTGATTTTTTTTTTTATATAAGATGAAGTAGTTAATAGGAAGTAGTTAGTGTAGTATAGTAATGAACGGTTTTTTGAATTGAGCAGTGGAAGATTTTGGAGAATCAGAGAGATGGAGGTTTCTGATTTGAGGGAAATGGGTATGAAGCGCGAAGAAGGTGAATATTGGGGAAGGAACGGCTTCTATTTGTTGAATTTTAAGTTTTAATTAAAAATTAAAAAAGAAAAAGAAAAATAACATTAGAAATTTAATGAAACATTGAGTTTTGAACTTAAATCAATGATGTAAGAGGGATATGAATCTATAATATAAGAACTTTACTGTAAAAAATAAATACTCAATAATCTCTTATTTAACAGTACAAATTATATCAAAAAATTACATAATTACTCTTATTTTATCAAATGCAATTCAGTCATTTATAATTATCCAAAACAAAAAGGCCAAAGAAAATAATTAGCTACTCGATCGATCAATTGCAGCTCTTAATTATTAATAACTAAAGAAGAAACCCTTGTGCGTGGTTTGAAATTTTCTCAATTTTTGCACCTATAGTTTAAAATTTTCAATTCCCTTAATTTTTTCTTCCCTACTTTCAATTAATACGCTTTGTTTCTTTCTGTCTTGGACTATTCATATTTTCAGACAGTTCTAAAGCTAGGCTAAAAGAAACTCTATAATAAGGGATAACAAAAGCTGATATTGTTTATTATTATTACCTACTGAGAAAAATTTAATGAAGCCTGGAAAAGCCTCTAACAAATTTTTTTTTTTAAAATAAATGTTGCACTTGAATATTGAATAAGATATTGAGTTTCAAGTGCTTAAAATGACATAATTTATGAGAGTTTTTTTTTGCCAAATATAATTTATGAGAGATTGAAGAACGATAGGGTAGGATTTGTGATTAAAATTTATCTGTGTAGAGAAGCTATTGAAGAGACAGATTGTTTTATGACGAGAGTCACAAATGAAAGTTAAACCCTAACCCTAGCCCCAATTAGTATGATATATATATTTATATACATACAGACTAGAGAAGCAATAGGTTATGCTGGACTGGACTATTTGGCTTGCATTTCTGATACCAAAATGTCAACCATGGAAGCTACACCGTGGCCCCATGCTGCTATTGCTTAACCTAAAATGGTTACCCCAGCTGGACCGGAAATATACAATCAAAACAATTATTATTATTATTATTATTTATCTACTTTTATTAATTATTTTTTTTTATGTATCTACTTTTATGTACTTTTAATTTTAATTTTATATTTAATTCTTCCCATTTGGAAATACCTAAACCATAGCCGGTTTGGCTAGGTCAAGTCTGGTCAGGTGATATATCAAACTTAAATTCAAGTACTACAAGATATATATATATATATATATATATATATATATATATATATATATATATATATATAGCTCAATCAAGAAATAAAAGACTAAAATTAATTAATTTTTTATAGGCTTCAATGGAGGACCAATTACGCACCCTGTGTTTCAAATGATTATTAGTATTATTTTTTTAACCATTGAATCCCAAAAGAGAGAGTTAATTATTAATTGGAGTGAGAACTTCTGGCAATTTTCCAAAAAGAGCAATGGAAAGGACCATTAATGGGCAACCACAAAGTAGCAGGTGTATTAATTCTCGATTTAGATTAAAGCTTTAAATTTGAATACTCCACATTGTATTAGCAGCTAATGGCGACTACAAATTTAGTTCCAATGGCAAGCATTTTAGTCATCTTTTTGTTATATTTAGCAATTATGTTATTTTGCAATTAGCAACTAATGTACTGGTTGCTAATTGACGATAATTAACAAATACAATACATTAGCCGCCAATTAGTGATACAACTAACTAAAAAATTTTAGTTACTAGGAAAACAATGACTATAGATTTTATTCATTAATTAGTCATTGTTTTCGTCTATCTACTAAAATTAAGTGATTATCGACTATTTTTTATAGTCGTTAATTTTGATTTTTCTTGTAGTGGAATTGAAGATGGTTCTTCTTTCATTAAGTGAAATTCTCTCTTAAACTAAATCACTTATTTCATATTAATCCGGTGCCTACTCTTTTAGTTACAAACATCAATTAGATTCATTAAGTTTTTTTTGGATAAGTTTGAAGCATCATTGAATCATACTCATACCTCTATATAGTAACTCTCCTAGATCCATAACCCCATGAACAAATAGACCACTTCTACTCTTGCTATTTCATGGAATATCTTCGTTTATGCAAATATTATTAAGCACTCACACGATAATAAGCTAAATAATAATGGTAGATTAATTCCAAGCAAATCATCACAAAAACAAAGTATATATCATACTACAAATAACCAAGTCAATCTACATCTAAAATCTAATCGAGAATTTAGCAACTCATGAATCAAAGAAGAAAAGAATCAATAAATTGCATTAAATCTAAAATCATATTCACTACAAACTGAAATTAAAAGGGTCTAGAGTAAATTTTATAGAGAATTTTTTAACTGTCCTTATGGGTTTTTCCCCTTTCTTAATATTTTAATAAAATATATCTTGCTTAGAAAAAAAAAAAAAAAAAAACTATGGAGAATTTCGGATACTGAAATCCAAGGTTGAAAAAAAGTCTCCCAAAATTTAAAATCTTCAATCGCTTTTATTCAAATCCCAATCTGATCCTAAATCTAAGTAATTGAAAATAGAAGTTTTCCTACTATATTTTCTACCTAAAAGTACTTGTATATCTGTTGCTTGAGAAAAGAATATATTTATTTGGATCCCAAAACTTAAACTTCAACTATATAATTTAGCTAAGCAATCCTAAATCTGAAATAAGTAATTGAAAATAGAAGTTTTCCTACTATATTTTCTATCTAAAACTACTGGTGTCTCTTGTTTGAGAAACCTAACTTCAAATGCAAGATTTAAGTAAGTGTATAATTGTCTTGCTAGCATACTGGCTTGTGCTCTCTGGACTACGCGACCACTGGCATTTGGAGTTTTTCACTCTTTGGAGAATTTGAAGGTAGAAGCAAATTAAAATGCACGGCTTTATACATCTTTTAGAGAACAAACATGTGCTTAATCGAGCTTGACAGTCAACTGAAGGTTGACGCATGCTCTTGTGCGCCTTTAGCTGCATTAGCTTGTGCACCTTCCTTCAAGCATCCACAATCGAGTATTTTTGCACTGTTCCGTATATCATTTCTTGCATGATCTTGTGCTTTTCCTTTTGATTGATCTCCGCTCCAATTCTTCCAATAATCTTATAATTTCTGTAGGAACACACTGGGACCATAGAGTAAGTGAATTCATGATATTTGGGATAATTTCACTCAACAATCAAGCTAAACATACATCAATTTAGTATAAAATCATATATATATATATATATATATATATATATCACTGAGAAAAAAAAATCCAAAAATTGAAAAAATAACCTAATCATATTAGAAGTATATTCGATACTTGAAAGGAAGAACAAATTTATATATATTGTATAATTATAAATTTATACTTGAATTCTCAAATTCTTGAATCAAATTGGACTAAATTCATATTATAATCAAATCCCTAATATTCAAACAATACTGTACCAAATTATATAAACGATTAGGTATGGATATTTTTTCTAAATAAATCGGGACGCATTTTTTAATTTTTAAATCTTAAAATTCCAGTTCAATTCAAAGATTTTCAAATTTTCTGCTTTTACCTGCGCCTAATTCTGTCATCCTTGTAAGCAGATATAATAATAGTAATAATAATAATAATAATAATAACGGATCAGAAGAGGGAAGGATCCATTGAAAAATATCAGCTGCAAGTATATATATATATAATCACACACACAGAAGATCTTTGTCAATATACAGAGCCGTACCTTTCTCGAATATATCTCGGGATCAAACACCAAGAGAAAAAGAGAGACAAAAAGTAAATGGCAATTAATTTAATTTAATTAATTAGATTAGAGGCAGCAAAAGTAGACGGCTATGTAAGGGCATAGGCTCAGCTTATTTCATGCAATATAACAAGTTTTACGAATGTTTAAAGCTGCTTTTGTTAGCTTTATATCTCATCAAATTAACCCGCTGCCCACCTTTTTATTCAATTAACCTTATTATTTAATCTCTAAAAAAACCCTTATTATTTAATTTGTCTTTTTCTGAATATTATTACTATTATTGTAATTTATAATTCCAAATTTAGCAGCCTTTGGCAGTAATTTTTTTTCTGTCACTGTAACTCTATTTTGATGTGGCTATATGTATGTATATATATATATAGCTTATTAATTGAATAGACAACATATACATTTATTAATATAAATTTAATAAGATTTTGCTTACCCTTTATTTATTTATTTATTTTTGGCCAAAGTTTTGCTTACCTTTTATTTGGGAAAAATATAAGGAGGGGAAGGCGGGAGAGGAGAAAATGATGGTAGAGAATATACATAATCTCTTGTATTGCGTTTGGTTGGCACCTAAAAATTGGACATAACCGCACTAAAATAATTAGTCTAGCATTTGGCAAGTTTTTAGTATTACAAGAACTGAATAAAGGCTGAACAAAACTGAATTATATTCAGTCCCATCATTTAATTTGAGTCTTTTACGTATAGGGAGAATAAGCTTGTCTCTCCTTAAAAATTGAAATTTAGTACTCTATTTTCAAAACTATTCTCACATAAATACAAACTTATTTTTTTTGTTTTATTTTTTAACTTATTTTTTTAGTTTTATTTCCTTTTTAATATTTTTTATAAATTTTTTTTATTATAGTTATGTAGAATGAATACTTTTTTTCTTCTAAATAACTTTTTGTAATACTCATCTATTAAATATAAAACGAAAATACTTTTTTAATAGGCTTGCAAAATTCATTTTTCTAAAATATCTTAAATCAAATAATAGACTAAATATGTATATTCCATTTTTAATTTTTTATTTAATCAGTACTATTAATCAATTTTTTATTTTTATATTTTATTTCTAATTTCTTATAATTATTTATATTTTATTTAAAAATATTATGTTTGATAATAAATATTTGATATTTTTATAATTTAATGTGTTAATTCATTAAATAGTATATATAAATATTTAATACATTTAAATATTTTGATTTTTAGTATTTTTAAATATTTATTAGACTGATTTTTTATTAAAAATTTAAATATTTAGTTCATAGAGTCATTATTGTCATTTTTATAATATGTTCAGTCCTAATTTCAGTTATTCTAAATACTAGATAAGATAAAATTTTGTTCCATCCTATCTTGTGATGTTTTATCTTGTCCAATTCTTAATTATTCTGTCCTGCCAACCAAACGTAACCTTATTTTATTTGGAAATAGGAAAAAATTGAGGGAAGAAAATAAGGTGAAAGTTCATTTTTTTTTTTAATTTGAAATAATGATTAAAAATTATTTTTAAATTGAATTTATGGTTTTGTGACATGAAAGCTATTTTAAAGAGATTTCTAAGCCGTTGGGACAAGCAGCAGTCTAAGTACAAAAAATACTAGCTCGAGTCAGCTGAGATTTGGGGTCTTATAAATATGCGATTCAAAAGGAAACGGACCACCAGTTCAAAGTCATCGTTTTCATCGATAAGCGACGTCATTTTTTGGCTAAATTCTTTCGTTTAGCCTCCAAAAATGACAATTAATCTATTTATAGAAGCTTTTTATTCCTATCATAAGTTTTGATATTTAGCTCTGTTTTCGGCGTCGTTTGTAACGTTCATCTTGTTTAGTTTCCTATTTTTATTTATGGTAATATTGTAATCTCGCCATTTATGACAGTTTTATACCTAAGATTTCGGACCCCTAATTTAGACTTTTATTTTGACTTGTTTGAAAGATCAATAATTCAGTCATACTTTAAAAACTCTAAATTGAATTTATTCGTTTTGCTTACACTGCGTCATTTTGCCCTCGAATTTAATTAAGTTTTAATTTTTATATTATTATTGAAAAGGGTAAAAAAGTAATTAAAATAACTTTCTCTTCATTTTTACCTCAAAATGATGTGACAAGAATTTATGAGTCCAAGGTAACATTTCTCTTTTTACTCGTCTCCTCCCTTTCTCTTCATTTCCTAAATAAGAGAAAATTAATTTTAATTTTTTTTAATTGCTTATAGCTTTTCCCCAAGCATAATTTTTTAAGTTATAAATAAAATAAACACAATTTAACAAAAACAGTTTAACTACGATGCCAAACACACACTAATTATTTGAACTCTTAATAGTTTTTAACCCTTGTTTTCCTTTTTTTTTATTAAATGGAATAATCAAATTTTTAAATTTAAAAAGTTATAACCTAACTCTCAACTAATAAACCAAATACAAACTTAATTTGTTAATATTAATTAGAATCATTTAATTATATATATATATATATATATATATATATATATATATATATATATATATATATATATATATATATTAACAGCTAGTTTTTAAAATTAATTCTCTCAAATTTATATTTAAAACTTAATATGTTATCAGAGCCTAATAAATTTTTGCACCACTTCTTATTATATCATTATTTAGATTGGGATTTCAATTTCATTTTAATTCTCGCCCGTAGTGGGTTTCTTCAATTATCTTCCACCCGATGATGGGTTTTCAAATTTGTTTGTTCACTAGTATTGGGTTTTAATTCATCCTGTGATGGGCTTTCAGATTTATTTCTTTCTCCATGTTGGGCTTTCAATTGTATCAACTCAATTTATATCATAAATTTGCAATTGTCAACTAAACTTAATAAAAAACTATTTTTGTTTAGTTGTCACTTGAAGAGGCAGTTAATAATATATTTCATATTGATTTAATACAAACATATCATGTGATTCATATAGAAATGGGTTCCTATCATAAATTTGCAAGTGTCAACTGGATTTAATAAAAAATTATTTTCATCTAGTTGCCACTTGAGGAAACTATTAAGAATATATCTCACATTGATTAAATACAAACATATCATGTGATTCATATAGAAATTGACTCTCTAACCTTAACAAACTAACTTTTAAGATTGATTGTCCCAAATTTATATTAAAAACTTATTATATATATATATATATATATATATATATATATATATATATATATATATATATATATATATATATATACATTGTTTGGGTACTAAATTGGAAAAAACAATTATAGTAGTTTTAAATTTATCATCTTTTCTTTATTAAGCCCTCTATTTTTTTTTTTTTGGGCACATCAAGCCTCTTAAACGTTTATCTTTTTAATATTAATGCTTTGTTTGGTTAGCTGGAATAATAAAATTGAAATGAAAATAAAACATTTATTTTAAAATTTGTATTGTTTGATAATCAGAATAAAAGTAATTTGAATAAATTAAAATATTTTTGGGTTTTTATTCTAGAGGGAGGACATAGGAATAAGTGAAAATAAAAAATATGGAAATAAAGATTTAGACGCAGAAGTAAAATGTACTGTGATAATTTTATTCTTATTCCCATATTTTGCTTACCAAACATAATATGCAGCATTTACATTCTAATTCATATTTCCATATTTTGGTTGAATTATTTTAATTTTATTCCTATATACCTAGAAACCAAACATGCCCTAACACTTTTTATGATAAAAGTAAAATGATGAAAATTTTGTTAGCATCAGTTATAAAAGGAATTTGTTAACTCATGCTAAACGTTTGAAATTATAAAAGGATTCTTTACTTGAAATAAATAATTAAGGGCTAATATTGTTGATATAAATTTAATTATGACAATATTGCTATTACTATATTTTAATATATAGCCCCTTGCGTGCATTAAACAAGCATCCGATATTTAAAAAAAAAATCCAGATCATTGGATCATTAGTCTAAAAAATTCAATTTATTATTACTTAATATTACTCTTTATTTCTCAAATGTTAATAAACACTGAAAAATACACTTGAGACTTAACTCAAGTGGCAAGAGTACTTGCTTTTGGAAGTAAGAGATCTTGGGTTCGAGACCTTTTCTCCATATTATGTGAGATTTTGTCTTTATAGTGAGTATTAAGATATGGTTATTTCCTATTGTGTAACCCACGGTCTAATAGGCCTCCTCCCATGAATCAAAAATAAATACTGAGAAATTAAAAATACCCATAAAAACATGATTTTTGATAACTTATAAAATTACTAAATAACTTATAAAATTATTAAAAAAAAAGGTAAATTACACATACACACATATAATGCTTGAGTTGTAATATAAGAATTCAAACCTTCCTTCTATAGATTTCTAATACATGCCAAAAGAATATTTAATATCATAATTAATTAAATCTAATTGTCCAGTCAACAAAAGGCACTACAATTGGGTTGTATAATATCCGGAGTGCCACTAGAGAGAGAGCTTAATTAGGCATGCATTTAGCAAATCTTGAAAATTCAGTCGTCCATTTTTTCTAAATGAAAAAATTGATTTTATATATTTTTTATTTTATCGGATTAATATATGAATTTTTTAATGAAAATTATTGAAACGTAATTTTATTTTATTAGATTAATGTATAAATTTGATGTAAATAAGATTTAAAAAATAATTAAAATGAAACAAAATAAAATTAATATTAATGTACAAATTTGGTGTAAATAAGACTAAAAAAATAATTGAAATCAAACAAAATAAAATTAATAATTAATGTACAAATTTGGTGTAAATAAGACTTAAAAAATAATTGAAATGAAACAAAATAAAATTAATAAAGAGCACCATTAACAGTGGGAACCATTTGTCTAGTCTCTATTCTCTGCCATTGACTGTAACTAATATGTGCTTTAGCAATCATTGCTCATCAAAGAAAATTTGAAGGACAATCACCTGATCACTACTTCAGTAATGAGTGATTTTTTATTTACAAATTTCCTTACACAGTGGGGAGGGAAAATAAAAACATAGATAATTAGATATTACCTAAAAAAAAAATTTGATAATGTTTACTCAACTAATTAATTCACTGTGTTATAGTTAAAAGATCTTATATTAAAAAAAATAAAAAATATCAAGACTTAATATAATATTTGAGTTTCACCATCTAATAGCTTAAGTTTTTGAGTTAAATTTGAGGTTTCACGCATGGTATTAGAGCCAACTCTACATTTCATTCTGTACTTTTCTGTTACAGCTGCAGCCATATATCAGTAGGACTTGGCACATGTGCATTTGTTAATCTAATTTTATTCGACTCTCAGTTTATTGTATCACGTGCTAGTTAAGAGTCTCACACGTGTTAAGAGAGAATATTAAAGTTAAAAGATCCCACATTGAAAAATAACAAAAGATATCAAAACTTAATATAATATTTGTGTCTCACTACCTAATAACTTAACTTTTTAGGTTGGATTTGAGGTTTCTTACACACCAAAAAGAATTTTATATATGTAAGTTCAAAACAAGTAAAATATTACAATTTAGAAAATTTTTAGTCTTAATATAATTTGAAATTTTAATAATACTTTGGACCATTAAAACATTATGAGACCAAAGATGCATGATAAACAAGAAAATTAAAAAAAAAAAAATAGATCTTTCATAAACCAAAAAAAAATTAAAGGAAAAAACAAAAAAGTTTGAATTGCAAATCGAGATGCACAGAAAGGAGAGAAATAAATATTTTTTTTTTAAAAACATAAAGAAAGAAAGAAAGAAAAAGAAAAGACAGAGAGATAGAGATATACATGACATACAGGCATGGATCTCTTGAACCAAAAACAATGAAAAACATCTCCATGGTTAAACGAAAATCAAGACGAAAACGACCCTTCACTTGCACAAAATCAAAGTGGGTTCTTATTTCAGATCACGCCTTTGATCAATAACTTGATGTCCACAAAAGGGTTTTTCTTTATTTATTAAATTATTATGTGTTTAATAATACGTACAGGTTATTTCAGGGAGAGATTAATATTGGTTTTTGATGGGAGTTTTATTCACCATATATAAAATTAAATACATGCATGTATGCATGGGTTTTGTGTCTTTTGTGAAACTGACGTGGTGGGTTTTGGTTTTGGAGTTGCACGAAAGAAATATATACATATTTCTATGTAAGTCAATACAAATCTGTCTCTGCATCTATTCGTTGGCTGAGCAAAGGATCCTTACACTTGTGTGTGAAATGTTTGTACTTGTTTTATATGTATATATATATGACCTTAGGGTTAAGCCCTCTACACTGCTCATTGGTCGGGTTGTTTGGGAATACCAACAAAATTATTTTGGTCTCAATATTATTATATCACACATTAACTTTGTCACACTCGCTCTTTTTCTTTCTTTCTTTTTTTTAAAAAAAAAAAAAAAAAAAAAGAATAAGAAGAAGAAGGAATAAGGGGAATCTTCCATCTCTCTTACATTAAAATATTAATTTAAAGAATCTTTCATCATTTACAGTTAAAATATTAATTAAAATACGAAAAATTTTTATTTATACTAAATATGTAACTTTACTTTAGTTAATATGACTTTTTAATTATTATTTTTTTACTCAATGAAAAGATTATGATGACTTTTTCTTTTTTTTTATATGTGTTCTTATTTTATTGGATTTATACACTTAATATAGATAAAAATTTTCGTTAAAACTCTGGCATTATTTTCTAGAGAAGTAAGGTCTTTAACTATTATTATATATCTATTTTTTAGATAAATGAAAACTTAAAATTACTCCTTACGTAAGACTCATTGAGTCTAATTTGCCTGATAAATAAACTATTAGTATTTTTCATTTAAATTGAATTTGATCAAAATCATAAATTCGATTACTCAAATCAGGTTTCCTCGGTTTGAAAATAAAATTTTCTTATCTAACTATGACCTGACCTAGCCCCGCTTGCAGCTTGAACTCTTCCTAGCAAATACTAATCATTTTTGCACACTTCATTGGTAGAAATCCTATTTACATCCAATCCTAAATTCAAAATTACAACCCTCTTCAAACCCTACTCTCTCCGATATTTATCTATCATCATTTAAAATGAAGACTGTCTGTTAGAGACTAATCATTTTTGCACATTCTGTGATAAATGCAGTTACAAGTTCATAGCAACTGCAACCATTGCAAGAGGTTTCACATAACAGTCAAAAGAAAGAAACTGCAAATTCTTTTGTCGAGCAAGATATTTCCAGCCCTTAACCACCAGAAAATATTTATTGCAAAAACCCATGAGAATATACATAAAGCTGGGCTTTCTTTGGCTTTTGGCTAAGAGTAACTGCAGTACAATTTACCTGCAACATATAGTATATTCTCTTTCATGTTTCAAGACTTCCAACAATTTTCCATGTAGTGTAATGTACATTTTCTTTCTTTTCTTTCAATTTTGCATGTTTCATTCTTTCTGCAATCTCGAGATGCTGCATACTAGCATCACGAGAACTGCATTTGAAGATTAATTAGTCAAGAACTATGATGACTTTCCTTCTTCGAGCCTCAGCGAACCAAATTCAACATTTACTAGCTCAGCAGCAGCACGAGCAGCTGCAGTTGCACGCTCTGCAGAGGCAATAGCAGCTCGAGCTCTCTTCAAGACATCAGAAGAATCTGCTTTTGTCCCCCTTTTATCATCAGTAACTGGTCCAGTAGCACGATTCCTAATTGACGATTCAATTTCACTAGTGTCCACCGAGGACTGATTAATCATGGTGCTAGGAGCCTGAAGATATTGAGATCCTTGCTTGCTATCTGTATTTATAATAGGACTTGTACCATTGGAAGGTGAAGGTTTTGGAGAGCTCTGATTTATGGGAGCTTGAGAGAGTGCAGCTTCAGCTACAATTTGCTTTGATCCACCCTAGTTAACCAAAAAAAAAAAAAAATTCACAGTTTAATCATTCAATAGACGACAATAAAATTCAATTGGAAAGTATCATTAATGCTTGTCTACAATTCACCAAGCTCCAACATGAGATTGAGCTGAGTGTACAAGCTGACATTAGAGTTATCCCACAATCTCAAATAAGTATCATGCCAAACCAAACTCAAGCTGTTTGGAGATTCTAAATATTAAAGCTGGAATCAAGTATAAGTCAACTCAATGAGTGAACTAATGATAGACTTTTTAGCCTAGGAAGTCATGGATGCAGTTGAAACCAATTGCTCTATAAAAAAGTAATAGTCTTCTTCTCATGATGAGCAGATATTTGTTTCTAGTTGGGAGCTCATAAAGCACCCAACATGATCAACTTTCCACCTAGGACCCTTTATGACGTACGAGGCACCTAGGACCCTTTATGACGTACGAGGCAATAACTGGTAAACACATATAATTATAAATATACTATATGATATTTGACAACATTTTGCACACTGAAAGCCATTAAAAAACGTCAGCACAGCTTAATAATGATAACAGCTTCCTGATATCATTGCAGTTACAACAAGTGTTACAGACAACCACCTAAGGCTAAAAGCGTGTCCAATACATGACCGCTCATACTTTGCGCTCTAGGATGGTAAAATATTCACAGCCTTCCCCTTGCGGGCAATTTATATGGTCTGATTTTGAGACCTCTAGGCCACAATGTAGCAACCTTTCCATTGCATCAAGGCTGACCATCCCAAACAGACAGGGTAATTAATAGAACAATGGATTAATATCCTACCATTTTGAGGGTGACTAAGAAATATTGTGAGTTGAATACACAAGACATGCTAAGAAATATTGTGAGTTGAATACATAAGACATACTAATGAGACCCATGTTTCTGCAAGTGTTTGGCACCCATAACCAAGCACCAGTTAAAAAGGTTTAGATAATTTAACACTTGAACTTAAGAAATCCAGAAATTGAATGAGTATGCAACTACCCATATAAAACTACCTAAAAGAATGAAATTTTTAGATTCACTTCAACATTACAATAAAGGATTTGCTGCAGATTTTTCAGAACTTTCCTCAGCATTGTTCATTTGATTAATTTTACAAGGATATGGCATAAAAAGGTTGCTTCCAGAAGCAAGTCTCTAAAACTCAGTAGGCAGCTCTCACAAAATTTAATTGCAAGAATCTCAGGAAGCAGGATTCATAGTATCTAGATATCTTTTAGTAATTAAATAGCTTTTCCCTATGAACAGAAACATGTATAATGTTAAGCATGTCCCTTATGAACCAAATAATTTTTGAATAATGTGCTGAGCATAACTAAAATAGAAATGAAATTAGAAACTAAATTCACAATTATACCAGCAGATCTTCATGTTTTTTACCAAGCTCAGCTTCTGTGCTTGAAGAATCCCACTCCAAGTTATATTCTTGTGCAATTTCCTTTAAAGCCTTGAGCCTTGCCTCTGCTGATGGAGAGCTCACTGAAAGATTTTCAATGATCTGGACAAACATCAATGACAGAATAGGTAAGAGACACCAGTAAATTCTAGATTCTATGGCCACTTCTTTATGAATATCACACTTGCAAAAAAACAAATAATTGCAAGCCAATTAACTGCACGATTGACACCAGAGTCAGGACGGAGCTCAGAAGCAGCCATGACAAATTCCTTCCCATATTTTGCAGAAAACAAATTCTTGATCTGCAATAAATCTGGCACTTCTGAACATCTTGGAGCAGCGAAAATTATGCTTGCAACAGCCTCTCGCAACTCAACTGGGCATTCCCTGTTATATAAAAAGATGGTTAAAAAAGTGGTGCCATGCAGAGTTGATTAACGTCACAACTTCCCAGACAAACCACATTGTTTACAATGTTGCGAAAGTTGCCCAACATTTGTTAAGGAGTATAAGGAAACAACCGCCCTTGAAATATTAAAACAATATTTAAGCATCTTATGATGCCAGGAAAAATATGACCATCTGGTGTTGTGTTTTTTAACTTCAAAAGGCCTCTTGATAACACATATCAAAGGGGAAAAAACATTTTGTGAGGGAAATTTTTCTTAGAAAAATATAATATATTAAGGCAAAAAAATACATATTCTTCACTCGCCTTTTACATTTTCCTTATCAAAATGTTTTCCTTTTTGCACTTTTCTTCAAGCAGTTATTAATAATTATATCAGCAAATAAACTTAACACTCTAGAGAAGAAAACGGAATAAAAAAAAAATAATTTATTTATCAATCCAATTTGCTTAAGAGACGAATTCAAGTAATCCCAAGATATTATGTAAAGTGAAAAAAGAAAACCTTAATTTGAAATTTTTGGTCCAAAGGCGATTCCAGTAATTCATATCACATAGAAAAGTTCTCATTCAGTAAACATTAATGAGCATGAATAAACATGATAGAGTTGATCCCTTGTAAATTTATAAAATATTGTGAATCAATAATTTCTACAATATGGATTATCAGGAGATGTTAGGGAAACAAATACTGAAGCTGCTTTTGTGCACCTACATTTGCTCCTTCATAAAATATTTTATAGATTTTAATTTCTACACAAATGTACAGTACTTTAAAATTAGACATTATTGTTTTACTTATATGTAGCAGTTGGCTATGCTAAAATAAGACAAGAAAAAGGTTTTGTTTTCAGGCTTTACGCGGTAGGTATGGTGCATATCACTACTGTGAATTATACAACCAGTAATGACAATATTGGATTCTATGGATGCTAATTGATAGTGCAATCAATAAGGATATTCAACAGAAAAATTCTAGAGATTAATAAAGAATTTTATATCCAATTGTACGCTGGGTTGTTTGAAAATTTAAAGATAGAAAATATTCACTTCAGATCTCCTTCAGAATTACAGCCATGGTCCTGGTACCACTGCATTTAGGATACAAATTTCCCCACAATCTCCAAAGGAAGCCCAATTACAAAAATTAAGTTCCCAAAGCGAAATATATATATATATATATATATATATATAGGTTTTAGTGATGCTATATAATTATTATTTTTTAAGTGTTGCTAGTCTATATCAAGGATTCAGATTCCAAAATGGAAACTAGAAAGATCAGGTTACAAACAACTTTAAGACCTTAAAAAAAATCATGAAAATGATGGACTCAAAAAAGTACAGGCTAGCCAATCGCAGGAAAGCTAGAACAATAAAATACCCCCACTCCTCAAATCAAAGATCAACAATATAAAAATCACAACTTTCTAATTCAAAAAGAAACATAAACTTAATATTCAACATCAACAGCAAAGGCCTATATAAGCTCCTATTCTGATTGAGATTTTGAATACATTTGACATATTAAGGTTTGAAAATTAGAACTAAGCACCTTGTGATACTATTCAAAAAGTAAAACTCCACTAAGCCAATAGCCTATGAGCAAGATACTGCCCCACAGTGCAGGCAGTCAAGGATTCAAACTCCTCTTCCTCATCCCCCTTCCTCACCCTTGGACTCAACAGAGATAGAGAGATAGATAATTCCTCAACGCCCTTCCTCTCCCTTGGAGGCTTAGACCAGAGAGAGTGAGAGAGAGAGAAAGAGAGAAGTTCAAGATTGTTTTTTATATGTTTGAAAATCAAGAAGCGAAAAGAAATGTTCTGTGCTTATATGCACATACATAGGGAAACACATAAGTGCATAAATACAGATTTAGAGATAGAATTAAGTAGTCGACATTGCATAAATTTTTTAAACCAAATTAGGAAAAATCAAAGCTATGAGCAAGCAGTGGAAGATGATTTTTAGCCTTGTCTCAATGGAAGAATAAAGATAAAAGCTTAATTTGTGGTGCAATTTTAAATCCAAAATAAGAATGGAGAACGCTACTTTCTCACAAATCAAAAGATCCAGAAATCTTTTAGAAGAAATTAACTTCACTCGTCATTCTATACTGACAGCAAACATCATACTTAGCCATAGAGTTTAACAATATGCATGTAAATCAGGCAGACCCCAATATACAGAGTGATCATATTCTGACCCTTTTTCAAAAATAAACTTTCTAGACTTCAAAATTTTATTGTAATCATGCGACGAAAAATGAATTTTGGAAGATGGTTCTCTGGAGCAGAGAGAGGGGAGAGAGCTCAAAATCAACATTCAAGTTGAGGACAATGTTCAGACTACCAGTTTACTAAGTCAGAAGGGTTTCAAGGTTTGCATCAATATTTGGTTAAGAAACAGTTCCATAGAAACATATATAATTACTTAAAGTTCCAATAAAACAACAGATGCCGTCAGTGTTGGTAAGAACAAAATACCAAAATGGCTTTAGGTTGAGGGACGCAGCATTTTGCATGTTCAAATAATTGAACCACATGAAATAAAACTGCAAATCTGCATAAAATAAAATGTGATGCACTAATTTTACACTGCTCCTATGGTCAAGAAAAGCAAATAAGTATCAAAAGTTATCTCCTTGTGGTCAATAGACTTACTTCTGACTTTCAAGAATTGGAACACGGGCAAGAACAAATTCACAAAACAGCTCCAATATCTCATAAGCAGCCCATATATTTTGTTCTCGTATCACATGTTCCACCTAAAAAAGAAGAGCAAGGTCCACAGAAGACAGAACAAAATAAATAAAAGAAAATCCAATTGACAGCATAAAATCCTTACTAAGCAGATCACTAGCGATTATCAAAACTAAAAAAATACCCGAATTCGAGCAATTGCTTCTTGGCCGGCCTGCAAAAATTGTGCTATTTCCTTGCGCATGTGTTTGAGCTGCAAATCTCTTTTATTTTGTAGCAGTTTGATGCGGGAGATTGACAATGTCAAGCATGTTTTACTGAAAAATCCAGTTATCAAAAAAAAAAAAAATTACTCTATATATAAAATTCAAGAGAAACAGAACAACCCATAATTCAATTATTCAAAATCAGACCACCAAAAAGTGAGAAATTGAGTAAAGCATACATAACTACACTAATAGAAAGTGAACCAAAATTTCATTTGCTGTGAATAACATGAAACAATCTACAAAATTAATGACAATCCTGCCATGAAAATTTGAGCTTTAAAGGAATCCATAAACCAAAACCTATCAATGGGAATTGGGTATCCCATAAAAAGAGGGTTCTTAAACAAAATCAAAACCCACATAAATCGCAATTCATAGAAAATTAGCTGTGAGAAGGAGAGAGGAACGAACAAACCATTTAGCACCAAAAACGCCTCTGTTGAAGAGCTGATTTAGGAGCGACATTGATTCTTAAACTGGGAGGACAGTCTCGTCTCTGCCTCTCTGATTATATGATTCAAAGACAAAATTTGCCTTCTTTTGTTATTCTGTTCTTAATCATTTAACTAAAATTTATACTTTTGCTGCTTTGTGTTTATTACACCTCTAGGTTTGACTTTATGTACCGATTAGCTTACAGGAATCACCGAATTCATATTTATACTAGTTGAAAACCCTGTGTTATATACTGTTTAATGTAATTTTTTATTTAAATTATTATTTTAAATCTATAAATAAAAAATATCTTCATATAAGAATATAATATGAATATGAAATTATATATTATATAATTTTACTTTGTATATTATTTCTAAATTTTCATATTTTAAAATCTCATATATAATATAGAAATAGTTTGTATAAATTTAAAAAATAAAAATTTAAGCTCTTATATATTCGCTTGTTAATAATCATGTCTTAAATTTATTTATATACAACTCATTTTTATATTATAATTTGTACTTTTTTTCTCCTCATTTTCATAAATATCATAAAACTACTAAAATAATAATATAGACTTTTTTATTTTTACAAAGAGAAGAAAAAAATTTAATTTTAATTTCTCAATGTGCATGTATATCCTATAATATAAAAAAAAATAAAAAGAGAAAATATTAAAGAGTAAGAATAATGGAAAATAAATGGAGACTTACTAAATGAAGGTGAAAAATGAGGGAGATAAAGATGAATTTTTTATCAAATGAAAGTGAAGAATAAGAAAATCAAAGATGAAGTTTCAATTCATATCCCAAAAATAAGCTCTAAAATTAAATCGAAGTAATTAGGATATTAATTAGGATAAATAGTAACCAATTTAAATAATTTAAAATAGTAATGAAGATGTATTTATGATCAATTTGAATATATTTAATATAATTAAATTATAATATACTAAGATAACGTAAAATTTATGCACAGCTGGCAATGTTGACCAATAAAAAAATAACACGTGGTGAATATATGCCACGTAGCAAAATTTAAAACATTCTTTTATATATATATATATATATATATATATATATATATATATATATATATATATATATATATATATATATATATATATATATATGTATGTATGTATTTGAGAATATGTCAATATTTGATTTTATAAACATAAAATTTGAATTAAAATTAAAATTTATTTGGTATTTTTGAACCAAAAATCCTATTATTTATTACTATAGCTTAATATCAAAACTGTAATATTAAAATATCAAAATCAGGGAAAATAAATAACATGTGAACAAAAAGAATGCAAACATTAAGTAAAGGCTAAACTTAAGAAAGGTATTTAAAAATTTTGTAATCACAATTATAAAAATATATTTATTATCATTATGATTAATATTTTCAAATCTAACATGGCCTTATAATCAATGAAGATAAAGAGTCACAAGTCAGAAGTTAAATCGAGCTAGAATCGAAATTTTAAACAATATCATATATTTATTATTCATATGTCAAAAATAAATATAATATACGTAATAAAATATAATATAATATATTTATATGTTAATATATTAGATTTATATATTAAAAATAAATATAATATACATATAATTAAAATTAACGAACGTCACTTGAGCAATTAATCAATATTACTTATAAGAAATATGAATTTGAAACCATTAACTGGGGAAAATTATGGTAAATTAATTTATTAAGTGGTTATTTTGAGACCTAAATTTGGATGAATCACACTACTTAGTAGTGGGATATCTACTCGGATTTGCATTTTACTATGTAAAAAATATTAATTTGAATATTAATTTAATCAAAATAGTAAATGGGTAACTGATAATTTGAAATTTAAAATGAGCTTTATGCTAAGGGTCTGAGGGAGAAAATTAAGCCATCTCATATTTAAAAAAATAAAAAGTTTGAATAGGATATATATTGAAAGGCTCTTCTTTTTAATGCTAAAAAAGTAATCAAGAAGACTCTCTCTTGCATATATGCAAGAGTGCAAATCCACAGCTTGTACCACATGTTCAATGTATAAGTACATGACCTACATATACTAATGCAGGCCAAAATAAGCTGGCTTAATGGTAGCTTAATTTTGAATTTATTTTTTATTAATTTGGCAGCAAAAAGAAAAAGATTTTTTTTTTATTTATTAGCAGACTCTCCCACAAAAAATTGGCCTAACCAATCAGGTCACCGGTTGCCCATCCAGTTAGACAAGTTTTTTGTTGGGTCTATCCATCCTTGGTTTCAGTCTTCCTATGAATCAATCTAGCTTTTGATCTTCGATTTTCCTGATTGACCGGTTGGACAGGTCTGGGTCTGACAATACTAATTATGTCAATCAAAATATTAAAACTATAGTCTAGATATAGCATTAACTAAATAGTCTATTTGTCGCATGGACCAAAATGGCTAACTTGTTTTGTTACATATTTTGTCTTATATTTACTTATTGGATATTTGAATTAAAATTAAAATTTATTTATACATTAATTACTGATATATTACTATAACTTAATATAAAAAATATAATATTAAAATATCAAAATCAAGGGAAATAAATAAGATGTGGAAAATAGAATGCAAAAAATTTAAATTTTGATTTATACGTTTATTACTTTTAAATGAAAATCTTATTTATAAGAATTAAAATAAAAATATATTAACTTTTAAACATTTATAGCCATAATAAAATTAATATTTATTGTCATTATGGCAATCAAAATATTAAAATTAAATAGTATATAAATCACATAGACTAAAATCAAAGAAAATAAATAATATATGGACCAATAAAATATAAATACATGATAAATATATACCACATGGTAAAATCTAAGACATCTTCACTCTATTTTATACATATCAGAAAAATTAAAAGCGAACGTAAATTTTACTGTAGAGTCTATAGTGGGATTTGCATCGATGCTCGATTTACAAGCATGCTTCTAGTTCTTGGTGTAGCATCGAAACAAAATGGCATCGTTTGGAGGGCTATAAAGATAAGTGTAGGTGATTTACTTATGTGCTCTCCGCTTGTTCCTTCACTTATGCTTAATTAAATTAATATCCAGAATTTTAATTAAAAAACTATTTAAATTTTAAATTATTTTTTAAATTTTTTTATCATTTATATTATTTATCAATTAAATATTTAACTTTTAGAATTTAATAATTTTCAACTTTATCAAAAAGTTAATCTCATTTAATAAGAAAATGTCATATTACAAAATATTTTAACTTCTTAAAATTTTGTATTTTTCATGATGGTATAAAAGTTAAAATTATTAATTTTGAAAGAATCAAAAAGGATATTGCATTAAAACTTAAATTACTAAAAAATTAACTACATTTTTTTCCTTCATAAAGTGAGGGTTAAATGCTCATAAACTGTGGGTTACGGCATGCAACTCAACCTTCGAACAAGCCTATTCGACAGTAACACAGTCATAGTCGCGCACTCTTCTGAGCCATGCAAAGCTTGAGGGTCCATTAATTAGGTTTCCATTAGCCTTCTCAGATGAACTTTTCCTAGGCCTCAAGATCTTATAATTACACTGTCTTAGGCCAATTTGAGTTTTTACCCCTAAACAATTTTAATCATAAAAAATTTTAATTATTATATATTATTATTTTTTTAAAAAAAATTTGATTTTGAAAACTACTCAGTTTTTATTTATTTATTTATTTTTTTTATAACTCTAGAGACAACGCCAAAACCACTCAACTTTAAAATTACTAATTTTTTCAATTATGCATAAAACATGGCAATTGGAAAAACAAGTTTCAACTATCCAACATAAAATTTGCAAACACTTGTTTTAATATTGGACGCTGGAGCTTCAGCATGTGAAAATATTTTTCCACAAAATATAAATTTTCAGAACAATTAGCATCGTTCTTCCAAATGACTATGAATATTGATGCTGTCAACAAACTCCATTTTTATATTTGATTGCATAAATATAAACCTCATGACACAAGCTTATGCAGAAAGGGTGGTAAGAAATTACAATAGGCGAAAAAGGCTATTAAAAATGTTATTTAGTTGAGCTCCTGAAATCAAGCCATGAAATAATATCATCAAAGATGCCAAAAATTCTGTCGCCAGGTTCCCCTTCAAGAATGCAGTGATAACCTTCTTCATAGAGCTTCAATGTTTTATCCTGGCTAGAGGCCTTCTCATAGAGAAATTGGCTCACTAAAGGATCAGTCACCTTATCAGCAGCTCCGTGAATAATCAATAATGGAGATGAAACCTGCAAAAACTCTGGCATTAGTTAACTTTGTTGACTAGGCAACGATGGTGAATATAAGCTTACAATTGGATATGATAAACAAAAGAATGCATATGAAACAGATAAAATTTAACCTTTTCGAGTCGTGCCTCTATATCCTCTGTAGCCTTCAAGAGTTCCACAGCAGTTTTTAGTCGCATTTGATCATTGTAACAAATTACATTGTAGTCGGCCTATAATGAAAGAAAAAACACTATTAGTTATGCACATGTACTAGAATACTAAATCCTGTACATTTGGATGCATGGTGTATTCGGTACAGCTCTCTTAGTATTCATATATTAACTTCAGTTTTTCATGGGCCGTACAATAGTTGTTACGTTTGACTGTTCACGAACACAAAACCAAAAAAAAAAAAAAATCTGGAAAAAGTTAAAAGTAAAGAGAACTCCTGGTTTTAGAAGCATGTCAAGAAGTTTCATAATGCAGTGTAGAACAAATCAATATGCTAGTTTTAAAAATGAATTCATGGTCAAATGTCCAAGAGGAATATGTTGACTACAGTAAGCAAGATTGAATCTGTTAGTTATCAGAGTGGGCAAATGTTCAATTAGGGTTCACTACGAATCAAGACATAATTTTTTAAAATGGTCTCGGTTTGGGAAGAGAATAGCTGCTCGAAAGAAATATACAAGATTTGTAAGCTGAAATAAATGGAAAACGATAAACATAGCCAAAAATACAATGAAAATCTTACTCATTAAAGTGCTTAGGTTGTGCATACACCAAAAAATACTCAAACAAAAGCATCAAACTAACAGAAGAAAAAGCACTCAGCAAGCATTTCCATTTTTTCATATGCTATCAGGCAGGTAAAGGAATTGGTATAAATTGTAATGAAATGGAAATGCTTTCATAAAAAAGAACACAAAGAGCAAACCATTTTTCTTGTCTTTAGGTCTCTGATAAACAGCTTTGATAGATCTTTCTGCGGGACAAGCTTTGCTTTTGGCATGACCCTGGACAAAAGTGTTAACACCTTCAAAACTGCTGGCGGTGGTTTCACATCCTCTGCAATCTTAGCAACAAATCAAGGTTTCAAAAATTTTAAGCAGGTGAATGAGTAACTTTCTGCATATTTTTTTTTTTCTAATAAAAAAGACCTTAGTGCATACAATGAAATTAGGCTAAGAAGAGACAAGCAATACTAATCAAAATGTCAATTTAGATACGATGCATGGCAGATATGAGAAGCTTTACATGAGCTCAATTCAATGCTTGTGTAACAAGTTCTAGAATGGTTACGGCTAAAGCGCTGTTCTACAGAATTATCTGGGATTATAACTCAATGGGAAGAGTAATGCTCTATTGATGCAATGCACTTCATCAAATTCAAAAAGGTACTGAAAAATGATACACTACTTTACCCAGATTGCAAGTTTAGTAGCTTCTGTATTTTGCGAAGTATAAGTTACCTATTTGTTCTTTAATGAAGCAATGTATATGCACAGATTTGAACAGATGTAGGAATGCAAATGATCTGATGATAAGCTCCTTTAAATAGGAATCCATATTTGCTTAAACAATTTCTGAGGTAGGTGCAATGATGTGCTTACTCTACACATAGGAGCTACAAGGACCATTCCATCCCATGCATTTGGTTCCTTCAGATGCACTTTGAGGGCAACAGCTCCACCCATGGACTGCCCCAGTAAGAAGCAAGGCAATCCTCTTAATTCAGGTTTTCCTGGAAATAATAATAGAAAACAAAGTCAGAAATGGCATTCTACAATTTGCAAATTTGTATTAAGAAATAATGTCGGTTGTAATAATTGCCAAATCAAGACACGAAGGGCAATTAACAAACCTTTAATCTTCGTATATTGTTCAATAACATTGTCAACTAATTCATCAAAGCTTGGGATGTAACCATGCAATCCTTGAGATAGGCCAAAACCAGGATGGTCCAAAGCATAAACAATGTACCCAGATATAGCAATTCTCCTTGCAATACCTGAGGTTGTTGAATTTTCATTATTTCAAACAAAATATGTTGTACATAATTCTATTTTCATAAGAATTGGGTAAGACAAAGTAGCAAACCTTCAAAGAAGAAAGTGCAAGTATCACCATATCCATGGCAAAAAAACAAAGAACCTTTAATTTGAACCCCTGGTGGTGGCATCCATTGTTTGAAAAAAATTTCTACTCCTCTTGAATTCCTTTCATACCACTAGAGAATGTAATTAAACACAGTGCATTTTAGCCCGAAACATATTTTTGTAAGAATATTTGAAAATTGAAAGAAACAGACATCAAATTCAAATTCAATTCAATTGCATAAGATGAAGATTCAAATTACTTCCACATTTTATTCTCATTCTACTCAGTTCTAATTCCAGCAAAAAAAAAAAAAAAGGATCTTACCTCGTGTGTACTAATCTCGGGAGGAGCAAACTGCATTAAAATTGGAAGCCCAAAACAGAACAAGATCAGTGGAAAAAAAATCATATGTAGACCATCCAAATTCACATACCATCATATCCAACAGATCAAAAAGAAACAACGATCAAGCAAACAAACCTTGAACAGCGGATGATCAAGCTGTTGTTGCACCTCAGTGAAAGCCGATCGAACCCGTCTACGAGCCGGAGCGTGGTCCAAATTCTGGGAAGCAATCAAATTCAACTCTTCACTCACACCATCAATGACCTTCTTCTTTAACTTGGACATGACAGGTAGGTGGCGCTTACTAGCTACTGTTAAAAAAGTTTTGGACTTTAAATTTACATTAGATGGAGCAATAATGGGTAATTGTTGTTTAAGTGGATGGTTGATCGAAGAGTGAAATTTCCGATCAGTCAGAGAAAAAAAGGACGAATGGAATCTAAATTTGAGAGAGAAGTCCATGAAAATAAACCAAGATTCAAAATCAACCTCAAAACAAAAGAGATGAAGCAAATGGGTGAAATTGATTGTCGTCCAATAGGTAATTTAAGAGAGCAGTAGTGGCCGGTGGGTACAGATTCAGCCATTAGCGAGCTCCTTTTTGTAGGCTGTGAAGCACGTGGTCCAATATGTATTTATTTTAGAGTGCCTTGATTTTTCCGTAAAGTTTCATTTTTCGTTCTCTCTTTTTTCAAGGTTGGGAATGAGAATCTGAAACTCTGTTGTTTGATGAATCACCGAGTTCTTGTCAACAAGAAAACTTCGGAAAATTGATTGTTTTTTCAATTTTACAAGCGGCTGCTTCTGATTTTCATACTATATGGACTTTTGACTATTTCTTGGTGAGATGAACATTTATCTCGTTTTCAGCATAATATATTGTATAAATCAAATTTTAATTCATTAATGGTAGAGGAAATTCCATATTCAATGGTCAAAACTTGAATTTATTGTATTTGCCATGATGGATGAATTTGGTAACAGAAGATTTATTGAATATTTTTAAATAATTGATGCATTTGGAATTTATAGAGACACAATTGAAATGTAGTTGAGAATTTAAGAAATGATAGGAATTTAAAAATAATAGTAATAATGAAATAATACTTTTGTCCACTATACAATAATTTTAAGAAATATTAGAATGTAAAATTTTTAGAGATTAGCATTGTTAAAAATTTGTATTTAAGCTAATTATTTTGAATTAGTAAAAAAATATGAAAATTAATCAAAGTGAACCAATTAAGCAGAAAAAATAATCAACTTGAAAGGTTTCAAGTCCGTCCAAATTCTAATCAGATTTAAATTTATAAAAAATAATAAATAAATAGATAATAAATAATTAATCCTCCTGACAGTTGAACTTGAACTAAAAAAAAAAAAATTAATAAGTCTAATGATTTGTTTAACCTATCATGATACCGTCGGCATGTGTTTAATTCATAGTAACTTCACAATTTTCTTTGAGTAGGGTCATTTATTCAATTAATCAAATTATAATTACAATTTATAAAGTTTTAAATGACAAATAATTACTAGTATATCACCATATATCTTTGGAAAATATATTACCATAAGTATGTGTGTGCCATATGTTTTATTTTAAATTTTTTATTTACAATTAAAATGTAGAATAAATTATCATTAAAATAATATACTTTCTCTGTTTCATAACAATAAGTTCACTTTTCTTTTTCACTTATTCTAAATTATAATCCACTTTTCTTTTTAATAGAGTAATTAATTTATTAATTTTCTAATACGTCTTTATTTAATGTATCTTTTTATCAACATTAGTTATTTAATTTAAATGTGTCATTTAATATTAATATACGTAGGGGTATATTAAATAAAATTAATAAAATTTATTAATTTAACTATATTAACTATATTTTATTTAACCTATGTGAAAATTAAATATGCTTATTTTTATAGAAACTGAGAAAGTATCAATTATCAAGTGTATTTTTCATTGTTTGTAAACTCGTAAAGTCAAATATGCAAACCTTAACACTATTTTCTCTTTAATCTTTTTGGTGTATAAAAAAATAAATTGATAGTTACGAGAAATATAAGTAATTTTGAAAGAAAATATATAATAAGGCATTGTCATGTCTCAAATTATTATTTTATTTTACATATTACAAATCTAAAAATATAAAATGTTTATTTTCTAAGAAATTTTGCTAAGATTATTTTATTAAAAATTCCTAAAAAATTATAGGTTGTATTTATATTTTAAATTTTATCTAGATGAATGGGCCAATTGACTCCACTTAAACCAAGCGGCTCCGTCATTGTATTTAATTATAGCATATATCATTGTTCTACAAATCTAGGAATTCGATGTCTAACACAAAATATATGTACCCTGTATAAATTTAGAGTGAAAAATTGAAAATTAAGTTCAATTAAAAGATACATTAATTTTGAGAATGGTGACAACCCTTAAATTTTAAAAAATGTAAAAAAAAAAATTGAGTGGGTCATGTGATCCTTGTTATTTTTTTATTTTGTCTCCTCTTTGTCGCTTAAAAAAAAAATTTAAATAATCATTAGCAATAGAATAGTCTAGTGCTTTATCTACTGAATTTTGGAAGGCGCTGTGACCATTTAATGTTCCAATAAGGCAAAGATTCACACTTTGGATGCTTGTAGCTGGTTATCTTCCAACAAGGGTGAATTTGCTCTCTAAATTAGTGAATATCATGTTAGATTGCCCATTTTGCAGCTTAAATTTGAAACCGAGATGCATTTATTTCACTTTTGTGTGTGCAGCAGAGATTGTCGGCAAGCCCCACCGTTTTTTGGCTTGTTACAACCTATTCAACGTAGAAATATCAAGGACTGGTTTCAGGAAGTTTTTCGGGTTTTCAACAAGACAGACAACTTGTTTTGTGTCTATTCTTGATGCTATCTGGTGGTGCCATAATTAGAGGGTTTGGGAGAATGGAATATGCTTACCGTCCATGGTGGTTCCCAATGTGATGTCATCTCTGCCTCAGTTCTGGCGTGTGGTGGATAATGGAGCAGATGTTTTACGATCACAAAATTCTTCCATGGCTGGCGAGTGTCAAGCGTGGCAACGACCTAGACCTGGAGCATTGAAATTAAATATTGATGCTGTCGTAGACGTCAATGCTCAACTAGCTACTGTAGGAGCTGTGGTTCGTGGCCATTTGGGTGAAGTGAAGGCTGTCATGTCTGCGCCATTAAGGAGTTTTGGCAATCCAGAAGTCATGGAGGCTTTGACTTTGTGTAATGCTTTGCTTTGGGTAAGGCAAATAGGTTGGACAGTGGATACAAATGGAGATAGAGTGCTTATCACTAGTGCAACGGATCAAGCATGAAGAGATTGGGATGACTCAATTAGGTTTCATTGTTAAAGATATTTCGCATCTTCTTGCTTCAGATATTGTGATTTTTCATGTGAAAAGATTTGCTAATCAAGTTGCTTGTGTATTGGCAAAATATGCAAGATTAGCTTCTAAGCAAGTAGTATGGTTTAATACCCTTCCTGTTTATGCCATTGATGTCCATGTCCATGCCATTCCAATGATTCATTAATGAAGTTTCTATTTTGATTAAAAAAAAAAATCATTAGCACTAGTGTTATTTTTCAAAATAATTATAATATTTTAATAGAAGATAAGAAATTTAAATTTAAATTTTTTACTCATACATTTCTTATAAAATTCGTGTCAAAATTTTAAAATCATTTTATTGCAGTCCATGAATTTTATTATTATAATTAAGTGTATGAATGGATACAATTATTTTTAACTAAAATTTTTATTAAATTGTTAAAATAAATAATTCTAGGGTAAATTTCATTAACCATCCTTAAACTTTTAACTAATGAACTTTATAGTTCTTAATCTTCAAAACCGGACATCTATATACTTGAACTATGTCGTTTTATAACCACGTTATCCTACTTAGTGGTTTCCGTCAGCTACTTTAACTGCTAGTTGACGTGGCACACCAAACTAGCTTTTTTTAAAATAAAATTTCATTCACATGTATGAAAACTTCCCACCATAAATTCTAATGTCAGTAAACATTAAATTTGTTTTATTTTTTTTATTCTTTCAATTTTTTTTTTATTTGTCTTCTTGCTAAAAGCTTTCTCTGAGCTCTTTTAAATGTGTTAAAAGAAAGCCGGCCCTCCAAACACATGCTAACAGCTCTATTACCCAGTCATTTTCTTGTGTAAAATACCAAAAAATTCAACCTACAAACCCCAAAAAGACTAGGAAAGTGACAAAGCAAGGGGATTGCGTGGTGGACCTACTGCGATGGCCTCAAGGACACAAGGTATGAAGTTAACCTTTACTGCTACGTGTAATTTCCCTTTAATGTGCTAGGATTTGTGGTTGAAAAGATGTTAATGGCTTTGGTGGTTGGTGGGTTAAGTAGATTTTAAAACTTAAAACTGAATGGTGATTTAGTTGAAATAGGTTATGAATAATGAATGATTAATTTTGGGTACTGTTAAAAATGAAGTGGGTTCAATATACAATCTGTAAAGTTTTCATTTTTGCAAAAGATTTAGTAAATGGACATCTGTTTTTGGTATTTTATATAAGCTTATAATATGAAGCTTTGTATGTGTGTATTTGTGTAATGTGTTTATTGTATTTTTGCAATGAAACCTGCAGCAAAGGATGGTATTTTTACCCTTAAAATTCATTACAATGGATTTATCGGAGAAACATGTTATATGGATGGTGAGATATTAAAAATCATAGGTCTTGATCTTGATACAATGTCCACCTTCAAAATTGATGAATTATTGATTGAGAAAGAGGTAAAAGGCAAAGTGAGATATTGGTGGTGTCCTCCTGGGAAGTGTTTTGCTGATGGATTAAAGCTCATTGAGGGGGATAGCCATTGCTATGAAATGTCTCTACATATGGCTGATGTGGGAAAAGTATTTGTATATGTTGAGAGTGTAACTGAGGAACAAATCTTCCAGGAATTTCAAAAATGTGTCAAAACACATTTTGTTGTGATTGAGGAGATTGAAGAACCTGCTGAACATATTCACACTCAAAAGTCAAGCAATATGGACAAAATGAGAAGGTATGTCTTAATGCTGCCATCAACAGAAGAGGCAAATGCATCTGAACATTACAATATGATACCTCCAATAGTTGATATATCTGCATCTAAAACACCTTAAACAATGGAACTTGCATCTACTTTGAGTCCTACAACTTATTGTGAAATTGAACATGAGGGACTTGCTAATGCAGAAAACATTGGACAATAACTTGCTCCTGAACAACAATCAAATATACATGCAGCTACTGTGAATGCACCAGAAGTTGATGAGCTGCAATTTGATGATCCAGACTATGATTTAGAGGATATGGATAAGGATTTGCAAGATGTGATAGCAGAAAATAATACAAATACACAGGCCAATATTCAAAGGGGTAGACCCATAAACAGAAATGAAGATCCTTTTGATCCAACAATAGATGGGATAGGGCTTGGTGATTCAAATGAGGAATCAGACTATCCACTAAGCGATGAGTTGCACACCGAATCTGATTCAGATGATGAAAACAAAGTGAGATTCTCAGAGTTCAACTCTGAGAGGGATATGGAGGACCCTACATTTATGGTTGGTATGATATTTAAGGATAGGGAGGAATTGAAGCAAGCCATTAGAAATTGAGGTATTAGACATAGGTTTCCATTGTATTTCAAAAAGAATGACAAAAGCAGGGTAGAAGCAATTTGTAAGAATAGAGAAGCAAAAAATTGTATGTGGAGAATTTTTGCTTCCAAAGAACATCCCAATGATGTACATGATTTGACCTTCCAAATCAAAACTGTTTATTTGAAGCATACATGTGGGAAGTCATTTAGTAACTTCCATTTGAATGCTAAATGGCTGGCTAGCCATTATATAGATGAAGTGAGGAATGATCCAAACTGGTTGATAAATGCTTTCATTGCTAGGGTAGGTAAGGATTTTAGATATACTATTGGCAGGATGAAAGCATGGAGAGCTAGGAATATAGCACTTCAGAAGATCAATGGTGATGAGGCTGGGTAATATAATAGGCTACATAGTTACAAGTTAGAATTATTAAGGTCTAATCCAAGGTCCACAATTGAATTCAAAGAAGAAAAGGGGGAGTTTCAAGGCATATACATATGCCTTGCTGCATTAAAAGAGTGGTTTAAGTCAGGATGCAGACCAATTGTCTGCTTGGATGGAACTTGGCTGAAGGGTAGGTATGGAAGCCAATTATTATCTGCTGTGGGCATAGATCCTAATGGCTGCATATACCCTATTGCATATGCAGTTGTGAGGACTGAGAACAAAGACAATTGGGGATGGTTTTTGGAGTACTTGAAGGAAGATTTACAGATGCACAACTCACACCACTAGACATTTATGTTTGACAGGCAGAAGGTAAAATGATTTTCAGTTGAACATTTATTTTTTAGTTTTATATTGCATGCTTATTTAAGTGTATGACTTATTTGTGATAGTTTGCAGGGATTGCTCAATGTTATCCATGAAATGTTTCCAAATGCTGAGCACAAAATGTGTGTGAAACATTTGTGGACCAATATGAGGGTTATATTTAAAGGCAAAGTGTACAAAGACTTACTATGGGATTATGCAAGGGCAAGTTACATGAGCTGGCTTGAGGGTTGTCTTGAAGAAGTAGAGAAAAAATTAGTGGAGTGCAGAGAATGGCTGAGAGCTAGGCCGTGTGAAAATTGGAGCAGAGCATGCTTCAAAACAGATACCAAATGTGACATACTACTCAACAATATGTGTGAGTGCTTCAGCAGATATATATTAGAAGCAAGAACTAAGCCTATCATCATAATGCTTGAGATGATAAGGAATCAATTGATGAGAAGGATAGCTAAAAAAAAAATTGGAGTTTCAGAAAGCCAAGATAGTTGGAAAGATCTTATGCCCTAAGATCATAAAGAAGCTAGCAAATATTAAAGAACTTTTTGGGGATTACTTCCCAACATTTGTTGGATCTAAAAGGGTGCAAGTGTTTGGCAAGAACCATCAGTTTGTTGTAAATTTGGAGAAGCATACTTGTCCCTGCAAAAGATGGGATCTCACTGGGATTTAATGTGCACATGGTGTTGCAGTCATATTTGGTCAAAATGAAGATCCAGAGGACTATGTACATGCACTCTACCATATTAACACAGCTTTAAGGGTCTATAGTCATACCATTGAACCAATTAATGGTCATGCAATGTGGCCTAAGTCAAATGGCCATATCAAAATCACACCACCACCTGTGGTGCTCAAGAGGAGAGGTAGAAAACCTAAAGCAAGGAGAAAGGAAGCTAAAAAGATAGAGAATGCAGAAGCCAAGAAGAAAGCATCAGCTTCAACAAAGAGGAAGGTCCATACAGTTACTGACCATGAACAAACTAAGTGCAAGTTGACTAAAAGGGAAATGTGACTATGAGATGCGACCAGTGTGGGAAGGAGGGACATAATATAAGATCTCATAAATAGGGAAATAATTTAACAAAGAAGGTTAGTTTTCTCTATATAAATCTGCTATGCAATGTTTGTTATATAGAAAATTTATTATTTGTTTAATACAAATATTAATGTATGGAGATGTGCTAGGCTAGACCACAACAGGTAGCTTCTCAAAAAGATGCTGCTGGAGTGTCATCACAAGTAAGACAAGTAGACACTGCTTTTCATAGTGGTCCCAAGGTAAATATCAACCATATATCTTACGTTTTATATATAAAATTAACATACTAATAAATATTATATTTGTGAATTAATAATACAGTCAGTTGGTGGGCATGTGTATGATGATAGCCATGATCTGTATGATTTCTTTATTGATGTAAGTACTAGTAAGATATTTTACAAACAAATTATTATGCATGTTATTATTCATATCATATATTTGTTCATGGATTAATGCTTGATGGCAGACAACAGTTAATGAACCTCACTCTACACATCAAAGTCAGCAAAGTGATCTTACTCAAGCAAATCATCCAGACCAGGCCCCATTTTAGCAAGACATCAGAGGAGACATGTTTGGAATTACCTTCCAAAGATCATTAAGACCTAAGAAGACAAAGGAAAAGCTCCAGAAAAACTAACATTAGGATACTATAATTATTTTGGTCAATATAGTATATATGAAGCGTAGGCATAAAAAATGAAATGCAGCTTCACTTTTTTTATTCTTAAGTTGCATTAATGCTTCAAGTTCATTAATACTTTGTTAGATGCAAATCATCTGTAATGGTCAATATTAATGCATAGTTAGTGTTTTTGTAATTCAAAGTTGAAACCAATATAAGAACTTGTTAAGGTTTCAACTTTGAATTCTCATTATCTTGTATAGAAGTTGCATAGTAAGTGTTTCTAAAATTCAAAGTTGAAACCAATATAAGAACTTGTTAAGGTTTCAACTTTGAATTCTCATTATCTTGTATGAATGATTAATATTTTGGCATTTATTAAATATTCATTGTGTGGTGTTATGAACTGGAAGTATAAATACTATGTGTATATGTGTCTTTCAGAATTTCCTAGTTGCATAAATGGGTTGCTACAGGTGTCTGCTGAAATTAAAGACAAACAATTGAATGCTTTTTGATTTTCATTAGTTTATAGCTTTCATTAGTTTAAACACTTCCTTAAATACTCTCATTATAAATAATTTGTTATAGTTTGCTTATGCATATTATCATCTTCAATTGTGTGGTGACTGCACAAAAAATGTATATTCTAGTATTATTGTCATGAATTTAACACATATATATCAATATACACAAATATATAGCCAAAAATACTACTATTAATTAAGTTGCAGCTAATGCAACAAAATACACAATTTATATGTCTTCCATAACAAACAAAATGTGACCCAAAGTCAATAGAAGACATCAATTCAATACAATCTTTCCCTACAATATTCCATAATCTACTCACCACCACATACAAATACTTTCATTATTTTTCTGTTTTACCCAGCATGGTGCTAACAATAGGGAGATTGACAAAAATTAGGATCACACCCCACACAAATGCCTTCCCAAGGTTCATCACCTTTACACTATTCTCTAACTTGCATTTCTCCTTCTCCAATCTTTTAGCCTTCCTTAAAAGAGCATTAACGATAATTTTAGCTCATTTAGGATAATCTGGATCAATCCAAACAAAGAACTTGCATTTCCCTTTTGGAGTCTGCAATACCCATCAAACAATTACACTCAGAATCAAATTAGGAAAATGACAACAAAAAGTAACAAATCACAGTAATTAAAAAATGCATTATGATTTAAAAAGTACAACTCACCCCATAGTTAGGACATCCGTAGAAGCGATGACCTAGGTTATCTTCAGTCCAGGAGGTCCTCAATGGTGCATGGTCTCCACATTTACATAAGGGGGTCCCAAATCCAGTTGGGAAATCAGCAACAATGTCGGGTTGATCTGCAGACATCTTCACTATTTTTCAACTTTCAAGAGTTTTCTGAAGAGTTTTGTGAGAATAATAAATTTTCTATGAGAGATTTTGAAGAGAAAATGGCAATTTTGAAGATGGAACAGAATGAAGAAGATGAGATCGTAAGGTAGGGTTTTTAAGAAGAGAAAAAAACAAATTCAAAGATAAGAAAGAAATGGGATTGACATTTTATACACGTAGATGAAATTTTATTTAAAAAAAAAAGCTAATTTGATGTGCCACGTCAGCTAGCCGTTAAGGCAGCTAACGGAAACCGTTAAATATGATAACGCGGTTATAAAACGACATAATTCAGGTATATACATGTCCGGTTTTGAAGATTAAGAACTATAAAGTTTATTAGTTAAAAATTTAAGGACGGTGAATGAAATTTACCCAATAATTCTATTTATTATTTTGTCCTTTTTATTCATTTTTTCTTTTTGACTTTTACTTCTTTAAAAAAAAAAGGAAAAAGAAAAATATATAAGAAAATTTTCATTTTTCTTAAAAAAGGGAACAAAAGATAATAGAAAGAAAGGAAACAAAGCATGATTAATGGAAATGATATTCCATGATTAGCCTTAAAAAACCACCGAAAGTTGATTGGAAATATCATCAAAATGTGAAAATTATAGTCCATGATTAATTCGCATTCCTCTTGATTATAAACCAACGTATAGCTCCCATGGTTAGCCCCAAATCAACCTCACAAGCTTCTTGAGTAGAAGTTCCTCTCGCTCTACAGATCCCATGTTAAGGATGACAGTCATGATCCCTTCCATGGGATACCCGTGTCTCTGTCTCATTTATTAAACAAGGCAAAATAGATTTTAAATTTTAAATTTGCGTCGGATTTAGAATGGATAATGATATGATTTCACCTATATATATATATATGTTCTAAATAGTTTAATATATTATATTTTAATTTATAGCTTATTTTTTATCTAAAAGATAAATTATATTATATCGGTGTTATTGAACCTAGCCCAGTCCAATGGGCTAACTTGATGAACTAAGCACTAAACCGAGCCGGATTTATGATTAAATTGAATAAAATATTGATTCACAAAAAATCATACAAGTCATAAGATTTTTTATTGACCCATTTGACCCGGTATTACCTAATTAATCTGAAATATTTTTTATATTCACTAAAATACTGTCATTATACCATCAAACTGATGATTAAACTATTGATCCAACTTATATACTAGATTGACATGCAGACTGAGTTCAATAATACTTTATTGTGTATATATATATATATATATATATATATATATATATATATATATGAAAAATTAATATTAAATAATTATTTAAAAAAAAAAAATGGTCTACCAGCCATAATTTGCCCAATTTTATTATCCGCCCTTAGCAAGATGGGCAGTGAAGTGAATATAAAAATATATCAGTGAGACTGAAACGAGCAGTGAAAAATCCGTCTTATATCCGCCGTGTGATCATTCCCCTACAAATTGTCAATGCATGTCCTTTGCTCAAGAAAATCAATATGCCCATAAAATGCTCGATTAAAATCCTCACCCAAATGTCTCCAGCCAGAATATATTGTTTAATCAATAAACTTTTGGATCATCGTGTAATTTAAACTTGAGGAAATTACCCCATATATCTCATTTTTCTTATTTTTAACTTTTATGTCTTTCTAATTTTTTATTTTCATATATAAATTTTAGTAATTATTTTCTAGTACTTCTTAGATTTTCTTTTTTATTTTTATTTGGGTTTTAAAGAATGAGATCGTGATATTATTTTAATATTTAGTATAGACAATGTGTAAATTTGTAATTAAACTTTTTATTAATTAAATCTATAATTTATTTTGATAGTTAATCATTTAAAATTTATTATCATGCTTATTTTTATAATTTTATGTTTGAATATTAAATTTAATTTTATAATAATTTTAAATGATCATTTATTTAAATAAATTTTTAAAAATATTCTTATTTGGACATTCAAAAATAATTGACATATCGATTATTTACCTTTTTACTAAAAGCATTGATAAAACTTAAAATATTATAAAATGATTGATGATTTCATAAAATAACTAACGAAAATTGATACACCATAAATGAAATTAATCATTAGTAAAAATATACTATTTTTTAGTTAGTATATACTATTTACTATAACTTTACAGTATTATATACTGATTATTTGCTAAAAGTATACTGTTTTTAAGTTAGTGTATATTGTTTGTTATGACTTTACAATATTAAATACTAATTTTTTATAAGAAGCATACTGTTTTTTATTTAATATATATTATTTACTGTGACTTTTTATTTTTTTATTTTTAAAATTTTTTAAAATTTCAAGTAAAATATAATTTTAAAAGCATTTGATTCTATAAATACAAAATTTAATTTTTATATGAAAAAATGATATTATACAAATTTATGAAAATATAATACATAAATTTAGATAAATTATATAGTTTTCAATCTAAATATAGGTTAGTAGTTAACTCATTTTGAATTTTCATAAATAAAATTTAATATGATTAAATTATTTTCTTAATTTTAAATGGAAGTGAAATCAATATATGATAGTAAAGAGAAAAAAATAATCAGATTTTGATAGACAAAAAAAAAAGAGAGGCTAAATTTATAAATGAGGAGAGAAATTTATGATATTTTTTGCAAAATAAAAAATTAGAAGACAAAACAGTTAATATAAACTCTAAGGTTATGCCAAAGGGAAATATAAAGAGTGCATACTGCAATCATCCCCAATATATAATTAATTTAAATATAAATTTTTTCTAAAATTTTTTTGGATCCATTAAAATAACTAGTTATTTCAAATAATTGAGCATTTAAAATTTATTATTATATTTATTTTTTTATAATTTTACACTTGAAAATTCAAATGTAAATAAATAATAATTTCAAATGATCATTTATCGAACCTTACTGTTAGATTATTTGCATCAATAGTTATTAAAATTATCATTTATTAAATTGATCAATTTTCGCAATTTGTTTACCGAAACTAATAAGATTTGGTTAAGTTTGATCACTTAAATTTAAATTTTTGTAATTGATAAAGTTCAATGAAGTTTTGAAAGTAAATACAAATATTTGGTCTCAGCTCTTTTTACCATTAGCTATAGGCAAAATAAATAAACTCAACACTGTTCTGTTAAAACTTTTTAACTACAGAATTGTTGAAATGAGTGATATTAATTAATAGAAAATTAAATTAAATTAAATTATAAAAAATTGATCTTTTATAAATTTATAACAAAAACTGTCGTTATTAGTTTCATTCATTTACAATACAGCAAATTTTCAATGTTCTAATCTTCTTTCCGGGCCTTAACTGATTGAGCCCAAGATAAGGGCTGCAAATAAAGATAACTGGATACAATCTGAGGCCTGAGGCCCAAAAGGGAACCTTAAAGCAATCAATAACTAAAGAATGGGGATCAAATTGAGGTCCATATCTAAATCCAATATATATATATATATATAGCTTTCTACACAACTACTCTAAAAAAAAAATATATTCTCACATATGCACCAAATCTCACAAATGTATTTTTTAAAATTTTCATTTTCAAAAATACCCTATTTTTCATTAATATTAACAAAGAGAGAAAATTTTGGCAAAACTTCAGTGACCTATTTTGATGATCATTAAAAAGAATAAATGCTTCTTTCTAAGATTTTTAGACCCAAAAAATCTATTGGTGATATTAGTTTTGACATTTGATAGTTATATGTTGATGTTTAAAGGATAAAAATTTCGGCCAAAACTTCTCCTTTTTCTGGCTAACTTCGACTACTAATAGAAGTGACATTAGTTGCAATTAATTTCTTGAAATTAAGCTTCATTTCAAGATCAAGAACATTTAGATTCATCGCAAGTAGAAGGAGAATAAAGTTCTCTGGAAAATCAATATTATAAAATTTCTTGGCGTCAATCTGGCCAAATTAAAGAGAATTATAATATTTTGAGAATATTTTTAGATTTCTGAAATTAAGAGCGTTATCTGGTATAAAAAGTTGATCTATCAGACATAGTTTATATCGGCAACACCAGTTACCAGTGACGAAAAATTTTTTTTAGAAATAGTACATCAAATGTATATTTTTGGTATATTATATATATATTTTTTATACATCAGTTGTATATTGTTTTTGTAGAAAAAAATTGGATCAGATATTTGTGTATCGTTTATATATTTTTAATATATTAAAAACAAAATATATTATTATTATAGAAAAATACGGCATCATATATATATATATATATATATATATATATGAGAGATATTTTTGAAAAGATAAAAAAAAAAAAGATAAGCATTTTTATATAATGTTAAAAATAATGGTGTATTTTTGAAAAAAAAAGTTAAAAAAGTGATAATTGGTATAATTTCTTTTATATATTATAATAAGAGGCTCAATAAATCGAGATAACATTGTAGATTACACATCGTGAGGTATCCCATCCCTTTTAATTAATATCTCAATTTTTTGTGATTTGAAATACTCAGCTCAAATCCTTCCACTTTCTATCCTCTTTAAGGGGATAAAAAGATTAATCAAACTACACTTGATTAACAAACCTAATATATATCTAAATATTGCTTTTCATAATTTCTCATACAATTCATTTCATTTAAAAAAAATAATTTGTAAATATAATATTGTTATTAAAATCCATTCATTTTAATTGCTTAAATCCCTCATTAATTTATAATTTCTATCAACTTTAGTGAAATTTACTTTAAGCTAACATAAGTAATTTCATATAATTAAAAATATAATATTTAAACTAAATTTCTATTTGTACCAAATATAAAAAAAAATAAATTTGTAAATGAATTTTATAAAATTTTAAGAAATTGTTATGATTAGACTAACTTTGCGAAAGCAATGACATCATAAACTTAAATTGCGTCCTTAAATTTTATAATAAAAAAATGTAGTTAAGTTAGGACAAAAATTAACTAAAAAACTCTTATCCGAGTATCTCCATAGCACGCCTGTCATGTGCACGTACAACTTGGAAGTATTTTACATGTTTTATTTTTTTTTATTTTTTAATTAGGAGACATTATCATATTGTTGTAAGCTTCCTAACAATTATAAATTCGATAATGTTGGAACTATTATACTCACCTAAACTCTAAAATCCCAATTAAATAATATAGCAGAAAATTACAATAATTAATTAATTAGTTTTATTTTAATTTGATGTTTGTGGGTTCCACTTTTAACAGCTCTCTACTCTCTAGAACTAAAAAAAAAAAAACTTAGATTGCTGCTAATTTTATATTAATAAATTAATTAACCTTCTTCATCATCTTAACTCTATAAAATAATACTACATGTTATGTACGTATTGTGTTTAATTTTGTCTTTACATGGTTTATAATTAAATACTTTATCATGATGTGTGTGTGTGTGTGTGTGTTATGGCTTTAAAAGAATATATAATTATAATTAATGTGATGTGGAGTTGTAATTAAGCCAAGGGGAGTGTAATCTAAGCAAGTTCTATTTTTATTTTTCCATGTTAATCCAGTTCATGATATGTGTCCCTTTCGTATGACCTTTTAATGTTGTTAACTATAAGGAAACTCTCATGGTCTAGTTGTGGTTGTTAAACATTATTAGTCAACTTCTGTCTTGACGTACACCTTCTCTTTTTTTTTTCTTGGGGATCATTACAAATTACAAAATGTAAAACCCTTTTTCTATTAGATAAAATTTTTATGTCTAATATCCAACTCAGAAAAAAAAAATGCCTAATAACTAATTAGTATTAGTATATTAGTGGTGAATTCAAGCATTCAACATGGATTATTATAGTTATTTAATTTTTTAATAAATTTGAATTCGATTAGAACTCAAACTCGAGATTTTTTAATTATGAATATCGTGATTTTTAAATCCAAACTGATTTTTGAACAAGTGAAAGCAAAAAATCACGGATCAAATGTTCAATTAGATATTGAACTAGAGTTAAATTAAAATTTTAAATAATATCATATACTTATTATTTATATATTAAAAATAAATATAATATACATATAACTAGATTAAATAATATTGCCTAAAAAAATTATGATAATATTATCTCAACGTCCAACATAAATTTTAACATATACTAATATCCAATATCAATCTAAAAGAAATTTAATTATTTCTCATATATATTATATTTAATTAAATTATACTTCAATGATAATTAAATTGAACATTTAAATTAATTAATATACTTTACCAAATATAATTATGATTTTATTCATTATTATTTTTATTTTTTAAAAAAAAAAAAGAGAAATCCAAACATAAAATTCTATTAAATTATGATATTAGATTAAATGTGAATAGATATTCTAGATGATAAAGCAAGGCTGTATGAAAACATGTTAATGGATAATATAAGATTTAGTACAACAAATAACTTATTTTTAATCACATATAATAAATCCTACTATTTAAACTAAAAAAAATTGATACTAATAGAAATCAGAAGTAATATATAATATCATTCAAATACTATTAATATATGTTGACATTCGGTGCTACTACCAACTTATTATAATAGATGTACACTTATTGTAAATCCTAAGTTTTAACAGTATGTTATAATGAAATTTGAAATGAGTTTATGATAAGAAACGAATATTATCTTTCTACCATAAATTTAATTTAAGATAGAGATTATTGGACATTAACAATTCAATTTGAATTATTCAAGAATATACAGGAGATTTTTGTTTTCTGATTAGACCTAGTCTAATCCAATTAAGGTTCATCCCTAAAGTATGAAATGACTTGAAATTTATCTTATTTGAGATTGTGTTTGCTTAATAAAAATGTTATAAATTTATTAAAGAGAGCGCAGATTAATTAATAAGAGATTGTTTTAATTTAACAGAAAATTTTGAGTTTGAGTATTGAATATACAATTATTTTAAAATTTTTGAAAGAGGGTTTTGCTACTCTTGTGGTCCCACAGACCCAAATTCGGATTAAAAAAAAAATACTGTAAATTTACTTTATTTCATTTCTATTATCCAATAGACTTTAATTTGATTATTAAATAAAACTAAATTAAACCCTTAACTCATGGGCCAAGGCTATTCAAGCTAGTTGGGTCTGGCCCAATCCATTTACCAACAGCTTGCTATATCTAAATTATAAAATATATACATAATATAATGAGATTTTCATTATCAAGATCCATGAAAATGCATGCAGCTATAAACTTTCACTGTTCTTCCCCCCTTTTTCTCATTTTTTTTTCAGTTTGTCATTATTGTTTCTTTTGGCAAAAAATATGAAACAAAGTGTGGAATTGGAACAGAATATTTAGAATTATTGCATAAAGCAAAGGGGCAAAAAGTTATAATACGAGGATTGTTACTGTTAACCCACTTTAATGACAATAAGTTTTTATGATTTGTTGTAAGCTAGAATGTTGAATTATTATATTGTCTGTTCCAACAATGGATTGGCTTCCTACCAGTTATTCCTTCCACATGCCATGCTTCTTCTACCATCAACTCACAAATAAGCGGGGCCCTTCCTTTTTAATTAGGACGAGTGTCCGTGCGCTCTGAATCTCAACTTTATATTATTTATCAGAAAAAAAAATTTATATAATAATAAAACTAAAAAACCTCATATTAAAATAAATCACTCATTAATTTAAATTATGTATTCCATTTTTATCACATGAACACCCTTTCATATATTATATGAGCCGTAAGCCCATTTTGTACAGAGTTTAATTTTAATCATATTTTTTTATATTAAATTCTTTTAAAAATATTTTAACGCGCTTAAATTATTAGAACTATTATTTAATTAAATTTAAGTACTAATTTTTTGAAAATTTTGAATATTAATAAATATATGAGTTAAATTTATTATATATGAATTAATAAAAAGGATGAATAAAAAAATTATATATATATATTGAAATGTAAAAATTTTAATTAGGACTTACAAAAATATAATGATGTGAAAAAAATTTTCTTGTTATGTAATTTCACAAAAAAATTAATTTTAAAATTGGGAGATCATAGTTGGTAAATTTTTTATTTAAATATTCTCAGGTGTAAATCGAATAAAACTATTAACAATAAAATTTATATATATCAATAAAATTTAAACAAATTAAAGACATTAAAAAAGAAAATTTAATTTGATTTATAATTGTATTTTATAAATCAAATTAACCAGTTTTAGACATATTCTTTTAATTGAATTTGTTGGGCAATACAGGAATGCCGACAGAGAGAGAGAGAGAGAGGAGGAGTAGCTTCAAAAGCAAGAGGTGTAATGCAAAAATGTAAGAAAGAAAGGACTATGTAACTACCACCTCTCAATTCTCAATTCTCCAGTCCAATCTATTGATTGATGCGAATATGACTCGAACAAAGATTTTGGACTCTTAACATGTCATTACACAGTACGGTCTCCGGAATTCCAGCTGACCCCAGAATTTCAGAATACTATTAATTGCCCTCTTATCATTTCTTAACACTGTCTATCTATCCCTGTTTTCAGCAATAACTACATATGCACTCACGGCCTTAGCAAACAATTCAATGTGTAATGTGAGCAATTTTTGAAATTTTTGTAGCCGACTTTAGAATATTTAGAGGGTGGATTTTTTTTCTTTCTAAGAGTATTTAATTTAATTGGACAATATATACTATGGTCGGTAGTAGTAATGAATTGTTGTTTTGAATAATTTGGTATGTGTCAATTTTAATCACACTATATATGTGCGTGTGCTATTGCTATTCATACATTCTTAATTTTGAAATAATTTTTCCCGTTTTTCTGCTTCGTATGGTGGAGGTGGGGAGTTGGGGAACTCTGACTTCAAAGAAAATGATTGACAATAAAAAAGAAAGAAGGAAAGTTGGGGATAACTGCAGTTAATTACTTGATTTTTCTCAAGCATTCAGTCTTTGAAATTTGAAGGAATGATATTAACTAGTCAAGCTATTTGATCAAAAATTCAAATTTTATAAAAGTCGATTTGCAATTGGCCTACTAAAATAATCACAATCACATTTTATTCAAAAGAATACTTAAAAGATTATATTTTGATATGAAAGATTTTCAACAAGAATTTATAAATTTTATTGATGAAGATAATCCGTCATTTTCATGTTTCCAATCTTTCCATCATTCGTTGCTCTTATTTATTTATTTATTATTATTATTATTACTAATATTTTGCTTGGTTTAGCTCAAAAACCAAGTCGGAAAAAAACAGATATTAAGTTGTCAAAATCCGAGGCCCGCATGTGTATAGAAAAGCTAGTAAATGGTGGCTTAGTTTTCTAATATTTGGTTGTTAAATTCAATGACATTGTCAAAAAAAATAGCATCTATTGCAAATTTGTAATCATTGAATACATATTTTATCCTTTCAACTTTACCCTGCAAGTCCCTTTATTCTCTCAATTTTTAATTTAACTTGTTTAATGCTTTAGCTTGACAAGTTAAAACTATTAAGTATCTATTTATCCAGTTTGAGAGCGCATGCACTATAGAAATATTTATATATAAAAAAGTGATATCTGAATAAAGTTAATTACCTTATCATCCATATTTTAAATCTCTATATAAAAAAAAAAACCAAAATTACTTTTAAAAAATTATTATTATGATGAGGGATTATTATCATCATCTTAAAATTCTATTGTTAAAAAATTCAAAGTTTTAGAGTGAAAAAAATAGAGCAGTTTATAAAAAGTGATTTTTAAAATTCAACAATGATTATAGACAAATAAGAAACAAAAGCAACAAGAATGGCATCAGATGGTAAAGAGGCAACGCATTAGCAACAATAATAACTCATGCACCAAAACAGCCATCAGGCACGCCTCAGTCCTTCGGTACAAGCAATTTGAAGTCCGCAAGATATAGTATGTAAGCATAAAACTACCGACAAAAAACTGTCATTTTTTAGGTAAAATACGGGTGATTTTTATCAAACCCACTAATTTATATGTACAATATCCTTTAATTATACCTAATTAATCAGCTTATTTGATCCCGTAATTTGGTTTTTTTGTCTGCTTTTGTAGCTTCAAATTTGATTTTTTATTATGATAAATCCATTATTATTATTTAATGTTAGGATTGTGACTTAAAATCTTAATAGGATTTGAAAGAAGATATTTTTCTATTTTATGTGGATGATTATTATTAATTTTTTTTTGTAGAGTAAAATTCTTATTTTAATGTTATTACTAATTGGATGAAAATTCTTATTGAGTTAAAATTGATAGTAAGTAACATTATAAATATGAGAGTTTCTTTAGTTTTTATCCAATGATTAGTATGTCACAAAGTGTATAAGTAAAGTGCATTTATGATAAATGATGATATTGTGCAAGAATTTGCAACTTTATCCATTAAAAAATTATGATATGTTAATTTAATAAATTATCTATTCAAAGGACCGTTGATGTGTCACTAAAATACTGAATCACGTAAAATTTATTTGTGTTACTTTTCTTTTTCCTTATTGTTGCGCTTATAATTCTGATTTCCCTAACAAGTGGTATAAGGACTGTTGGTTCTTTTTTTGAGGTTTAAGAGTTATTTAAAAGAAAAAAGAGAAAACATTAAAGATTGAGAAGATGATGATGATTGAAGACACATTAATTAGGAGTCATGAGCTAGCTGTGAAAAAATTTTGAAAGGAGAAATCAATGTAAGAGAACAAGTGACTAAATGAGAAGATTAAAATCTTATCGCTGCTCGAAATTATTGAAAGAAGACTTAAAGAGTTTAAAGAAGATCCAAGAGAGGATAAAAGATGTAAACGAAGATGAAAGTTGTAAGAGAAAATAAATCGTAAGCTGAAAATTAATGATAATGATAATTTATCAATTGATGTATTAGGATGATGAGTTGCCATTGGTAAAAAGTATATGAGAAGTTTTAATTGAAGTAGAATTCTAAAATCAAACATAGACATTTAATACTTTAAGACTTTGAAGTTTTTTTGAAGATTACATGATTGAGATGTTTTGAGGCAAGGTGCAGGAAATTGTTGAGATTTATTGAATTTGAGTTAAGGTGGAAATTGTTGAATTATTGAAGATTACTTGAGTGTGAGATTTTGAGTTAAGATTGAAATTGTTAGGATTGTAACTTAAAATCTTAATGGGACTTAGAAGAAGACATTTTCATATTTTTAATGTAAGAAATATTTTTTAATTGAGTGGATGATTATTTACTATGTAGAGTATAGAATTCTTATTTTAACGTTATTTATAATTGGATAAGAATCGTAATTGAGTTATGATTGATAATGGTATAAATATAAATATTATAGGAGAGGTTCTTTGGCTTTTATCTAATGGTTAGTATGCCACAAAATATATGGATAGTGTATCTTTGTGACGATATTGTACGAATGTTTGCAATTTTGTCAGTTTAAAAATTGTAATTTATTGATTTTGTGGATTATCTTTTCGGGAGACTATGGATGTAGGTTTATTGAGATATTTAGCCAAATAAAATTTGTTTGTGTTGCTTTTCTCTTTCCTTATCGTCACACTTTGTAACTCTGATTTTCTTAACATTTAAATTGAAAGAAAAGAAAAAGATATAAAAATAATAATACAAAATGTTATTTTCTTACAGCTAGGCATAAGAGTTTTTGAAGAAGAAGTATGAGAAAGAAAAAACCTGAGACAACCCTGACGTGGAGGCTATTTTAGAGAGATTTTTGAGTCATTGGGATAAGCAGTAGTCCAAGTATAAAAAATACTAACCCAGACCAGTTGTGATTTTAGACCTTACAAATATACGATTCAAAAGGAAACAAGCCACCGATTCAAAATCATAGCTTTTGACAATGAGCGACGTCGTTTTTCAATTAAATTCCTTCATTTGAGCCTCTAAAATGGCAGTTTTTCCATTTATGAAAATTTTATATTTCTGTCATAAGTCTTAATATTTAACTTTGTTTTATGTGCCGTTTGCAACGTCCATCTTGTTTAATTTCTTATTTTTATTTATGGTAATATTATAACCTCACTATTTATGACAGTTTTGTACTTAGAGTTTCGAACCCCCTATTTAAACTCTTGTTTTGGCATGTTTGAAATAGCAAATAATTTAGAAATATTTTAAAACTCTAAAATTAGATTTATCTTTTTTTATTTACACTGCATCAAACCTTTAAAGGTTAAATAGGACGCATCGAAGGTGCATTATTATTCCAATATCTCTCTTTGTCAATAATTTTTTTGCTGCCACCAGCACCAACATAGCCATTTTTGAGGTCTTGATATGGGGTTTTAGACCACTGTTTTGGCTGCTTCTTTTTCCCTTCAATTTTTATAATCTCTGACATTCAGTAAAAGAAAATGACTTTTACTTATGGATTTTTGATGATTGATTCATTTTTGCAATAAATAATTTGATTCAAGCATGTGTAGTGGAAAAGAGAGATTAAGATATGTATTTGATAACAATAAAAAGAAATTAAAGAAAATGACTCTGTATTTTTTAAGAAAAATGATAAAGATAAAGCAGTCAATAGATGAGAAGAAATAAGAGAAAGATAAGAAGTTGATGTGATATATAAAAATGAAAAATTAATATTTTATTTAATTTTAATAATAAAATAATAAATTTTAACTAATTTATACAAATGAGTGTATTTTGTCCTTAACCTTATATAGTATTTTATTTAAAAATTAAAATAAATGTTAAATCATAATTTTTTACACTTTTACATGTCTTTGTTCGCGTATATATACACAATTTGTTGATTAAGACAATTAGGTGTTTAATAGATTCAGTATGCTAAATTCAAATATTTAATTAATTAAATTAAAAGTTGAGGAGATAAAAGTGACTAATGGTAATAAATTTCAAGAGTAAAATACGTATTCGTTCATCAATGAAAGTCGAGCCTTCCTCATGTTTTCCTATGTATCCTATTGCTCTAGCCTCTACCTTTTCAATCACAGCTTTTATTCCTTCTCACTGTTATGAATGTGAGCCTGTAGTTCCCTTTTTCGTAGATAAACTTTCCGCAAAAGATCAAGACTAATCAAACTTTGAATTGTATTATTAGACTTTTAATAGCTTAATAAATATAGAATGTTCCCATCATCATATCTTTAAATTCAAAGACTCTGCTTTACACATCCATTTAATTCAAGTTGAACATTAAAGTCTATATTCGTCAAACGCCTATTTAGTAATAATATTGAACATTAAAAATTCAATCTTTCTAATTCTCCATAATAATAATATATGAAGCTAATGAGAAAAAAATAGATGTGACTCATAAATTATACTAGTAAGTAACTTTTTAAAATCAAATTTACACATTGATTGAGTTTGAGAGGTGAGAATATACATGCGAAATAAGTATGATTTTTTTTTTTTTAATTTTTGAAAGAAAAATCATAATGATTGCATTATTAACAAGCAATTAAGGAATATTTATTGACTAGTGGTGGATTCCAAAAATTTAGTCAATGGGGAAAATGTATATATGTACACTTATACATAGACACATATAATTAAACTAAACTACAATATATTAATAATATTTGAATATTTTGATAAAAAATAATATGCTTAAAAATTTTTATGATTAACGATAAATAAATGTGATAAATAAATATACTAAATATAGTTATTAATTCTATTTTCTTTTGTCCAAATTCATTAATATTCTGACCACATCAAAATAATAATTTATATTTTAACTCAAACTAAATATAATAAATAAATAAATTAAAAATTAAATGGATTATAGGAAAATTAGCAGTTAGCACTATTTAGTGGCGGCAAACTTGAAAATTTTAATGGGAAAACATATTTTATTTATTAATTTGTCTTAATCAGCATATTATATTTATTTATTTATTTTTCAAATATTATATTTAAAAAATATTATATTATCATGTACAATAATGACTTTATAAAAATCAAAAAGTATTCAATAATAATTTTTAAAAACTTTAAAAAAATCTTTATAAATCAAAAAGTATTTAATTACAACTTTTATAAAATTTATAAAAGTAAATAGGTATTCAAAAAGTGATTGACTTTTATAAATAATAGACTTTTATATATTTTTAATGATTTTTATAAAGTTATATGAATAAAAAATATCAATTTTTTTTTTTACTTTTTCTCGATATTTCCATAGATTTTTTTTTGTCACAAATAGTTCATAAATATTTTTAAAAATTTTGATTGAATACACTCTTATAATATTATTGAAATCAATTTTATTATTCAAAAGAAAATATTTATGAAGCTTTATCCAATATTATGGCTAAAATATTATTTATAACAAAGAAGTGAATATTGTTAAATTAGTCCTGATACAATTAAGATGACTTCAAAGGGAGCATGAGATTATTTTTTTTTGGCTCTCACAAAGCTTTGAGAGTTGTTGGCTCAATCCATGTTCAGAAAATCATACTTCATTGGTCAATGATTACAAGTGAAATATCAAATGCTTTTAATAAGTTTCAAAGTCCAAAGTATTTACTTTTCCTTCCCGTGATAGGGTCAATAGCTGCCGCTTTCACAAAAGAGAGAGATAAGCCTTTTCTGACAGTTTTATCACACAAACGATGAATATTTTTAAGCAAATTATTTAAATAACAATGTAATTATTGAGAAAATTTTCAAAATGGTGGAATTATTGTCAGATCAGAAATTGGAAGGATCAAAAGCAAAAATTTTTTGTAACTTTTCAGTTCACAAGACTATCATTGTATTTAATACTTTTAAGTTATTTTTTTATTAATTAGGGCATATTTGATTTTTTTGTTATTGATAACTGACAGCAAAAAGATGTTATGAGTAACGTATAGTTTTTTTTTTTTTTTAAGATTTTAAGAGAATATTATGAATCTTTATTAATAAGTAAAAATATATAGTACATTTTAATCTAAAATAAAAATATAAAATACATCAACAGATATAATAAAATGGCTTGAATTTATTTTAATATTCTCCAATATGTTGATAAAGTTTAAAACTGATAATTTAACGGAAAGCGTGCATTTCTTAGTAACTGTTATGTTATAAATCGATCATATTTATATTTATGAATAAGTCTGATTATTTGAATATTAATGATAAATCCAAGATCATAAAAATAAATTTGTAGACCATAAATTCTAAGATAACAAAATACTTAAAAAAAAAAAAAAGGAAGAACAAACTACTTCTGACAAAAAAACAAGTAAATCTCATCAAAGGAAAAAAAAAATAATCTTAAAACGAGACTGAAAATAAGATGAACAATAATAAATTTATGTAAAAAAGTACTAAATAATAATTAAATTTAAATATTTAAAATTTCATATATTCTTTTCAAAAAATATTATTTTACTTTTTTACTTATTTTTATTAAAAAATATTTAAGATGTCTAATTTATTAACGGTTCTTAAATTTTTTTTGATATTAATATTTTTTTGTAATTATTAAAACTATGTATTTAACTCTTTTTATAAACTATTATGAGAAAATAAAATATATTTATTAAAATTTTATTTGCAAGTATTAAGTACATAGAATACACGCAAAAAAGTTATAAAATTTTTAATATGATTATTTATTTTATTTTATTTTTGTGCAGGTGAATATAAATTGTTATTTTTTGTTTTTAGTAATTTATCATCTTCAAAAAATTGTAATTTTCTTTGCTTATTTAATTTTAATAATTTTTGCTTAGTAATATCTCTAATATATATATATATATATATATATATATATATATATATATATATATATATATATATATATTCTATTAAATTTAAATAAAATTTTTTACTCTTTATCAACTAAATACTCTTTATTAAATAAAATATACTATTTGAAATAAAGAATATTATTGGAGATGCTCTTAGAACTTGAAATAAATATAAAAAAAATCAAATTTTAGTATCAGAAAACTCAAATTGGCCTCAATTAATTCAATTTCAATTTGCATCTAATTGAGATGTTTACACATGTTGAAGTTCAGAATCTTTTTTTTCTTCTCAAAGAATTTTTTCTTCATTATTGTTTTCCTTTGTAATTTTCCAAAAGCTGCAAGTACAAAATTTTCACATTTCTTTTTATTGTTCTACATGATAGATAGATACATAAAAGTATACTCATACAATGAACTTGCATGAGTATTAGTAGTTTATTTAGATTAGTATCAGTATCTTATTTACATTTAAGGATGATTAATTTAACTCAAGCTATAGCTAAATGATAAAAATAAAATTGAGTTGATGTAATCAACATCAATCTTAAATTCAAGATTATAATTAAATAATAATTAATAACAACAAATTTCTTAATTTGTCAATATATTATAAGCAATCTATCTATCTATCTATCTCGCTATCAGATATTAACCACCGCCACACGAATCACATTATGAGGTTTCCCGAAACATGGATCTCTCTTCCTCAAGTCATTTCTATCACACACACGGGTGAGCTAGCGTTGACAAAGAAATTATAATTAAATTACATACAGTTTTAGCCTCTTATATAATTCTGAGTATGTTGATAATAATTGTAATTAACCAGCGTCAACGTCATATAATTTAATATATGTATATAAATCATCTCAAATCAATTTGCATCCTGCAAGTTGTAATGACATATTATTTAAATTAATCACTGTTTGATGTCACTAATGAGAAAGGACATGGAAAGATTATGACCCTCAAGACTGTACCAACCAGTTACTTGGATGACAAATCATCGGTTCACTTGACATCCTTTCAAGAAGGGATAGTGTCAAGTAGTTGACTTGTTGATTTTTATACAGGATAATCATATTTCAATTGCCAAGCCAATTACGGATTAGGAGAGAACTTAATCAACAATGAATATATAATTATATTTATTTTTGATTATTTTTATCTTGCATTTGATCATTGTTATCCCTATTATTGACGGCATCAACAATCACCTTAGCGTCACCCTCAAACAAATATAATAATCAAGTTCAAACAAGTATAATAATCGAGTTTATGTTACTCAAATAATAGTACATGTCAATTAAATATAAAAATTTAAACTTAATCAAGTTGGAATTGAGTTCCAATACTCAAATTTTTAAGTTGTGCCTACAAGAAATCGCTCAGTGGGTGACAAGAAATATAATATTGCCACCAAAACCTAAAAATTGTCAAAAAAAAAAAAAAAAAAACACTTTTGTGACAATAAAAACTTGTCTTGGAGAGGTAGCCTATACGTTTATGCTAAAAGTCAAAGGTATATGTGGCAATTAAAATTGTCAGGTAATGTTTAATTGGTGATTTGGCTGAACAAAAAAAAAAGTTTAATTAGTGACAATAAATTTATTGTCACGCAAAATAATTTTAGCAACAAATATTATAATGACTAAACGAAAAGAAGTTGTCACTTTTGCCGTGATGCTGTCACAAATAAATGAGTACTCAAAATTAAATATTTGTGTATAATGATTGACATAATAGAATTAGAGATATTTTAAAATTATTATTATTATTATTAAAGTAATAATTTATCAACTAAAAATATTTAAGAAATATACACAACTTTAAAAAAATTCAAAAATCTATACCCTATATAAAAAAAGTATACCAATGGTGACACTCAATGTTCCAAAAAAGATCTTGTGAAACACTAAAAAGAATTTCTTATTGTGATTTTTTTTAAACTGAAGGGTAAAAATGAGATTTTATAATTGCACGCTAAATTACAAGACTTAACTTTCCTTTTATTACAATTTTATCGTTTGCTTTAAAACTTCTTATAGTGACATACTTAGATAAAGATTTCATTAGTTTATGAAGGGCTAAACATTATTTCCATAAGTGATGAAAAAAAATCACAGATTCAGCTTTCCCTTTTCAAATTTTCAAATTTTTGTTTATTTTTTCACAAATTACCATGATAATACTGTAAATAATAATAATAATAATAATAATAATAATAATAATAATACAATATAAGAAAAAGTTAATTAAAGTTATATAATACAAATAATAATTTGATTTGATTTATATATTGTATGAATAAATATGTATTATTCTCTTTAGCTTACTTGCACATAATATTTTATACTATGGGTCAATATTTTCATTAATCATACACACGTTAATATGCATGACCTATAACTTTGCTTTAGATATTATCATTTTTACATTATACTAAAAAATATTTATATAAATGCATTTTATAATTTCTTGTAATTAAGAATTTTATTTCAAAATATCTTCTAACCAATAAGAACTAAATAGTTATGAATTACGAATATAAAGTACATAACAAAAAAATTCTAAATTTATTTTAATTTTGAATTCGTAATTATTAACAATTTGTGAACACTTGTACGATTTGGATTGTAGAATTTATGAGAAACTATTAAAGTAAAATATTTTGAAAATTATGTGAATAGTACTAAAAGAAAATTATAATAAATTTTTATATAATGATTTGCTATGGTTGGATTAATGAATGAATTAAGATGGTAATACATCTTAAATTTAAATTATTATTATTATTTTCATCAAATGGAAATTGTTAAAATTATTGGAATTCAATAAAGATATTGAAAATTATAAAAATTGTTATCATATGAAAATTATTTTGAATTTTTTGCTTTTACATTAAAATAAAAATTCCAATTAGTGATAATAGATGAATAAACATATTATGATAGTATTGTTCTTAAATTATATATTTAAATAAAAGAGTATATGAGAAAAATTAAATACAAATCTATAAAATTATCGTTGTTATTATTTTATAAAAAATATATTAGCTTTTTAAATTTTTAATTTTATGAGACAATGAATAAAAGAATGTGAAAATACATGATGTTTTATAATTATATATTAGAAAATATTTCTAAAAGTCATAAAAACTATAACTTATATATTTAGAGTTTGATTATTCCTCTTCATAATTAATTTGAATTAATTATTTTTATTAAAATTAATTTTTTACCATAAGTTTGAAAATAGTGTCTATATTTCAAATTAGAAACTTTGAATTGTTACCTTTTAAATTACATTCATAAGGTTCAAGATGGGATATATAAGAATTATAAGTCATTAATAATAATTTATCTTAGTATGAAAATACATAAAAAAATCCTAATTCAATTTCAACTTAGACATTTTTTTTTCTTAATAAGCAAATGTTTCTAGACCTTAGGAGTAAAGGTAAATCATAACTTAATTAAGATTTATTTTAAAATAAATGTTACTAAATAATTTAGAAAGATTAAGTGTTGAGAATTTTAATTTTAATTATTAAAATGAATCAAAAAATTCCACCTAAATTAGCAATAAAAGAAAAAAAAAAAAGTTAGTGGATATCTTATAAGAGAGGAATAGTATCCATTTATCCTTTATTATGTATTTCATCGAGTTACCTTTGACTATAAAATAATATCTATACCTTTAAAATGGTTTGATCAAACATCCAATTAATAAAATGCTTTTCATTTTATATAGAATCTTTAAAGAATAAATGCTATATATATTGAATACTATCAATGTACTTTCAATTTTTTATGTTCACTTTCACAAATGATCTCCTTTCACTTTATAAAACATACAATAACTTCAAAAATCTTGATTTTACAATGAATATTTGAATATTTATATGAATCATTATATAATCTTTGGTGGGTCTAGTACGTGGAATCATTCACAAGGACGTTCTATCATTCTTGGTGGGTCTAAAGACTAAAAAAAAAAAAAAAAAAAAGGACTAGTCACATATTTACTTATATAATTATTACATCTCTAATCGTATTTCTATCAATGATGTATCAAATATCGATGATGTGTTTACAAATTGCTAAACTTACTCGTTACCACCACTATTCATATTAACTCTTTATTATCTTACGCGACGTAATATATTTATGTAAAATATCCCTATTTTGGAGATAAAAATAAAAATTCATTAATATTTATTTTATAATACATAACTTTGTTTATTTTTACAAAAGTCCTTCATTTGCCTTGATTTGCTTTATTTTTTTATTTTGATCTCGTTAGTGGTCAATGTTTGATCTTGAACATAGACTTGGGCTAGACAATTTGAGTTTGAGATGTTGTTTAACTATAGTGAGAATGTTGTAGAACCTACAAAAGAGAGAATTTTTGTCAAAGGGGCTAAGTTCGGACTTGGCAAGGTCACTCTAATACTTAAGTCAGTTTCAAACTTTAATAGAGTATAAGGTATGGAGTAAGAAGATAATTTCCTGAAGACCAAAAAATTTAAAGCGCAAAGAAGGAGATTAGATAATGTAAAATAAGCTAACTTATGCATGATGTTGGTCTTTCCCGTTTATACTTGGTAATCTCTCTCTTTGAGGTAGGTGAGGATGACATGTCAAGAGAACATACTTCTGTCATAGTAGGTAGGCATGTGTATATCGTCATTACACGATACCTCACATATGAATGGATAGAAGCTGCCTTTATATTGACAAGAGGTGGCTGGTGAGCAAATGTCAGATGGGGCAACAAGCATTTTTAAAGTCCATGGCCTCTTCGTTAGGAGAAAAGGAAAAGAAGTAGCAGTTGAATAGGTTGTTCGGAGGCCTGAGCCGTCAGAAGGTATTGAAGAGGATAAGTCGAAAAGACTTGGTCAAATAGTTTTCTGTTAGACATTCTATTTAAAATGATACAGCTGTTTGTTTTATATGAGACAGATACACATGAATAAGATTTGAAGGGATATGTATGATTCTCTTAAAAATCTGAGCTTGGCTTGTAACATAGGCTCAAATTTTATAGGCTTAATTTTTTTAACCTAATTAATTAGCAAGTAATATATTAGTATGGAAATTTATTGTACTGTCTATTTGTTTATTTTGATGTATGAAAGAAAATAAATGATGATAGATAATATTATTTTTAATAAAATTTTTATAAAAAGAAAAAGAAGACAGTAATTTTTATATTACAACTTATAAGATACTAAAATGATAAGATTAATGGTGATATTAGAGTACCAAGCGTAGTATTACTCATACAAATATGATAAGAAAGAGAGAAAGTAGGCAATAATCTTTTTTTTTAAGCTCAATTTAGAGAAGATTTATTATTAGTTAGTATTATTATTTATATATTGATACATATATGATGTCAAAGTCTGCCTCATATCATATGTGCCAAAGCACGCGCAAGATGCATAGTCTTCTTGACCATCTTCAAAAGAAAGATTTGTGCTTTTTGGGGAAAAGAAAAAGATTTTGTGACTCAGGTTAATGGCGCTACTACTACTAACTATCAAATCTATTAGGTCCCACCCCCAATGATTTTTTTCAAGATAATCATTTTTAAGATAAGATATGCTAGTATTGCCCAGAAGTCTATTCACTAAAAAAAATGCTCGTAAATTTTGTTTTTGCTTCTTAAGAAATTATTGGAATGGGCTTGTAACGTGGGAAAAATTTAATACAATATTGATAAATTATGGTCTAGTTGGTATATTAATGGAAAAATTTTTAGCTATATCTATAGTTTTCAATGACAAAATTATATGTGAATGTAAATATTAGTGTCTTTATAATGAATAAAATAATGGATATATTTATAATAACATTTGAAAATATCCATTTGTGATAGTTTGATGTATAAAAAAATTATAGGAAGAATAGTTAAGAATTCTTCTTTTATTAAATTTTTTTTAAATGTAAGAAATATTAATAGTTAAAATATCTTATATTTCAATTACCACTATGATAAAAATAATTTTTTATTTATTAATGTGAAATATAAGAGTTGAAAGAATTAAAATAATATAATTAATTAATGTGATCAGTGGTAACATTTAGAGTAAGATGGTGGCTACTCTGAAAAATTTTAAAAAACTCTTAAAATATATAAAAAAGCAACTTAAAATTTTTGAAAATTGATTTTTACTGGTCAAATATTTTAGAAAATTTTATAGTCTTCAAAATTGAAAGATTAGATCCATCGCAATATGTGACATATTAATCAATAATATATATATATATATATATATAGATAATATTCCTTTTATACACTGTAGAAGACTAATTAGTTGATTTACAAGGCAAAAAATGTATAATTATTTTTGGTGACAATCCAATAAAATTGGAACAATGAAAATGTAATAATTTACAATGAACACACACAAACCGAGGAAAAGAGGTCATAATTACAATGATGATAGTTATTAATTTTCAACTCTAATTCCCAAGTTTTCAAAATTGAACTAGTTCTTTGACTTCAATTTTATAATTTCTCCTCGAGATATATCTCTTTTACAAAATTTTCTACACGATGAAAGGTGTATCTCTATCCTAATCAGATATGTTTGCATCCATTCTTGAAATTAAACTCTCTCTTCAAAAAAGTATAGTTAGGTTTCAGACTAAACAAATCCTACATGATCTCATTCAATACGTAAATTTGCATCTCACTTCATTAATTAAATTTGATTTTCTTTTTAATTTATTTATTTATACTAGAGAGAAAGAATGTCCCGTATAAATATAATAGATTATATAATAAAAGATATTATTTCTCATTATAATTTTTCATCAAATAATTTAAAAAATTTAAATATAAAATTTCTCATTTCTCATTCATTTAACGAAGATGAAAAGAGTAAAATAGCAAACAAACTACAGCTGATTGATAATTTGATGAATCTCTATTGTTATCCTTGAAAGATAATTTTAAGTAAATTCATCCATATAAAAATAAATATAATTTTGATCAAAATAGAAATAGATAATAATTTTTTTTAAATTCTATTATGATTGGAATTCGAACTCCACCAGTCAGCTTTAGAGAGTACTTGAATGCTATTGCTGCAGAAGTCCCATTGGTAAACAGATGACAATATTTACAGTTACTCATTAGAAAATGAAAGGAAAATAATCATCAATAATTGATGGGACAAAATGAAGTTAAAGCTTGCTGCTGGCGAAGAATGATTTTCAAGTGGTGGGCCAAATTGATCTTTTGGACCCAAATTTTGTTCGTGTACTGATTTTTTTATTAAAATTGATATTAAAATATAGGTATGATGGATGGATGGGTCGATATGATTGATATAGATGTAGTTCAGGTTGATAATGGTAGCATAAAAAGAAGATGGGATTGAGATTGAGTGATAAATTATTTACGATTAATGATTAAGAAAATGCCAGTCAGGTCGGTGATCAAGTCTTTGGTGGTGTAGTATCAAGAAATAGTTGGTAAATCAATATGATCGCCATGAGAAATTTGAGCTCCAACTTAATATACATTTATCACGACATTAGTCATTAGGGTTAATTCGCATTTAGCTATTGACTAAAACAAAGTTAAGTGTGAACTTCGAAATTCCTTAGAAGGTGCTAGAGATAGTTTCATTGTTTTAAATTCTCTTCAATTATTTGCAAGACAAGAATATTTCAAATTAACAACTAAAATTAGCAATTACATCAATTCAATTATTAATTTGCGAATATATATTGACAAATTAGAGGCTATAATGAGGCAATAGTTAAATTGATATTATTTAGCAATTACTTTACAATTAAATAGTTATTAATGGTATCGTAAAAAAATAGCATCACAAATAGTGATTAGAATTTAATCGCTAAATGACGACTACGTAGCTTATAGTCACTAATTATTACAGTATGAGCTAGCAGGAGTCCATAGGTGCATGCATGGTGTGAATATTTTAATGACTGACATCTATAGTCGTTAAAGTTTGCAATTGACCTATGGTAGTTGCTAATTAGATGAAACAAAATCATTTTGTATTTGCAACTATGTTTACTAGTCGCTAAGTTTGCTTTAGATAAACGATGCAATATCATTTTTATTTTGTACATAGTGACTATATTAGTGATTGAAGTGGTAGTCGCTAATCTATAAATATAGAAGCATTGCTTTCCTTCTTCCTCTTGACGTTGTTGTCTTAAAAATTTTAAATCCCCTGCCCCTCCCCACCACACACACATAGACACCCCTCAACTTTGGTTGATATCTCCTATTGCCATTGCCACCCATAATTGCCCTTTTTGTTGCCGCCATTGCCACCTATAATCTCCCTTTACATTGTCGCTGTTGCCATCGCCCTTCTTCTTCCTCATGTCCATTTACTATCTCTCTCTTTACTAGTTCTCTCACTCTACTACCATCATCAATGTCCATTTCATCCGCCACCATTCTAGCCTACAATAGTATGGTTTATGTTTGATGGATTTTTCTATTTTTTTCTTCAATTCTAAATCTGTTTCTCTCTCTAAAATATGAAGTTAATTATTGTTTTTTTAATTTCTTCAATTCATTGCATGGGGAATCAAAAACACTAAATATGAAAAGCAATGAATTTCATCATTGTGATATAGTCTCCCTCGAGCCTAGAAGCAAGGTACATTTTTTTTTCTAATTTATTAATTTATTTTTATAAATTCTGTGAAAATAGTGTACAATTTATAATTTATTTTTCTTTGTAAATTCATTCTTATTTAGGTGATTAGCAAGTTCAATTATGATTCATTATATATGCGAATCTGGACATGGAGGCCATGACTAACAGGGTGAGAGGGTTTTCGGCCCCTCCTCCTTTAACACTAGGACAATTTTTATCATTATGCCTCCTCGTCCTTTAGCACCTTCACCCAACATTTCAACTGTAGCTTTGACAATGCATATTCTTGCTCCAGCTCCAGTGCTATACACACCTTCTATAATGGTTATGTCTTCTCCAACAGTCGATACCTCATCGTATGCATCTGTAGCAGCAAGCTTGACTGGCTCTAGGACGCAGTTACAACTCGAGCATGGGCGGAAAGTAAATAGATTTTTTGCTAATTCTATTATTTATTTTTAATTTTTATTCTCTTTGTTTTAATTTAAATTTCAATAGATTCAGAAACGCAAATCAGAACTAATGTTTGCACAAGATCATGACTACTTTCAAGGATTGCAAGCGTCCGGCTAGCTACAAGTGGAAAACTGTCCCCAATGATAAAAGAAATATTATTAGAGCAAATTTAAGATAAAAGAAAGAAATTAATTTGTAATTTGTAAATATATTATTTCAACCCTAATGTTTATTTTTTTTATTTCACAGAAATATTTTTTCTAGGATGACAAGCTGGAGGTGGCTGTTTATGCAACATAGGCAACCTTTATCCAGTCCTGCTACACATATATGATGAACAAGTGGCAGAAGCAAGGTTGACAAACTCACGTCCCAGAAGATGTATGGAAGTCTTGGAGCACGTCCTAGGATTCTCTCAAATTCTGCCATAGTCGGGAGATCATATCCTAAAACCATTGTACGAAAAAGGTAGGAGTAGGAACGAGATGCTTTAGACATACAAGGGGTCATGTTCCTTTTTTTAGCACAGTAGGAAGCTCGTAATTATTATTGCATAATTTTATAAGCTAAAAATCTAAAAATTTAAAAAAATTATGAAAATAATATTTCCAGGCTAAAGAGTTAGGAAGACAGTTGACCCTTCTGGAAATCCATCCAAAGGCTGCACACCTCAAATACTAGCCAGCAATGGGTAAATGCAAGGTTAAGGCAAATAATGGCAATTTTTTTATGCTTTAAAACAAATAGTTGTTCTACATATGTACTTTTTTTTTTTTTTATCATGTGCTAAATAACTGTAGATGCTGGTTGCAGGATGTTGTATAGTCGAAGCTACAATCAGTGCTAGAGGTTGTTACACAATCCTAAATTGGGCAAGAGGGTCAGGTGGGATAGGAAGTGCAGGTCTTGAGAGTGGATATGGATGTTGTCTATTTACACATTGTTGTAGAGCAGCAAAAAAGGCGGTGCCTCATCTACGGGATCAAGAGTCGGTCCATTGCATTCCAGAAGGCCTCTCTTCCTCTTAGTCAACGGTATCCCCTGGCTCATTGAGGACCATGTTCAGGAGCTGGTATAGGCGGAGCTTTGGATGGACATGCAAATGTAATACAAGGTAATGCAATGAAATTTTGGTCCGGAGATCGAACAAATGTGGGCTCTGGTGTAGTAAATGTCGCAGACTATTTAAGGGTTCCTTTGACCACTGATCCTCTAGCGGAGGATCCTCCATGCACTGACCCTCCAACCTAGGATCCTCTTTCCATTGACCCTCTAGCATGGTATGTAAATTATATTTGTATATATTTATTGAATTTTGAAATTTGTTTTATTATTGTACTATGCATTTATTAAAAAATACATTTCTCATTTATTCATAAATTTTATGGGCACCTACTATTTATTATCATTTAGTGCAATATTAAAATTTTAAAAACAAACATTAAAAATAATTTAAAAGAATGACTAAAAATTTAGCAACTAAATGGTTTAGCAGCCATGTTTATTGATTAATATTATAGTCACTAATTAGTCACCACTTCAATTGCCAACTTGTCATTTGGCAACTAGTTTAGCAACAAGATTTGATGATTTTGCGACTATTTTTTTAGTCGTTGCATAGTGACTACAATCATGTTAGTCGTTAATTAACGATTAATTAGTTGCCAAATCTATTTAGCTACTAGGGAAATAGAGACAACGAATATAAGTTGCTATCTTATTTTAGCGACTAAAAATAAGAGCTAGTCCATAGATATATAATTACAAGTAGATGAGTGCTAAATAACTTCTCATTTTTACCTTCTCTTATTGTCTTTTCAATTTTCATAATGACACATAAGTTATAAAATTTAATATAACTTATGTGTCATCATGTGAATGAAGAAAACAACAAGAGAAGGTATTTAGCACTCCTCTTACAAGTATTTATCCTTTTGATTTGGGAGCTTTTGAGTTGAATTTAATTGTTTTATTGAATTTGAACTATATATAAAAATTGTTCACGAATTTAGAAACTTAAATTTGTATTAGGTAATAGTTCAATAATGAATTTAATTATTCTTTATCAATCTCCTTCAAGCTTTAAAAGATGGATGGAGAGATCTATCTTTATTTTGAGGTGTAATAATAAAAGGCATCTAAAACTTTTTGATATATATTAATTTTTATAACTTTTTTAAAATATGTTTAGTACTTTATGTTTTTTTAGAAGATATAGTGCATTATGTTGAAAATATATATTTTTGTACATATATTTTATAATAAATTCGAGTTGTTTTTGAGGGAATAATAAATTTGAGTTTGTAATTCTCTTATATTGTATTAGGTTTTTTTGATATTACATTATATTCAACTTTTATTTATTGTACTAATTAAATTCATTTTTTCAAATTTAACTAAAGGTAAATTTTTTATATTAAAATAAAAAATTTTGTTAAAAAAAAAATTTCATGATTACGTAAGGATTCATAGGTTGATTTTCTTTTTTTGAAATGAAGGATTCACATATCGATAAATAAGCAAAAAAGCAAATTTATTTCAAAATTACACGTTGCTTGGTGTCATTTTTGTATTTTGATTTTTGTTTTTCAATCAGGGAAGAAAGTTTTATTTATTTTTATTATTTAGTGTTGTAATATAGAAAAATGAATTTTTTTATTAGCATTTCATGGGATTCAAACTCTAACATTCACTCCTAAAATAGTGTAACTTTACCACTGATGGAGACTGGAGATCAGGGGCCCAAAATGTCTCCACTCCTAATAGTAATAAATTTTAAAATTACAGCATATAGACCCCTTGAAAAAAGAGATTTTTACAGGATTGCCTAAAAAGAAGAGTTTACTAACTTCTATACTCACCTTTTTCAAAATTAATTTTTCTACCTTTTACGCTAAAAGTTTTACTTTTATATACTCCATCTAATTCACTTTAAAAAATCAGTTGAAAATCCTTAGTTTCATCACATATCGTTCAAAACTTGAAAAAGCATTTAGCTTCTTTGCTACCCATTTGGTTCAATTACACCTTTTTTAAAAAAACATAAAACCATATCAAAATTACTTTAAAAAGACAATGGATAAAAAAATATACTTTTTTTTTGATAAAAATTCTTTATGTTTGGGCTTTGATCTGTCTTATAGACATTATTTTTTTTTCTTATTGCAATTTAAGTTGTTGTTCTTATTATTTTATATTGTTGTTTTTTGCATTTTCTTATAGAAATGAAATAGAAAGAGAAAGGAAACAATTATGGGAGGTTTCAATCTCATTAACAAATTGCGAATACAGAAAAATAAGCATAAAATCTAAAAAAACTACAACTCCTAGAAGATATATTCATCAATTCTTCAAATTTTTGATAGGTAAATCAAAATTTCATACATATATTTAGTTAATTTTGTATTATTTTAACTGTCATTGCATTAAAAATATTTAATACGAATAGATCATATGAACTTTTTTTTACGAAATTAAAAGCTTTAGAATATGAAAATTTGATTACAGATCTTAAAACTATGGAAAACTAAAAAAAAAAAAAAAACCCAGTATTTTAGCGATACTAAAGATAAAATATGTAAAAATAAATAATTAATTTGCAATTAACCTATTATCAACAATCAACCTATAATCAACTATAAATCAACCTCTAATTAATCAAAATACAACCTAATAAATATAAAATGCTAGTGTTGTAAAATCCATATTAATTGAGTAATATAAAGAATATGTAACATATGTAACTAGGATTACACCTAATAGACACTTGTCCAATGTAAAAATCAAAAAATTAAAAGAAAATTCAATTAATAAGAAAGTTAATGCCATCATTTTTTAATATTTAAGGAGTCAAAAAGTACCAATAAATTTTGATTGAATAAACATAAAGTCATTATCACGATTTAAAAAGTACTAATAAATTTTCAGTTTTACTAAATATCTTTTTTTTTAACCATTTTAAGAGTAATTTTAATCACTACTAAAAATAAATAAATAAATTTAAATAGAAATTTTCAATTACTTCTACCAATCTATCTATTCAAAATTGCTTCTTTAGAAGTAATTTTATAGTATTTTAATGAACCAAAATTTACTTCAATTATTTTGATCTTTTACCCTTTCCATACATACATGTGGACACAAAAAGCATGCACATGTTATTCAATCTTGGATTGCCACCTTATTCAACTTAGGTGTCACTTAATTTCCATGCAAATGGCCACATTGTGACATGTGGATAGCCTCTGATCATAGCTTTCATAAAAAAATAATTACATACATATAAATTCTACAAATTAGTCGCCATTAATATCCAAATTTTTCATATTAATGGCAAAAAATATATATGTATTTAGATGCATTGATATAATATATATTAATATATAAAAAATTTATGTGATTCTTTGTTTATAAACATAGTTAAATTAAAGGAACAATTTTAATGTGAATTAAAATTTGATTTACATACTAAATTTATCACGTGAATCAAAGAATTAAAAATATACTTAACGCTTTTTTATTAAGAAATTAATCAGTAATACCTATATAATATTTTTTTTCCTTCTCATATATATATATATATATATATATATATATATATATATATATATATATATATATATATATATATATATATGGATATAAAACAAGTATTTGTACACTACAATGAATATAGGTAAGAAAGCATAAAATGTATTGAGCTGTAATGCTAATTAAAAAGTATGGGAACAAAAAGGCTAATTAATTATTATTACCTAATCGACAAATATCAATTATTCCTTGAATCCACATCATATCACGTGAAACAATATCAAAGCTTTAATAAAAAAAAAAAGATAAAAAAATAAACATAAAAATGTGGAAAGCGTAAAAACAAAAAAACACAAATATGAATTTAAAATGTAAAACATAAAAACAGGTAGAGAGTATAGTTTCCTAAAAAAAATGATAATACAAATAGAGGATTTAGATCATTCTTTAAACTTTGGTTTAATGAAATAGAACAAAACTCATGTACAAAACCCTATGGTAAATAATCTATAATTCAAACAAACTCCTCTTATTTTGGCCCAAAAAAATCATGGCTCCGTAATTGCACTATTCCTTAGGCTAAGTAACTAATTACAAATATGATTTGTTATAAAACAGAACACCATAATTTTTTCCTTGTTTTATCAATTTATTTTTCAAAATAAAAGTTTTCAGTATAATACAATATTTTTTTTTCTTTTTTAGTAAATTTGACTTTGCTTAAGATTCAAACTCAAGATTTCAGCCGTGGAAATAATTCCAATGATTTGTTATTATCATTAGAGCAATCCTTCCTTTTCTAATACCTCTTACTAAATTGAGAATAACTTTTGTAGTTTAAAATCATTACCAGAAAAACACTAGTTATCGATGGAATGTTCTGTCGGTAATCTAATTTATCAATGGATTACCGATAAATAATAAATATCGAAAAAACCATGATCAGTAATATATTATCAACAGAAATAACTTACTGGTGGAAAAATCATTGATGATATTTTGTGAGGGTATCGGTAAAGTCATCGACGACCTTCTCTGTCGGTAATTAATAAAAAATAAATAAATAAAAAATATATTCCATTGGTAATCCATCAAGAAATAATAAAGAAATTAATTAAATTTATAAAAATCTGTCACTAATCCATTAGAAAATAATTAAAACATATAAATTTGTCAGTAAGCCATCAAAAAATAATAAATAAATAAATTCACTTCTGTCGATAATCCATCGATAATGGTTGAATATGAATTTTTTAATTCATAATTTGATTTAATTGCAATTATATTTAAATTCATAAAGTCACAATATAAAAGTAAATATAATAATTTATATTAATGAATAATAAATATACAAAAATATATCATAATATTATATTAACATAGAAAAATATATTGTACTAATATAAAATAAATAGTAAAATATCTAAAATAAAAAAAAAATCTCTCTAACTAAGATCTGTGTTGTGCTCATTGTTGTCAGCCAGATCATCCAACAAACACTTATTACTAGCATCGACACCATCTCCTAAACGAATAGGTAGAGGAGACTAGTTTGAAGAAGGTAGTGATGGATTTTGGGGATTGAACAAATATCATATGCAGCGGAAAATTAAAATTTTAATTTCTAAAATCTACCAAGATCCATGCATTTTAATTAAATCAATTAACGTCTATATAGTTTATCTCTTGTAGCAAGCAGAAAACTCTTAGTATAGTTGCGAATCTGGACTTCATGAATCAAAACGAATAGCCTCTGGATTTGGATTACAAGTGTTGCTACTTGAAAAAACATCCTCTATTGGTATCCACACAAATGGAGCAAGAAATCGGACTTCAATGTGCTAACACTAGCCTTGAAAATGTTTTTCAAAAAATTCCTTTTTTTTTTTAATGAAAATACAAATTTTATACAAATTTTACTCTCTGTGTGTCTCTCTTCCACACCAGAAAACGTATTTGTTAATACCAAAACCTCAAAGATCATCTTAATTAGGTTGTTTTCTAATATGATTAAAAGACTTCAAAAGATATCCTTAACTATTAAGGACATATTCAGTTATTTTTTTAATATTTAAAATATTTATCTATATATTAATGTAAATTTTAAATATTAAGTTTGCTTTATCTTAAGAAAATAAGTGTACACATTAAGAGTAAGTTAGTATTAGGTTAACTTTTAATTGTCTTATAGTTCAATGAATCTAGATAACATCTAATTCAATGAACTTAGACAATTTTGAGTTCAATGAACTTGGACAATTTTCATATTCAATGAACTTAGACAAACATTAACTTATAGTCCGTTTTAAATTTTTTCTAAGTGTACGACCCTATAGGTATACTAAACATTGGCAACGGGCTTGAAATTTCATTTCTAGCTCACAAGTCATAAATGAGCTCTAGCAAGATATTATGACTACCTAAGTTAAGTGAAAATCGGTGATTTACCATAACCTTTCACAGTTAGTGTTGTAATCCTTTTGTCACTTGATATCATAATTGAACATAAGGCATGGATTATGTTACCCTCATATTGTTCGATTAGACTATTTCTCGATCTCCAAATAGACTGATTAAATAAATGATATTGATATCTCTTATCAATTCATTTGAGTACGGCTATGCATTTTCTCAGTCTCACATATCGAGGGGCTCAGAGATATCTCTCTCAAAATGAGAGGGATAAATTCCTGCTCAATCACTCACATTCCTCTATATGATTCACTCTTTATCCAACAATAGACTATATTACCATTCTGTTATAGATAATGTTAGACTATGTCAAAATATAGAATTCCTCATGTAGAAATCTATGGTAATTTCAAGTCAAAAGACTGAATGACAATACTGTAATGAGAATTACATATGACATTAGCCCTATAGTATTTTCACAGTGGGTCAGTGCAATACATTATTCTCTAATATGTATTTATAAGCTGACTTGATATCTCATATATATAATGAGTAAAACACGGTCATCAGTCAAACTATATACTAGTCTTAATTCATTATAGTTCCACCAATAGTAAGTGATTATGGACAACATAGAATAGTATCCCATTTACATCAGAGTTTTACTATCAAGTCATGCACTTGATGACATTAGGTAGAATCAACTATTCATGGAATTTACTATTAAGTCATAGAACATTAATTGCAATTAATTGAAGGAATGATGGAGCCAAATGCAACGGAAGCAAGGTGGTGGGGGTAGAATTTCAAATATTTTAAATTTTTACTTCATTCAATTTTGGTCCAAAATTCATTCAAGCAAGTAATTAATTTGTGTGTAAAACACATATGCATAAAAAGAAGAAGGAAGAGTAATCATATTACCTCTTGTAGGTTCCTTCTTTCTTTAACAAAGAGCTTCCCAAGTGTGAAGCCTCTAGATCATCCACATCTAGCTCACCTTCAAGTTTCTTTGGTTTCTTTGGTGTTCTTGAATCACTCTCTTAGTTGCCCAATTTTGATTCAAGATTTTCCCTCAAAAATCTTTATGAAATTAAGGTCTCTCTTTGATTTTTTTTACACTAAACACATTTTCAATTTGCAAGCAATTGTTCTTTCATAAAGAACGAAGAAGAGAATTGAAGATCAAAAGAAAAATTGAAGAAACATTTTCTTCCTTTTCTTTCTCTCCCTCAACTTCTCTCTCTAAAATGCTTCAAAATGAGAAAATAATGTCCACTTACTTGCAACATAAAAACTCAAAACTTTTTTATCATTCCAAGACTTAACCCTTAAGTCTTCACAAAGACTTAAACATCCTTTAGCTCATCATTTAGTGAAGGGGCAAAGTTGACTTTGCTTCTTCAAATGGTGAAATGACCATTTTATCCTTTAGGGGTAAAATGGACATTTCTATTAGCTAAAAAATGTAATTACAATTTTAACCTGAGCAGAAAATTATTTAACCCCTAAACTCATCACATGGGCTTATGAATAGTGAATTTTCTCTAACCCTTGAATTGCTTCTTTTCCATATCACATATCAACTTAGGTCACATCTTATGTGTTTAGGGTTTTCACTAAGCTTAAAATTAAGTCTTTGATTTAGTCCAAAATATTTTTTATTTTAATCTTTCTCATTTGCATCATATACAAATTAAGACTTAATTGAATAGAAACCTTTATAGATTAAACATTAGGACATGCTAGGGTCCTCATAAATTTAATTATATGTTTAATCATTTTACCACTAATCAATTAATTAAATACTTTAATTAATTATTATGGTAAACCTTTTACACTTAGAATGTGATCATTATTAGATGTGTGACTTTCTAGGTTCATGTATAATTAGCAATTAGAATGAGAAAATATTTTTCTCTACTAATATGAAATCTCCACTTTACACTTAGTCCCATAAGTCATAAGTGACAGCTAGCATTCTATGTTACGACTACTCAATTAGAAATGAATGTTTATAGTTGATAACTTTAAACATCACATGGACCATCAATCATAAACTATTATGCACTAGAATCCCTTCATTAAAGATTTTAATCTCGGCTAGGGTAATAGTTTATGTCAAACCCTAATATGCCTTGATTCTATGTCCTTATCTCAATTTTAATTCTTGATGAGATTAGATTCCTACTAGAAACTCTTACTAGTGAATCTGTCTATCCTGGCCAGGAGCTTTAGCTATCAAGAATAACCAGATAGCATAGGATCTTAACCTCGTTTACTCAAAGTAATGAATTCTATCTTGGCGATCACTTACCTTCATACATAACAAATTAGAACTATTACATGCCATATATCAGTACATGAATAGTACGCCTATGTAAGCAGTAATAAATCCTAACCACCTATGTATGAGATATAGTATCCCTCAAGTCAAAGGATTATATGCATTATTATGATCTAGATGATAAATAATTGACGAGTAGTAAAACTGCATATTATTATCATCTGACATCACAGTTCGACTATTCATCTTATGCATATCCATATATTTGTATCGATATCACATGTCAAATAGTATGAGACTCATTGCCTCTATAATAATTTGTATCACATATTGATTATAGAAAACAAATAGAGGTGATGGTCTTCTGGAATTAATGATGCCCAGTCATTAATCCTATGGCCATGAACATATTTAAAATATTTGTACAAGAGCGATCTATCTCCCATATTCTCAACACTTGAGAATATATCCTCTTACAAATACTTAAGGACTATATTTAATAATATGAAACCCTTTTTCACATTATGAATATATTTATTGTGCCATTGGGAAATAATTTCTACTATTATATAACAATTATATGGCTCATAGAGCACATACTGCTATCATTAATAACATATTAATTGATTACCTCTTTATTAATAAAAAAATAATAATAATGACAATATTCATACTATTGGCCCAGGGCATATAACTAACAGGCAGAAGAGTAAGTTGCTGAACTGAAGCAGGCGAAGGAGGAGATTGTTGGTTTAAAGCAGGCTACGAGAGAAAATGAGGTAGTAAAGGTACTTAATGGCCATTGATAAGCTCCGTAACCACTCCTCCATACCCATTAACCTGATCTCATCTACTCACCTATTAACCTTTCACTAAATGTCCTTGGATGATGAGGTGGGGGTGTAAGTGGGGTAGAAGAAGTATTGGCACCGAGATGTCCATAAAAATGTCAGATCTGAAAACTGATGTCATATATCTTGCCTTTCATCTTTGCCCCAACAACCTAAGGGGAATAACTCCCTCTCGTCTACCTAATAAGGCTCAGTAGATCCAAGGGCTAGCTGTGACAACTGCTCATTGAAGTTGTCGATATCCTCCTACATTTTATACAATATTAATTAATTATTTGCCAAATTATATGATATTAATTACTGATGAACATAATACTATAGAATTATAAAAATTTAATTTTAATTTAATTTAACGATTTTGTTACTTACCTTAAACCTCGATCTAATATCAACAAGTGTCTGTCCATCATTTTTCTTTGTCTATGAGAATGAAGACCTCAACATATAGAGGCTCGAGTCTTAATTGTTAAGTCTGTTAAGAATTGAAATATATTAAAAAGATCAAAAATTTAAAAAATATTGGCATTTAAATGAAAATAATTATCAAATGTCTGGTGTGCTCCTAATGTGATATAAACCCTTCAGTATGCTTAGATGAACTAGATCCTGGACCATCTTTCTCTGCCTTTTTGTTTTTACTTGCCTACTGAGATAGCTTTTGGAATCAAGAAGCAGTTCAATGTTGATGCCATCTCTCTTATGCCTCATCGGGTATCCAAGTCTATTTCTTCATGTGCTTCACAGGGTGAAGTAAATCCTTGTACCGCATTGCAGGCTTCTTATAGAAGGCTATATCAACTAAGGAGTTGATCGTCTAATTTCACTAAAAGTGTTTTTTTAACAATTCAAACCAAAAAAATAGCAGTCAAGTAATTAAATTATAATTACTTTAGCAAAAAAAAGTAATTAAATTATTATTAATTTTGTACTTATTTATAGAGATCTTAAATTTTTACATGCCTTGAACCTGACTCAATAGAATTCTTTTGTTCTTTTAGATACCCTCTTCCATGTGTATTCCTCTGTATCAATTGTTTCTTTAAATATTTTCATACATGTGTTGGAGCTTTTTTTAGAGGATAGAAACTGCAAAAGAATTTAATGTTAGTAACAAATAAATTTGAAAAGTAATAAAATTATATACTATATATCGTTTGCAAATATGATTAATAATAAAAACATATCTTGAACCCATCATATGAAGAATGGGTCTTAACTCAAGAGGAGGAATAGTATATGGCTCATCATCATCATCAGGTATAGTGGTAGTGTGAGGTCTCGCCTGAGCACCGGCCTGATCCGCTAGAGGGAATCGGGATGCTCATTTGAGTTTAGACTCATGATGGAACCCTCGGATTTGGATTTGGTTGATTTTAAAAATACTTTTAGGAGTCGCCACCTTAATTTTATTTAGTTGAAAAAAACCTGACTCCAATTTATTAATTTTGCAATTAATTTACCCAAAGATAAAAATCACTAGCCTCAAACTAGGTTGAACTCGGGGACTAGGTTTTTGGTTTTAAATAATCAAAATTTGACTCTTAAGTTTAATTTTACTTTAAAAAATTGATTTCATGGATGACAAATATTAAATGAAAATTATAATGCATGAGTATGGTATGAGTGCAAGGTGAAAAATAAAATATCTACAAATTAAAAAGAGAAAAAGAGATTGATAGAGATTTGGATTTGAAGTTTAGATTTACATTCCAAACGTGTCTACGTATCCCATTGAATGGGGATCAAAATCCACGTAGTTCATTTCACGATTAAGTGGAGAGGTTTAGGAGTTAATCAGATTGATTTTGGTTTGGGTGGTTTGAGAGTGAGGGAAAATGGCTGATACCTTTGCTTTTGGTGGACGAAAGATTTTATCGGACCAAAATTCTGTTTTACCGAGACCGAGTGATTGGATGGATTGGAAGATTAATTAATTAATTAAAATGATTAATTAACTAATTAAAATGATGAAAAGGATGGATGGATTAATTAATTAAAAAGATTAATTAATTAATTTGGAGGAAGGGTGAATTAAGGAAAATGATTAATTTGATTTTAGAAAAAGGAATGATTTTTGAAAAAATAGTTATTAATTAATTAATTAAAAAGATTAATTAATTAATTAATTGAGTGATTAATTAAAAAAAGAGTTTTAGTTAATTAAAAAAATTAATTAACTTGGTTAGGGTGAGGTAATTAATTAATTAAAAAGATTAATTAATTAATTAAATAGTGATTGGAGAGAGAAGAAGAGAGGAATTTGAGGATAACAATCTACTCAGATTCAAGAGGTGTGTTGGAATGAAGAATGAAGGGGGATATTTATAAAAAAAGTGGGTGAGAGTAGTTTAGGTAATGAAAATGTGAAAAGACCATAAGGGATAGGGTCAGAAATGACTGAAAATTGGACTGAAAGGGGTAAAAAGATCATTTTCTACGCAGGTGGGGCTTATAGAAGGGTCAAAAGTTCCAGAACCTCGTGCGGCGCCACACCAGCCTTTTGTGGAATGCCACATATGGGGCGTGCAGATCCTCACAGTTCGGACGCTGCGCCGCTCACCTAACATGTGGCATGCCACGTGGTGCTGACACATTTTTTGAGATTTCTATTTTTTTTTTTTTTTGAGATTGGTTGGTATGGAGGAATTTAGAAAATTTGGATGCCTAGTGGCAATGTAAATGAAGCCTAAAAAAAATTTTCTTTCAGGGGTGCTGCCTCTGAACCCCCGCCTGCTAACCACCGTAATGGCTTTGCATAACGCATGAAACTCAGCAAGTGTTAAGGCTATAGTTGGATGATGAGAGTGTAAAATTGAGGGTTCACAGTTGCCCCTTCATCAAAATTGGCTTTGAACAAAAGGTGATTCTGATGATTATGAACATTGGGAAGATGTGTCATGTCAGACTCTGGGCTTGTGTGTTCTTGTTAGGTCCTTTAGGAGAAAGCCCTCTAGGAAAAATAAGGTTTTATCAATGGCTATCGATCTAGCCTTGATATTAGATGCAAGAATAGTCTTGGTTAATTTCAATTAAGGCTATCTGTTCGGCTCTAATGTTAGAGGACAAAGAAGGTTTAGTGAATTTCAATTAAGACTATCGGTTCGGCCTTGATGTTAGAGGATAAAGAAAGTTTGGTGAATTTTAATTAAGACTATAGGTCCGGCCTTAATGTTAGAGATAAAGAAGGTATGGATTAAATATCAATTAAGGCTATCTGTTCGGCCTTAATGTTGGAGATAAAAATGATATGGTGTAAATATCAATCAAGGCTATCTGTCTGGCCTTAATATTGGAGGTAAAAAAGATTTGGGTAAATCTTAATCAAGGTTATCTGTTTGGCCTTAATGTTAGAGATAAAGAAGGTTTGGAGTAAATCTCAATCAAGACTATCTGTCCTTAATGTTGGATGTAAAGATGATTTGAGTAAATCTTAATCAAGTCTATCTGTCCGACCTTAATGTAAAGAAAATTTGAGTAAATTTTAATCAAGACTATCTGTTCGGCCTTAATGTTGGAGATAAAGAAGGTTTGGGGTAAATCTCAATGAAAGCTATCTGTCCAGCCTTAATGTTAGAGGTAAAGATGTACTATTATTGCTAGACAAATGTCTCAAAATTTGTTCATATAATAAATTTTATATTATTTACATAAGAATAATTTTACGTACTATCTGAAGTTTAAACTGAGGTTTCTTGGAAAAAGGTTGAGAGCTATTCTCTTTCATAACTTTTTCTAATGCTGCTATTTGTTGTTTTAAACTTTCAATCTCAAATTATTTCTGGTAGAATTTTTCTGTCAATTTCTTTTCTTTCATCATGGCTTTAATTTCCTCGATTTTGACTTCCAATTGTGATTGAAAAGAAAGATAAAGGTTGTATGCTGCTTTGGACTGGCTGATCATTGTAGTATTAAGATTGTTGACTTGATGTGAAATTTGCTTTACTATAGTTTTAATCCTTTTGACCTATTTTGAGGTTTAAGCTGAGGTTTCTTGGAAAAGGATTGAGAGCTATTCTCTTTCATAGTTTTTTCTAAGGCTGCTATTTGTGCGTGTGCTCACATGCACGCAAATAGGATTAGTAGATTCTTAATAACAGACAATAAGATTGTAGAGCTATGAAAATAATGGCGATTGCAATATCAGATGTATCCAAATACTGTAGAATTTCAAAATATGGGCAAGTACACACACACACACACACACATATATATATATGATTCAAATTTTAAGTGAAGCTCAATTTTATTGTCTAACCCAATATTTTCCTCATTTATGTCAATGAACGACTCTTCCAAATCATTTAAAGATCCAAGTGATTCATCATTGGTAATTTCAATTTGAGGCAAATTAACATCATCTTATTGGAATGGTGTTTGAGATGATGTCTTAATCATATTTCCATCCTTAACTTTACAACTGATTTACCCACCAATTAGCTTTATCTTATTGCAGACTAGGATAAGGAACATAATGCACCTGATAAGCTTGCATAGCCAATGCAAAAGATATATCTATTAAATTTCTACTTGCAGTTAATTGCAATAAGATTATAATTTTTGTGTACTTTCATTCCCACATTTGGCTTTGGATTTACATTTAAATAATACAATTCTTTTAATTAGAAGTGTAGGTTATTCTAAGTGTAGAACCTCAATTAATCAATCATAATGGTCATATGCATTTTCATTATAGTTAGAACCCTTCATATTGATCCCGCTATTGATTGATGGCCTATCAAAACCATGTTTTTTAGTATGAAACTTGTGCCCATTCGCAAAGTATATGAAATAAATTGTCACAGTCTGTAACAGACACTTAACGAGGTCAATAATGAATTGATTTGTGATTCCATTTGTAGGATCAGTAGCCTATAAGATATAAAACTAATAATTTAATAATTCCTTACATTTAAAAAAAATTAAATTGAATATGTTACCTTGAAAGAATCAAGTATACACTCACATATTACTCTAACCATTTAGAAAAACCTATTTTCAATTTCACATCAATATCTTCATTTGATATATTGGGGATGGTCTGCTTCAATATGTTAATATATAGCCTTAGTGAAATTTAAAACAAATCAGTATTAGTTGAACATTTTAAAAGGTAATTATACATCGATATGTTTACAACTATGTTACTATAACTTACTTGGCATATTGTGCTACTTCAATGCAATTGAGGAGAATGTTGGTCTGAGCTGCATTGTATTCTTCTTCGGTTAATATTCTTTTTTAGATTGACCAAATAGTCTACCTGAATGAGTAAATATTGACAAATTCTCAGGTATATTAGCTCCTTTAGTCATTTTGCCATTATCATTATGAGATACTCTTCTTTGCCTTGTATAAATATATGGTTCAAAATAATAAGAGCAAAATGATGAGGCTTCTTCAATTGAATAGGCATTGTAAATAGAACCTTCAACTCTTGATTTATTCTTGACATTATGTTTCAAATGAAAGAAATCTATAACAGAAAGATAATAAAAAAATATGAATTACACAAAAAATTGATAGTTTAAATGTAAGTAAAAAAAGACACAAAGAATTTATTTTTCAAATGGATACATCCATCGGTATTACATAGGGCTTGCTACCATAGCCTTATATGCCAGATGTATTGGTAGATGCACTATTAAGTCAAAGAAACTTAGAGAGAAAATTTGTTCCAATTTACACAAAATCAATGAAATGTCCATGTGAATCCATGCCATGTCTTCCTCCCCAATAATTATTGTAGTAAGTTCTTTAAAACATAAACTCAACTCCATTAGTGTCCAAATTTCCGTTGGCAAAAGTTCGTGAAAAATAATAGGAAGTAATCATTGCACAAACATGTGACAATCATTATTTTTCATTCCATCGAGCCATTTTAGAACTTTTCAGCCATTTGCATAAGATTTGATTACTCTGCTTATCCAGTGTATACTTAGCCTTAGGATGTTTTCCTATTGCATTATCTCATTGTTACTTTGGACTGCAACATAATTGCTTTAAGTCTTCTTTTTATTTGGCATTATTTTTGGATTTACATCTATATTCATAATCATGTTAAAAATATTCTTAAACATATTTTTTTCAATGTGCATGACATCTAACTTGTGCTTTATCAAATTGGTACTCCTGTAATGTACTTCTTTTCTTCCACCCAAGTCCACATATTTCTGCAATTTGTGCATTTAACTCATTAGACCCAACTTTTGTCATATATATTAATCTCAAACTTTTGGTTTTCACAAATATCTCAATACTTGACCATATAGGTGGAGCCAAGTCATCAACTGTTCGACTATTAATAAACCCAGTCTTGTTCCATCTAAAATAATGATTGTGAGATAAGAATTTGCGATGATTATTAAACCTTGATTGCTTACCACCTTTAGGAAGTGTGAAGGCATCAATATGTTTTATATAATATAGACAAGCAAGTTAGACAACATACTGAGAGCAAGAAAATCACTCACCATCCACATTAAAATATCTCACATTGGAAAATTCTACTTCGTTGAAACATCATATGTCTCCACTCAAATTTTCCATAATTATTTCAATTCTGCAACTAAAGGTTGCAAGAATTCATCCAACTTTTGTTTGAGATTATTTGATCTAGGAACTAGTATAAAAAGAAACATGTATTCCTCTTTTATACACAATCCTAGAGGTAGATTATATGATGCGACTATAATTGGCCAAGATAAATACTGTTGTCTTGATTAACTTAAAGGTTGAAAACTATCAGTGCATAATCCCGATAAAATATTGCAAATTTTAGAAATGAACAGTGGATTCATTCGATTGAAATGCTTCCATGTATTTGAATGTGAACAATGTTGTATCACACCATCTTTTTTCTCATGCTCTGCATGTCATCTAAATATTTGGCAGTTACTTCAAAAGCATATAGTATCTAAAGCTTTAGAGTCAAAGGAAAGTAAAACATTTTCTTAAATAAAACTTCTGTTTTAGACGTACTAGCAACTCGATGTCCAAGCTCATATCTAGGAAAATTACAAAACTTGCATGTCTTTGAATTACTGTCATCAACCTAGTATAACACGCAATTATTCTTACAACAGTGAATCTTCTCCACTAGAAGTTCCAAACCTTACATCAACTTTTTTTTTTTTTTCATTTACCTTGCATCAACTTCTTAGTGCTATAAAAATTATCTACCATCGTATTATCCTCCAATAACAACTTGTTATATCATTGCAATATCTCATCATAACACCTTTCAAATAAATGGTGCTTAGATTTGATATTAATAGCCATGCAATAAAGGATAACCATATAATATAACATTGTATATTCATACTTCTACTGAAATTTCAAAAACATCTCCCTATAATTCTCGTAGTGCACCAAATGAAAAAATCATAAATTAGAATATTTTTTTAATATTCAATAAGAGGACATATAAAAGATAATAACCGAAATTTAAAAAAGGCAGTTTGAAAGAAAATGTGTATAGAAAGTTATATTAGACAATGAAATCTCTAAATTGTTTATATTAGATAATGAAAATTTTAAACTATCTACTTTAGACAATTCAATATCTTCTCATCATCTGATAAAATGAAGACTAAATGGGTATTTATGATTAAACCTATATATATGTTGTGCGATTTCTGCAAGTGCACATGTTGTGAATAAGTAATATAGTAGTAAAATAAGTGTCGATCCCACGAGGAAGGGTTGATAATTACCAAAATGATTGAATATTTTATTATTTGGACTATCATTTAAAAAGTCTTGTGATTTAAATTAAACTAGATATTCAGTGCTATTGTATAGGTAACTAGAGTGTGAATATTTGAACTAAAAAGATCACTTCAAGATAAAATTCCCAAGTAAGTGGTGGAGTCACAGCGGTCCCACTTAAAAACTATTTTCCTAAACAAAATATTATCAAGATAAATATTTTAGTAGTGCAATAATTCACTAAATCTATACCCAACAATAGAAAAATTAATTATAAAATTATTTTAGACAAAATTTAAAATAATTCAACATATGTAAATCCTAGGATTTAAATTTCATCAAATAATTACCTATGGTGTTCTTATGTTTTCTTGATTGGTTTAATTTTATTAGAATTAATGATTAGATTTCCCTTAATTATATGAAATTCTCTCTCAAGATAAATCACAAGTATTTATGTTAACCTTATGTCTACTTTCGTAATCACAAACAACAATATAAATCTATTAAATTTTATAGAAATCCTTTTAACAATCACAATAGAGTGTTCTTATCTCTAAGCAACACGTACTCTAGGTCTAATAGCTTAATAAACTAATATTATACTTTCACTCTCGCTATTTCACATAATATCTTTAAATATGTAAATAGTGATCAAGTATTCACAAGCATTAAGTTTTAAGATAAAAGATTAATTCCAATAATCAAAACACTTAATCAATCAAACATATAACACCATAAAATAATCAAGAGATTACATCTAAATTCTAGAAAAATAAATCTAACTACTCATATTTAAAAGGGAAGAAACAATTAATTTAACAATCAATATATTAAAAAAAAATTATAATAACTTATAATTGAATTCAAAAATAAAGTTTAGAAGGAACTTGTTTTGGGATACAATTTTTTATAAACTCAAGCTCCAAAAACTCATCATCTTGATCAAAATAACAAAAAAAAAAATCTACTCTAAAAAAATATATGTAACTTCTTTTTACATCTATTTTTTATTCTACTTGAATTGTGATTTTAGAGATGAGAGATAATGCCTATTTATAAGTAAATTTCATCTTCATTTTTAATCATATTGCATCATTATTTTCATGATATCATCGTCTGTATCATTAATTTTATGACATCATCACCTGCATCATTTATAAAATGACATTATTATCTGCATCATTTATAAAATGACATTATTGCTTGAGTCATGACATTATTGCAACATTATGACATCATTTTGATATGCAAAAATAAAATAAAATAAACTAAAAACATATTTTATTTATTTATAAATTGTAAAACTATTTATTTTTAAAAATAAGTAATAATATTATTACATTCTCGATAACTAAACTAAAATTTGAATTCAAACAAATAAAATAACTCTAAAAATATAGAGTTATCAATATATTAGACATTTTCAATGAATATTTAGGGATTTTTGTAATTAAGTGTATTATTGAGCTTTTGATTGTGCAAAGTCCAAAAATATAGTTACAACTAATTAACAATTGTATTAACAATACTACATTGATAAAATACTAAATTCACAAAATATTAAATTTACAACATAATAAATTTACAACATAAATTCACAACATAGAATAATAAATTCACAATATAAATTTCTAGCTCTTACTTAATTTCTATAATCTTATAATTTATTTTTTTTAATTTTTTGGAATTTATTAACTTTTTTACATGACTTTTTATGAAATGGTTGGTAATTAAATTTTTTTAATACTAATTTTAATTTTACCATCAAGTTTATTTTTGCTCTTAAATTTATTTTTCTTTTATTTTTTACTCCTAGTTTTTTTCTTTACTTTCATTTTTATTCTTATTTTTATTTTTTCTTTATACTTTTGGATATTAACTGACTTAGTTTTTAAGGTTATTTTTTAATTCTTATTCTATTATTACTATTAATTTGTTTTTACTTTCATTTTTATTATTATATTTTTATAATTTTGGATAATTTTATGGCATGCTTGGTTTTTAATTTTTTTTTTAATTTTAATTTTAATTTTTTTTATCACTCATAATTTATTTTTACTTCCATTTTTATTCTTATTTTTATTTATTTTTATCATTTTAGATACCAACTTAATTTTTTAATTAAAAAGAATTTCGTATCATGTTTGCTTTTTAAGGTTCTTATTTACTTTTATTTTTATTCTATTATTACTCTTAATTTATTTATACTTTCATTGTTATTCCTATTTTATTTTAGTTTTCTTTATAATTTCGGTTATTCTCTAACTTGCTTGCAATAATCAAATTCAATTAAATGCATATAAAATATATGCCTATTGTAAAATATCATAAAAAAAATATAAATATTAATAAATACAACAATATACATACAAAAATTTCACCAAAAAATTTAATATACCTACCTCTTGTAGCGCAGAAATTCGATAAACACAATGGAAAAAATAAAAGAAACTTAAATAAAATTACAAGTCAATTAAAAAATCAAAACTAAAAATTATAACTTAAAAATCTCAAAAATTCATTAAATTCCATATAAATTACAAAATAATTAACAAATTATAGAAATATATAAAATTACATAAAAAATAAATTATAGAAATGTAAAATAAATACATATTCCATATGTATTCTCCAAAATTTCACTAAAACATTCTCAATAAAAATAAAAGATTAAAAAAAAATTCCATATATATTCCATTTTATACAAGTTATAAAAATCAAAAACAAACTAAAAAATTAACAAGATAACAAATTACAAATAAAATTTTCAAAAAATACCAATATTACAAAAAATACAGATTACAAAAATTCAGAAAAGTAATAATTTAACATAAAATACCAAATTATTAAAAAATTAACAAAAACTAATAAATTACAAAAAAAAAAAAAATTACCCACACTACAAATTATACAAAAATGCCCAAATTAACAAATTATACAAAAAATATAAAAAGATTAACAAATTATACAAAATACCCAAATTAGCATACATATTAATTAAGCAAGCATTTATAAAACAAAATTGATAAAATACACAAATTTATTAAAAAGATTGAAAAAAAAATATAAACCTTGTTGAAGGACGGTGAAGAATGGAGATACTAGCTGGAGCACTGACTAGAGTAATAGTAGAGAGAATAACATAAAAATTAAAAGAAAAGACTAATTGAACTCAAAATAAAAATTAAGAAAATATAGAACTAAAATAAAAAAAAAATGCATACCTAAGCAATGACCAGAGCAACGAACGACGGTAGATGGCTACAATAGCATAGACAAAAACTAAGGAAAAAAGAAAGAAAGAAAAGAAGAAGAAAACAGAAGGAAGAAAAATGGGACATATGTGATTTATATAAATTATTTACCAAAGGAATGCCACGTGACATTAGTGATTCTGTCAGTAATAACTTGACAAATAATTTAGAAAGGTTAATTTATTTACGAACAGATTACCAATAAACCATTTGTGGCACGTGGGGTTCCATCGGTAGCCAATTTAATTTGCCACAATTTTTCACGCATGACTTTTAGGATACATTCTTTCGGTAAACGGTTACTAAATCGTTGGTAAAAATTCATGCCACTTTTTTCCATTCGATATTTTCAACTGAAATTTTCCATTAGCAAATATCGACAAGTTACTGTAGGTGTTCAGTCAATATGTTCATTTATTTTTCTATAGAATTTTGTCGGTGATGCAATAGTAATTACCGACAGTTATTGTTTCATCGATAGTACATCAATTTCTTGCAATGAATATTCAAATCTAATATTTCCTACTTCTCACATCTTCCCATATCTTTAAATAAAGTAAAACAACAAACCATGTATCATACCTAATTTACTAAACCAAAGAATAAATTCAGTGTAAAACAATAAAAATTATAAAAATTAAAAGAAAACTAATACCAAATAAAGATTTCTACAACATGTATAAAACACTCAAACTGTTATAAACTTAATAAAATCATGAAATTACTCTTATTTAGTTGATTTCTATAATAATGTTTTTAAATTTAATTTCCATAAATTTTAGCCTTGGTTATATAATATAAGCATCCCTATAAATCCCTTACTAGCAAGTAAATTTCACCCATCATCCTCCAACAATCGACTAATGCACACTTTTATCCTTTAATTTTAAAATGTGAAAGAAAAGTTACTCAATTATGCTACCTTGCAACCAGATGGTCCTTCCATCCATGTTCCATAAGCTGAGCTAACGGTAGGCTTACGTGGCACCCCCAGCTTAGTTTTTTAGTATTATTTTTCCACCTTAGATTTGTTTGCAGGTCCCTTTCTCTCTATGTACATGAGCAGCCATTTAATTCCCCTCACCCGTTTACTCTAGTTATTTTTAAATTGAAGCTTTTGTAGTCATTCCCAATTCTCTCTCTCGATTTTATCTATTCTTCTTCAAACAGTGGATTGTTAGGGTATCCCATATATCATTGATCAAGTTAAAATCCTTCTGAATCACAATTACTCATACACAAGTAGATAGTTATTATCACATGTGGGAAAAGTACAAAGCAAAGTCTTGGAGTTATATAGGGCGGATCTACTTAGGTTAGTGGTCCTAAATTTGCAGATGGTGCCAAATGAAGTAGGTTTAGAAAACATTAATAACACATCTGTCACTATCGTTTACATTGATATTAAATTGATTATGGAATTTTGATAATAAGTTTCGCGAGTGGGTTTGGGGCGTGGGTCTAGGAGTAGGTTTGGATCAAATTGATATTGTTGTAGTTAGTACATATGTGTGATCAAGACTATAACCATTATAAGGGATAAACTGAGAACATAGTATGTTAACATAGTATGTTTATTATATTATCAAATGAATTAGTATGATTTCAAGGGATAAACAAAATATGAGTAGATATATAATGAATACAATGAATATTGTATGGTGAGTAGCTTAAAAGATTTAAATGTGGTTCTTTTTATTACTATGACAGATGGAACTTTCAATATAAAAATTCATTACGATAGGGGTGAAGGGGTAAACAATATATTTTGATGGTGAGGTGTGTGAAATGTTGGGCTGTGATCCTAATATTATGTCTATCCTTGAGATTGATGACATGTTGCTTAGTAATAGTGTAAAAGGGAACCTGAAGTATTGGTGGTGTATGCCTACTAAGCGTTATAGTGATAGATTGAGGTTAATTGATGGTGACTCTCATATTTATGAGATGTGTTTAAATTGATTTGTTTGGGGAAGTGGATGTGTATGTTGAGCATATTAGTGTAGAACAAATTTATAAGGAAGCCTAAGCATGTGTTAAAACTCATTCTATTCTTATTGAAGAAATAGATGAGTCAATCATTTGTACTAGTACCTATTATGTTGTAGAGAGTGAGAAATGCAAGTGATCAGGGAAGAAAGCAACCATTACTATTGCATCCTATAATGAAAACATGGTACCTAAAGTAGCTAGGATAGATCTTCCTGAATATAATGCAGCAAAACTAGAATCTAATGAAAATACTATAATTGAACCGCATGCAAATGAACAAAAAGCAGATGTACTTGAAACTATAGCTGATGAAGGGCAGCCTAGATCAAATTTCTTCAGGTCATCATTAGTGTTATTTCCTGAAGCTGATGGGCTGAAATTTGATGACCCAGATTATGACCTTGTAGATATGGATGATGATCTACAAGATGTATTAGCTGAGAATAACACAAATATTAAGTCCAAAACTGCTTCCAATGCACAAAATAGACCAAGAGGTATACCACTAACAAGCAATTATGATGTGAATTATCCAACATTAGATAGCTTAGGCTTGGAAGAATTAAATAATGAATCAGAATATGCACCTACTGAAGCGTTGCATAGTGAGTTTGATTCAGATGAGGAAAACAGACCAAGATTTTCTGAGTTCAATGCACATAGGGATATGGATGATCCTACTTTTAAGGTAGGCATGATTTTCAAATATAAAGAAGAGTTTAAGGATTCAGTGAGAAATTGAGGGTTTAAACATAAGTTTCAACTATGATTTAAGAAAAGTGATAATGTAAAGGTAGAGGCAATTTGCAAAAAAGATTGTGGTCGGAGGATATATGCATCTAAAAAAGACCGAAAAGAAAAAAATGACCTTACTTTTTAAATTAAAGTGGTTAACTTAAAGCACAAATCTGTAATGGTTTATAACAATTTTCACTTGACATCAATATAGTTTGCTAGGCATTATATGGAAATAAGGGATAATCTAACATGATTGACCACTTCTATTATTTTTAGGGTTGTAAAAGGGTTTAGATACATTATTAGGAGAATAAAAGCATAGAGAACAAGAAATATTGCTTTGCAAAAAATCAATAGGGATGAGACACAACAATAGACTAGGCTGCATGATTACAGGCTGAAATTATAGCAGTGCCAAGTTCAAAGAAGAGAAAGGTAAGTTTGAGGGAATTTACATATGCCTTACTGGACTAAGATCTGGATTCAAAGTAGGATGTAGACCAATTATTTGCTTAAACGGTTGTTGGCTAAGGGGAGCTATGAATGCCAACTTCTATTGCTATTGGTATAAATCTAAGTGATTGTATCTATCTGATTGCTTATGTTGTTGTCAGAACAAAGAACAAAGAAAATTGGGGATGGTTTTTATCTCATTCAAAGGCAGATATAGAGATATTCAACTCACACCAGTGGACTTTTATGCCAGATAGACAGAATGTAATTATTTTGAACTTACCAATTTAAATGGGGTCTATAGAATGTCAATTCACAAAGTAATATCAAATTTTTGTGGTTTTGTATGCAAGGCCTTTTTAGTATTATTAATGGTATGTTCCTAAATACTGAGCATAGAATGTGTTTTAGACATCTATGGACAAATATGGTGGCTCTTTTTAAGGGGAAGGTATATAATGATCTACTCTGGGATTATGGAAGAGCTAGTTATATGAGTTGACTTCAAAAATGCCTGGATGAAGTTGAGAAAAAATCATCTAAATATACAGAATGGCTGAAGGCTAGGCCTTATGAGAATTAGAGTAGAACTTGCTTTAAAGATGACACCAAATGTGACATTATACTAAATAACATTGTGAATGCTTTAATAGATATATTTTGGAAGAAAGAATCAAGCCTATCATCACTATGTTTGAAATGATATAGAATCAATTGATGCAAATGTTTGCAAAGAAGAAAGCAGATCTCCGAAAAGACAAGATGAAGGGAAAACTTTTATGTCCTAATATTCAAAAGAAGTTAGACAAAATTAAGGAGATTTCTAGTGATTATTTTTCAACATTTGCAGGATCCCCTAGAGTGCAAGTGTATGGAAAAGGTTACCAATTTGTTGTGGATTTGGAAAAGCATAGCTGTATAGGATCTCACATGTATCCCATGTGCACATGGTGTAGCTATAATATTTGGGCAAAATGAAGAACCAAAGAATTATATTCATCAGTTATACCATGTTGATAATGCTCTTAAAGTTTATAGTAACACCATTGAACCAATCAATAGGCATGAAATGTGGCCAAAGGCTAATGGAAGAATGAAGATAACAACACCATATGTGGTTCTCAAGAAGAGAGAGAGGAAGCCAATTGCAAGAAGAAAAAATGCTAAAGAGATAAAGAAAGCTTCAAATAAGGGGTCTGTATAACAAAAAAGGAGAAAGGAAATTCAGTGAGTGGTGATACAGAACATGGAGCTAGGAAATTAAGGAAAAAAGGTTTGGTATCTATGAGATGTACCTATTATGGCCAGATTAGATATAATAAAAGGTCTCAGACTCCATAAGAAATTATAAGCACAAGTCAATAAATATGCTAAACATATTTGTTGTATTGATGTATCGTACAATGTGATAGTTGAGAAAAAAAATTAGAAATCCTATTGCTAGGTCGAACAACACTAGGTATATGGGACAACAATGAGAGCATCTGGAAAAGATGCTGGGGAGCATCATCGAATCCAAGAAATGACTTTGCTTTGCATAGTGGTCTAATGGTAATCAATATTCAAATACCTAACTTTATTGATATTTATAGTTTATGTATTATTATTATTATTATTTTTGCAATTTGATGGTTGTCTTTTGCCTAATCATAGTCAAGCACTGATGCCATGCAAGTCGTAATCACTGACACATTAGTCTTTATTGATGTCAATGTAATTTTTTTATATGATGGATAGGAATTTATATTTATTTGTTTTTTCTAACTTTTGAACATTAAACGGCAGACATCAAATGATGGTGGTTCCAACGCTTCATAGATGCCTATCAATGTATCTTCCATTAGACCACTTTATCCTCAAAATGAAGTCAGCAGAGCAATTTGACTTAAGATAGCTAGTCATATTTTAATTTCCAAAATACCAAGAGATATACTTCAAGAATGTAGCATCCATATATGGATAGCTGGATTTTTTTTTTTTTTTGGTTTTCTGTACAATCTGAATGGTATTGCAATTATGATGTTATTATTATGAGCTATATCATTTTTCTGGAAACAAAATTTATATCTACTAGGGAGGTGACATGAATGTCGCCCATGTACATCACCTCACGGTTTCAAATGCCAAAAACAATATGCAAGTATGTTAAGTTTTAATGTTGAAATTTCAGTTAATGTATGGATGCTTAATATGAATGGAATTTATATATTTCAGTATATTTAATGGTTAATCATTAAAATAATTTATTCTTTGTGATTATTCAAATGTAATCTTATGTGAACTTTATATATGAACAAGTGTTTAGCCTTTGACAGTTTTCATAAGAGCAACAAAATTTTATTGCATATGATGTTCACACAAGTTAAAAAATGGACTGACGCCCGTTAAAATTTCTTAACGCCAGTTAAGTTTTCTTAACCCTGGTTAAATTTTCTTAACTTTAGTTATTTTCCAAAAACTTATAATGGCCAAATTGTCATAGGAATATACAATAATGGTAATTAAAATTTCTTAACTCAGTTAATTTCTCTTCATCCCAGTTAAATTTTCTTAACTCCAGTTATTTTTCAAAAACTTATATGGCCAAATTTTCGTAGGAATATACAATAATGATAGTTAAAATTTCTTAACTCCTATTAATTTTTCTTGACCCCAGTTAAGTTTTCTTAACTCTAGTTATTTTCCAAAAACTTATAATGGCCAAATTTTCATAGGAATATATAATAATGGTAGTTAAAATTACTTAACTCCATTTAATTTTTCTTAACCCCATTTATATTATGTGAAATGATGTAGTTATTTTTAATTGAGGTAATTGTTACGCCCATTACTTTCCTAATAACGCCGGTTAAGCACTAGATATTTAAGCGTGTCGAGTCTTTCAAATTCAAATTCATGCTAAAACCTCAACCATCATCACTTTTCCCTTGTAACCCACTCAAAATGTATTTGATTATTGTAAAAGTTACTAAATTCTCAGTCTATTCCTTCGACAATCAATCATGGTGAGGACTAAAAAAGTTTATAAAGGAAGCAAGAAAGGAAAGGGAAAGGACATTAATAATGCTTCCATATCAAGATATGAGCCTAGCAAAGGCTGATGGGGTCTTTCATTTTCAAATCCCACTCACAAATCAAGGTTTGATATGCTTCTCCAGTTGGGAACCCCGTAAGTGCTCGTAATATAGATTTTAATGTATTTGATATTTTAGGCCTTAAAGAATCGATTGAGAAATATTGCAAGGATTTTTTTGGAGGCTTATTTCTTGTGAATTTAAAAGAAGATGTTTATAAAAAAAAAACCTTGTATATGGGTTCTTTAGTACCCTTCAAGTGGATAACCATGATGTCATGAGTTTTAATTTTAAGAATGAAAATAAAAATTTAGTACTCAATGATATTGGAATGATTTTCCACCTAAATCACACTGGGTATTTTAAAGTAATAAAGGAATGGAAACCCTCTCTTACGTGAAAATACTTGACTGATGAAGAAGAATTTAAAGGTCATACTTCAAAGGTTTCAAAGTTTAAGTTTTTGGGATTAAGAGTTTTTCATCAATTTCTCACATTCTCCATATTTGCAAAAGGAGGTTGTAATGGGACTGTTAGTAAAAAGGAGTTGTTTGCAATTCATTATGTAATCTAGAATAAGACTTTTGGTATTACAAGGTGGTTTGCCAAGGCTTTTTGGGATGTGGCTATTACACATAAAGGAAGATTATTCCTTGGCATGTATGCTACTACCATAGCCAAACACTTTAATGTTATTGAGGAATCAGATGAAGAATTTAAAATTACTAGCACTCCATAGAACTCTATTAACATAACTACTTGCGTGATATGAAAATCGCTAAGTATAATTTGAAAGAAAATAAGTGGGAAGTGGTGAGAAAATAGGTAAGGGTTGACGAGTGTTCGGATGAGGAAGATGAAGATGATGATGAGGATGAGGATGAGGATGATACCAATGAGGAAAATGAAGCTACAAATGAATGAAATGACCTATCTATAATAAAAAGGCAACGTGGTGAATCCCTATCCATTGCCACTGACACTAATGCTCCTACCTCTTCAGCTGCTCATGACAACAATTATTCATTTGATATTCAGCATATTATGGATCGCTTTAATATGCTTGAGCAATCAATGACAAAGAAGTTTTACATGCTTCAAGATTCTCATAGCTTTTTGACTAAAAGGATTAATGCACTAGAGACTAATCAAACAAGAAATGGCATAGTCATTGCGACTATTGCAAGGTGATATTGCCTTTGGCGCCTCAAAAATCGATTTTGCCTCTGATATGAAAAAGTCTTCCAAACCAATGACCATGCTCCAACTGCATCATGAGTTCAATCATCTTATATGTTAGCTACTTTTGTAGGTGATTGTATTTAGTTACTTTTGTAGGTGATTGTATTTTGTTTAATTTGGCACATTTACAGTTTATTGTTTACTTTATATGTTTCTAGTTTTTGTAAGTTTTGGTACTACATACCTTAATGTTAATAAGTCAGCAGGAATATCAAGTTTACTTTTATTCAACTTTCTAACTTTTAATCTATCATTTCAAATTTATATGTCTATTTAGTGCTTTTGTTATGGCTGGCTAAGGTAATGTTACCTTAAAAAAAATTCATAATAGTCAATATTAAAATTGATGATACTAATTAAATGTTTAACTCCCATCATAGTATATTCTAATGGCAATTAAATTAATTTTGAGCCATCATTAATTATTTTTAAACTAAATTAACTGCCTTTAAAATTTAATTAACCATAGTCAAAATAGTACTCACCTCCGTTTGTTCCTTTTTTATATTTCATTTGTTTTAGCCATTGAGTTATTGTGATCGACAAGAACCAACACCAACTTAAATTGTTAAATACATTCCAATAATTCATCAACTTCATATATAATGTTAGTATGACTTAACCACATATCTACCTAAAACATGAGATTCTAAAAGGTATATCAAATATCAATCCAGTTAAATTACCTTACATTACATGACCACAATAAGATCCCCTTTCTATATAAACATTCTATCTAGTTTCATTGCTCACTGCAACCTTTTCTACAATTTATTGTTCTCCTTGTCTAGTCTCTTTGTATTCCTTAAGAGTGTATTAATCAAATTTGTTGCATGTTTAGGAAACTCTAGATTGACCTAAACAAAGAGCTTGCATTTTCCACGGGGTGTCTACAATAGCCATATCACAAATTTATCAACATCCAATAATCAAAACTAAAATTTTTACAAATTATATACAACTATTCACGAACAACAAGAATTAATAGTACTCAACCCATAGTTCTTGCATCCATAAAATCGGTGGCCAAGGGTAACTTCTATCCAAGACGTCCTCAGGGATGCCTCTTCTCCACATTCATAGATGGGTGTTCCAAATTAAGCAAGAAACTCAGCAATAATATCAACTTAGCTTAACTAACCTTGTGAAGAATTAGGTTGGCTAGTAGACATCTGCGAAGATGATATTAACATCACATTTAGTGGTCTTGACTGAAGAAATGAATTTTGGAGCAAATAATTTCTAATTGAAACTAAATTAGGGTTCATTGATGAGAGTACGATGGGCAGATAATTATCAGATTAGTCAAAATCACTTCTTCACACAAGGAGAGAGAGAGAGAGTTTAATGTACGAGTAAGCTTACGTGGCATTACAAATAATAAAAATTGCAAAAGGGGTTGCCATATAAGCCTGCCGTTAGTTCAACTAATGAAACATGGATGGAAGAACTATCCAGTTACAAGGTAGTATAATTGAGTGGTTTTTCTGTCACATTTTAAAATTGAAGGACGAATGTGTATATTAATTAATTGTTGGAGGATGATTGATGGAATTAACCCCTTACTAGCTAGATAAAGATAAATGATAGAATTCACATTTTCCTTTCAAAATTATGCATAACGTAATAACGCTTAATTAATTAATTCTAGGTTTAGGATTGCTACTTGCACTTTCTCACTTGTTTTTCTCATTTGCGGCCCAATTGTCAACGTGGGACATAAATTCAGTTTTGGTTGAATACGAAAATTTAACTTTTAATTTGAGTTAATTTAGGGTCTGTCAATCAATTAATATTAACACTTTAAAAAAATTAATAGAGTTAAAAAATGGAACCCACTTCATATTTTAAAATAATAAAAAATATTTATTAAAAAATCAAAAGTTTAAATGATAAAAAATTCAAAATAAAAATTAAAAACAAAACCTTTAAAAGCAACAAAAAATTCAAAAACAAATATGTGAAAATTTGATGGATAAGTTTTTTTTATATGAAATTATAAAATAAATATAAATTCTGCTATAATAAGATTCTATTATGCAATAATAATAATAATAATAATAATAATAATAATAGATATCTAATTTAGAAAATATAAAAAATTAGTAAGGGTGTGTTTATCTATCAATATATTATTCTCTCTTCTTATATTTATACGTATTATAGATATAGAAGGAAGCATCTTACAAAGTGTTCTAAGGCTATCACTGGGCTACACAAGGTTCGGTTTGGGTGATTTTAAGGTTTTTTCCAAACTGGATAGATAATAATGGTTTGAAAAAACTAATTTAAACCAACCCAAACTGCTAAGAATAATTGAACCATCTAATGTTTAGGTAGTTTGATTTAATATTGGCGGATTATTAGTTTTAAAATCTTAATATATTATTTTTTATATTACACTTGAAATAAATATAATTATTTAAATCATAATAAAATTATTAATAATTTTTAAAATTATTAATAATACATCAAAATTTTATTATAAAAAATATATCTTCAATTTAATATACTAAAACATCTACTAAATACAAAATATAAATATAAAAATATATAGTCTTGTGTATATATAATATATGGTGGTTTAGTTCAATTTGATTTGATAGTTTTGAAAAATAAAATCATAACCAAATCAATCTTTCAATTTATAAAATTATTCAAACCAATACAAGTATAAAACCATGGTTTATGGTAAAATTGGTTTGAATGGTTCGGGCGGTTTATGAACACCACTAGCTACAGTTTGAGCTCTCAACAATTAGCATGTGAAGTTTGATAAATTCAACGTTCGAAGTGGCATTCTAAAATTCAATGGCCAGCAGTTTAAAATTATAATTGAAATACTGAAAGCTAAAATTTATAGCTGTTAGCATTTAATTCTCTAATCATTGATTGCTAACCGCTAATCGATTTAATTCTCTAATCATTGATTGCTAACCGCTAATCGATAATAGCTGGCCTATGCTAAATCAATAATAATTACATAATTAAATTGCATAAAAAAATTAAATGATGAAAATTAAAACAAATGATAATCCACTAATCTATCTAGTATAATAATTACTTTTACTAAGCATTTTAGCTAGTTTTTACTTTTTTAAAAAAATTTTAAAATTTCAATTTTGCTAAAATAATTTGATTTTATCGAATTTCTTATCATATATAATTAAATTTAGAAAGAACAGGGTTATAATTTTTCAAATGGTACATATTTACTTCTAGAATGTAGAAATGTTAACTACATTTCTAAAAAAAAATTTAAATAAATAATTTTTTGATAAATGAATACTTGTCAAATATAGAAATAGAATTAGTTGATTAATTACTTTTTTAAAATTATATTTATTTATTTCTTTAATAGTGGTGAATATTAACAAATATAACATTTTAAAAATTCTCATAATTTAATGATGATAGAATTGTAAATGAAAATGATAAAATTAATAGATGGAATCACAGAAATCATCTGGGGAGTGCTACATAAATTTTATAAATTTGGACAGAAATTATTTGACAGAAATCACTTAAAACGATTGGAATAGTACTAAGTCAAAACTTGCTGTTTAAAAGTAATAGTGTGTCGTGACATATTTTTAATATAATTTTTGAGGGAAATTTTTTTAATATAATTTCATTTTAATATATTAATTATGATAAAAAATTTACAAATTTAAAAATAAATATATCAAATATTATAATCACAATTTTTTTTTATGCAACAACAGGAACAATTACATAACTAGTACCTATACTTTTTAAAATATGCTACATTGATTTTTGAACAATTTTTTATTATGATGAATTTCTCTTTTTTTTTAAATAATATTATATAAGTGTTTTTAATTATTTTCCGGTCACTAAAGTGAAGATTTATAAATCTAAAATCTTTAAAATTAGAGAAAGGGTAATAAAAAAACTTCTGAATTATACAATATCAAGAGAAGATTTTAAATAGAGCTGAAGAATTACAAATCAAGAAAGATGGAAGTTACAAATCTCCACTCCAATGATCGAAAAATAGCTAAAATACCTATATGATACTATTATTTTTAAAAGTTAAAAAACTCAATCATAGACTTAAAAAATTATCCAGCCACTAAAATAACATATTTTAAAAAATTAAAACATGAGTAGTGTAATTTTTCCGTTCCAATATTATAAAAATATTTCGGTTGAGCTCATTTCTTTTCCTTGTGGTTACTATTAGAACACAAGCAAGGAACTGAAAACCACAACTATGTGTGTTCCTGGCAATGATGGAGTTAGGAGGTCGAGGGGCCATGGCCCGCTAATTTTTGAACATTTTAACATATAATATATTAATTTACATAAAAAATAAAATTAGCCCCTTAATTTTTGAAAATTTCAATATATAGTATGCTAAGTTACAGTACACTAATCTATTAGGCTAACTATTTAAAATTTAATAATTATACTTAATGATTTTTTTTTAATTATGAGTCAAATTGACATATAAGTAATTTATTGACTTAATTGATATATTTTTATATTCAAAATATTTATATGTTTTTCATTTAAATAGGTAGATATTAGTAATAAAGTTCATATTTGGCCACCTAAGAAATAATTTTGGCTCCATATTGCTTTTCAAACAATTAAATTCTTCTACTAGTTAATTTTTTATTTAATTTAAATAATTATATGGTTCAAAATTTCACAATAAGATTAATAATATATAATATATATATTTAAAATATTTACTACATTTTCTGCAATATAAAAGAAGTATATAATATAATTTCTGTAATACTTTGATGGGATTTTTTATAGTATGATCTTGAGGATTCCACCCAAGTTAATAAAGAGATGAGCAAACTTTTTTGTCAACTAGACTAACCCTTGATGTTGTTTAACCAGTTTTTGGACCTTTAATCATCAATTACTAATAATTAATAGGTAAATTATTATTTTGCCTCTGAAATTTTATTTGATTAATGAAGAAGTAATCTCTCTTTTTTTTTTAGAAATCAATTAAAGGGTTTTTAATATGTTAACTATTCAGCCTTTTTCATTCAAAAAGTGAAAATTTTATTTTAAATTAAAATATAAAAAGATAAATTTACTGTTACCCACCTTTTTTCATAAAAAATAGAAAATAAATTAAATAAAAGAATCATTTTTATCAAGAATTTTTAGTTTTTAGATGAAAAAACTGAATAGTTAACCGATTAAAACTACATGTATCTTTTAATTAAGTTCTCAAAAAGAATATATCATTTCATTTATTATACCAAATCTCAGAAATTAAATAATAAATTACCCATAATTAATTATAATTATTGAACTAAACGTACACGAACAACTTATAGTTAAAGAATTCATAAAAAAAATGCAATGATATTATTTTATATTTAAAGGAAAAAGGGTACTTAATTTCAAACCAGACAAAATAATTTTTTCATAATAGTAGTTTTTACAGGTAAATTAATAATGATATTTTAGATTTAAGAAATTTTATATATATATATATATATTAATGGGAAATTTATTTTTTAATTAAAAAATAAAAGTTATATATTCTTTATTCCCTTACAGTTGAAATAGTTTTCATTTCATTCAGTCGGTAGAGTCCCTAGTCTTAGAAGTAATCAAATCAGGTTTACTCGAAACAATTTACAATTTTTTATTTTATTTTATTTTTTTATATTGTCGGTAGTACTTCGATTCTCTTCTACCTACATTAATTCCATTGAAGCAATTATTATAAGACCACTAGTTTTATTAGCATTAATCCTTTCTTAGCTTTTCCAACATTATTTTCTTTTAACTTTCAAGATGATATTCATCATCAACATTTTTTTATATATATATATATATTTTGAGATGAACACTCATCAACTAGCTTATTCCTTTCAAAAGCTATCATTTTCTTCTTATTATTATATCAATTCTTTCTTGCCAAACCTTCCTTTTTCTTAATTTTCTCTATCAAACAGTGTTTGGATTGCATTAGCCACAGAATGACACACTAAGAAAAAGAAAAAAAAAAAACAATCACACAACAATATATAATAACCATAATGTAGTTATTAATCAAGTGCTTAAATTACATTGCTATTCGATCACGTTAGCCACAGTACGATACACTAAAAAAGAGTAAGGAAATCAACATTCGGTCGTCAAATATTTATCTGTTTGTTGTCATACTGGAAGTTAAACATTCAAGAAAATAAAGTGAGGCAGACAAAAGAAAATGCAAGAACTGAAAATGTAGGAGGTTTATCCGCTCAAACAAAAACACAAGGCAAACATGTTGGCATTGAAGAAGTCTAATATGTTGTTGTAACCCATAATAATAGATAAACAAATGAGCATATAGGCATTGAGCTAGGCATTTAAGCAAGCACCATGCATGCATGTGGGAGACTCAATTCACGCCTACTGTCACTGCAGCCACTAGAGATTGTATGAGCAGTATCACTTGCACCAAGTGGGAGAGTGGCAACAACCCACACAGAGAATAGAAATTGGGTGAAAGAGTCGGTGGCAGAGGCAGGCATTGCCACTCTCTCGTAGGTTCTTGCTGGTGGACCCAACTAATTCTCTCATCCTCAATAGTCAATACCATATGTTTTGTTTCAAAATATATATAAGCGTGTTATAGGTGGAAGGGAGCATCATAACAGCAAACCCATATCAACCACAACCCCTGTTGTATCCCACTCTTATTATTATAATTTTTTTTTTTAAATTAAACTAAATTTCTATTTTTTAAATTTTTTAACTACTCCCACCACCATCTGTGCCTTTAACTGTATAACAACAGAAACATCCGTTTTTCTTATTTAAAAAATGTCTTCTTTTATTTTTATTTTATATATGTTTCCTCTAAGGTTTGTATGGAAATCAAATACTATCATAATTTAAAATTTTAATCTGCTGTATTAAGAAGTAAACGATTGATTGTTGAACAATTACTTAATCTGATGGCAGAAAAGAGAGAATTCCAAACATAAATGAATTTAAATAAAAAAAAATGTATTAACCAATTTTGATTCAAATATTTGTTTAGTAAGTTAAGACGCGGAATTTGTCTTCAAATGTCTGTAATATATTCCCCAAGTTCATGTTAGCTATATTTACTGAATTCTTTATGTGTAATCTTACAATTTCAAAATTAATAGAAAGAATGAAGTATATTGCTATGAATTGTAATTTACGAAAATTCTCACAAAGAACAATTTCATGGCTACTATAAATTGTAATGTGAACAATATATCGAGCTATAAAATATTGGGTAAGCAAGGTAATCTTAGGTTTTAGATTTCCTGATCTTTCTACCATAGAGTTTCTATTAGTAAGGTAAGTTTAGAGTTATAATTTTTTATTTTGTCTAAGCTAAGAGTAAAGATTGCACATGTGGAGGCAAGGACAAGAAGATGATGTGGATTATGACCCTTACTTTTGCTCAATGTAAGAGAGGAATCTTCAAGAAAATAGTTAAGTCTTTTATGAAGGTGAGTAGAAAATATACTACTATGTTTGTGTTTGAATCCTCCAAAGCTTATTTCATGTTCTAGCTACCTTTTATGTTTAAGTCACCAAGTATATGTTTCATTATGTTATCAAGTAGCTTATTTGATCTATGAATTATGTTGAACCATGTTAATTGCTCATCAACTTGTTTGATGATTCATTCATGTAAGCATGTGAAACCAAGAACCTTAATTTCTTATGTATGAACTGCTAATCCTAAAATGGAGATCTCGACTGATGTGGGTAAGACATTATATTGTGTACACATTGATATCTGCATATAGGGTATAATATCCTGATTCCAGCTATGAAGGATTTTACATGTCTTAAACATGAGCATGATCAATCTCATATATTTATCATGGGAGCATACTTATAAAAGAGCCTCTATTTTGCATTTTGTGCGTTGATCTTTGCTAATCCAAACATTTGATAATATTATCTATGAATACTATGTTCCAATTGATTACCAAGATCATTTGTATACCATGTTCTATTGTCACCAAAATTATTTGTATATCTCATTTCATGATTGTAAATATATGCTAAGTTATATGTAACCAAGAACTATTCTTGTGAGTTAGTCTTGAATTACCTAACCTATACAAGTATGATAATATATATTTTACTCACTGAGTTATCTCACTAGTTTATGTTGATGTTTTTCAAGAGAGCAACATATTTATCAAATCGATTTCTCAGGCATTCTTTCTTCCTCAATAATCTTTTTGGTCCACGTAAATCTCTAAGTTTAACTTTACATTTTTGGGTTATTATAAAAAACATGGATGTTAGTAATATTAATGATAATAGTGTGTATATGACAAGATATTGAGGATAAATATCAAAGTTAATATTGAACATTTATTAAGTTTATTAATTGTTATTATGTGAATTTGTATAATAAGTATGTTGTTCAAGTTATGATCTTGGGATATGATGTATATGGTATAGTTGTATGATACCTTTATGCATTGTATAGTAGCATGGGTTCTCCGAGTGATAGGTAAACTTATGTCTACTCATGCCATAAGATCATCACAACTCTCAAATTGGGATGTGACAATATCCCACTCACATTTTCTCTTCATATGATTTACAGCCTATTTTAGAAAGAATGAATTGCAAATGTGAAATTTTTTTTAGAATTCATTTACAGATGAACTTTCATATTTGGAAAGTACCATTTAAAATATGCAATTCAATTGAATTTTATATTTTTGTGTTTGGAATAAATCTATAATTGAGTTATTTTTTCTTATTTTCTAAAATAACATCATTGTAATAAATATAATTAGAAAAAATAAAAACAACTAAAAAATAATTATATTTTATATTTATAGTTAATATTCAATTTACAAATATAATAAAAAATAGTTGGAAGAAAAATAAGTAAAAAAAAATAAAAAGAGAAAAATGTTAGAGAGAGTGTGTGTAATAAGAAGAGAGGAGAGAGGGAGAAAGAGTATGAATAAAAAAAAATGAAGAAAAGGGGCATTTTCAATGTTAAATATTATTTTATTACATTTGTGGAATTCATTCGAGGATTTTAATTGTAGTTATGTTTAATTCCATGCATTGAATTTCTAGAATTGAAATTCACATTTTTAATATTTCAAAATATGAAGTTTGAAATGAATTTCACAAAATTTTATAGAATTCATTTATTTAAAATGGGGTTAATTAAATTTACTTAAACAATTTTTAAGTCTCTTTATACGAAATTAAAAAAATTTTAGTGTGGGATCAAGAGTGGAATACTGAAAATAATTGCACAGATAACAAGAAAATATAATTTAGTAAATAAATAATTAATTACCATATTATTATAAGAAATTTTTTTTTTTTTTTTTTTTTTTTTTTTTTTTTTTTTTTTTTTTTTTTTTATCATTGGAGATTCCAACCTAGCTAAAATTGTTATTGTGAGATTTAAATTTAAATTTACTGAATGTTTAATGTCCCACTTGAAAAATAAAAGAGAAGAGTGAAAAGGTTTATTACCATAGCCATAGACTCATAGTAATGTTGCAAATGTTTTCATGGTAATGTCGTGAATGTGTTGGTACCATTCTTCAATTAAACAATTATCATGTCGCACAAGTTGAACCACTAACTCCATAACAACACAAACAATTTTAATAAAATAGTTGTACCATTTGTAACCCATTAAGATACTTTTTATTTTTATACAAAAACATAATATCTTTATCAAGTACATTTTGCTTAATCAAAAATGTCAATAAAAAAAAAATACTTAAAAAAAATAATTTCAGATATTATAATGTATATGTAATAATATAATACAATATATACATAATTATATAAGTGGATGAGGAGGCAAATTCAAAGAGAAGGCAGCTAGCCATTTATAATAGAATGGAATTTATTTTATTATGCCTTTTCAATTATATTTATATATTTTTTTAATTATATCCATGTCCAAATTGAAAAAAAAAAAAAAAAAAAGCTTCAATTGATGTTAAAATTTATATATATTATATTTTTCAATTTAATTCAAGTTAATTGAATTTTCAAATTTTATGAATTTAATAAATTATTAATAATTAAATGTGCAAATTAAGTGAAATGAAAAAATTAATTAACTCCAATCGAAATTTTAAAATTAAATTGACAATTTAGTAGAAAAAATCAAGATTAAGTTTGACCTTTAGCCTTTTATTTTTATTAATAATAAAATAATAAAAATGTTATTAGCGTTCAACATAATTTAGAATAATTTTAAATATTTTGTAAATTACAGTTCAAAATAATTTAAATTTTTTAAATTACAATTTAAAATGATAAAAAAAAAATTAATTTTGATAAGTTAATAGGACCATTCTAATTTGTGAAACAAGTCTAATATAAATAGTCAAAATCAAATTTTTATAGTTCCTTTTCTGTTCAAAATTTCTAATGACAAGTAACATAAAATTGGCCTAAAATTCCTGATGATGAGGAATTTTTAAAATTGACGAAAGAGAAGAATATTAATTCTACTATTTCAATTTGAATTTTATAAATAAAAATTAAATATTGATATTTATTGTGATTTTGCAAGAAAAAATTTCTCAAGTAATTGTGTGCCCTCGTCTAATTGGCTGTCTAAATTAGATAAAATAATAATTAACACATTTAAAAACTATTGTTTTTTTGAATTGAAAAAGCAAAGAGAAGAAGATTCAACTTGACAATAATTTTCTAGGCCAATTATCAAAATTTAATTTAAATTTACATGACTACCATAAATTTACATCTGACAATTCAACTAAATGTCTGAAACAGGCTATACGTGTGGGTGCATATTCAATTTAGTAAGTCAATTGTTGAATGAACTTTAAATTTTGAATGGGAATTTTCAATTTTGATTGTCCAATTGGTGTAATGTTCATGACCAAAGTCCAACGGTATATTTCGGTGAAAGACGTAATCCAAAATTTTCCTAATTTCACTATGTACACCAGCTCCCAAGTTCGAACGCCACCATTCCTCTAAGTAATAGACAACACATCCCAGTCCTAAAATTGCACTACGAGCAACCCGCTCACTCCACTCGCTGGCTCCGACCAATCACGTATTTTTACGGTATTTTCAAAATTGTGTTGCTTCCCACCAATTATTTTAGTACGAGACAAATGGAATCGTATTTGATTATATCTTTTTTTTTTTTTTGGCAATGATTTGATTTTATCTTTTATATATATATATATATATATATTATATATATATATATATATATATATATAGTATAACGGTGTTTTAAGGGAAGTAAAAAGGAAAGCTGTGATTGGTTGGAAAGAGGCAAAACGGTGAGTTTTGGGTGGAGCAAAACGGGACAGCAGGTAGAGGGGAGAGAGGAGAGAGAAAGGGAGAGGCCGAGAGAGAGCGGGTGGTGTTTGGTGGCTTTCTGACGGGCGGTGGTGAGCACCGCCACCACCGCTGGGTAGAAAGAGGACCGGCGACCTCGAGGGAGGTGGCAGCTCGGTGATTGGCGGCGGCACGGCGGCGTACGCGAGGAGAGAAGTACCGCCGGCCACCGTAACTTCAAATCCATTTTTCGGCCGATTCCAGTAGCGGAATCCGGCGATCTTGGTGCCGTTTTACTCCTGGAGATGAGAGCTTCATTTTGGTACCTGCATTGCCCCTTGAGGACCACCGGAAGAGGAGATCGAAAATTACCAAACCGTGACTTTGGAGGCATTTTCCGGTGGTTGGAGGGCGAATGCCAGCGAGTGGTGACTATTTTTGTGCTCCTGGGGTTGAGATGAACCTGCTGGTGTTGAGTTTCCCCTGATTTGCCACCACTGGCGGCGGCGCGTGGCCTGCCGGCGGTGGAGCGTGGGGAGGTCCAGTGGTTCTGTTTTGACGTTCTGGCACGATCCTCGACGTTCGTATGTTCGAAATTTATGAAGGTTAACCCGAAACCCTTGTATTTCAGTCGTTATATGAATTAATCTATGTTTAGTGGTTCTTAGAGTATTTGTTAGGTTATCGAGTCTGTTCTGGGGTTGAGTGTAATTCTTATCATGTTCATGTTCTCTGTTGCGAGGTGTCGGTGTCTGGCGTCTTCCTAGTTCCAAGGCTACTCTTCTGAGGGAAGCCGATCGGAAGCGTCGACAGTTAGGTGAGTGATACTTACTGATATATTATCCTGTTTTCACTTCATATGCATTGTTGTGTGTATATATATATGTATATTATGCACTACTACTGCATCTATAAGCATGTAACATTTGACTGTGAATGATGAATTGATAGTCTGTATTATGTGCCATACAATGTTGTGATTGATGGATGGAGGTCGGGAGGATACAGTACCACCTAGGATTATGGGATTGTTATGGCTATGATTTGGATTATGATGGATTCAGAAGATGAGCTATGACTGATGGATGCTAGCCGGGCCTGCTCATCGCCAGGGCCGCTGTCAGTCGGGTCAGGGCTGCGTGGTACAGACCAGTGACGACCAGGTCCCTTGGATATAAGAGACAGATTATTGGATTCAGAGAGACAGAGTAGGGGGATCGGCTCCCTATATTGAGTATTGAGTATCAGTGTGGTACTGTGGACCATACCCCATCCTTGTTTGATTGGATGATTTGTCTGTCTCTATGACATGGTGCATAGCATGTGCATTAGACTCTATCTGTTAGATACCAGTTTAATATATTAGCTGGTATCATTTACTGAGTTGAACGCTCATTCCTGTTCATCTTATTGCTTTCAGGTCAGGGAATGAGCTGGTGAAAGAATTGTAATTTAGTAGACTACCAGTCTCTCTTCGGCAGTAGTTTGTATTGTGAGTATTCAGAAATGTATATAATAGAAGTACATTTGTAATTGTAACTCTAGAACTCCATAATGTTACACTTTGTAATTGAGCTTTGTGTATTATTTCAGCTATGTATTTTAAAGAGCTGTAATCTTTGGGTTAAGCAGAACCTTTCTGTAATTTATTTCTTTCTGGAATATATGGAATAAGTGATGTTGGGCCAATTTGATATTGTGTTATGTTGTGATTTCTTTTGGTTCTGCTTACCTTATTTGGGCCCATAACCCTTTCCAGTTGGGCTTTTCAGTTGTGTGTTTTGGGCTTTTTGTCTTGTGATTTGGGTTAGGCTTACTACGAGCACTGGTAGCCACGTGCATATCCCGTGTCCTAGTGTCGATCACGTGCCCTCGAGTTCGGGGTGTGACAATTAGAGAGTGGAATTGAATATCTATTACTCAAAAACTAATTATTATTAGTTCTCATTGCTGCAAATGTCCAACATCTTATTGCCAAATTTATATAGTATTTTCATATTAGAAAATCATACAATATTTTTACTATCAAAATTATATGTTGATTTGATTATTGGACTATGTTTAGTTTTTTAATTTTTTTTTCAAACTATATTTACAAGCTGAATTAAAAGGGTATGTGTGTGTGTGTGTGTGTGTGTGTGTGTGTATATATATATATATATATATATATCGAGGGTCAAAATATGCCAATCCGGCCCAAGTCCAGTAGGTGAGCTAGGACCAACCAAGCCCATATTGCAAGGAAGTTCTACCCCCATCACTTATAGTCCAAATCCAAAACGAACTAGTATAGCAAAGTGAAATCATAGTCAATCTCAATCCTTATCCGAATGTTGTATGGGCACATTATCTATAAATATTGTGAATGCAAGCCCTCAAGGGTAGATGATCTTTAGATAAACTTTAAGTCAATTCACTTTCCTTCAATAAGATACAATTTAACTCTTCATCCAATTACATTCTATTTGATCAAATTTAGCTCGATCAAATTGGCGTCGTTTGTGAGAAAACTATTAATTGAATTGCATAAAAAAATCACTCATAGTTTTTCAAAAAACAAAAACTCTATTATGGTAAAAAGCAGTCACAACAACTTGGAAAACCGCTCTAGGGACCCTAGGAACAACCGACCTCATTCTAAAACTCACAAACATGATGAAACTCACACCCTCACCATAGGTTGAGCAAGATCTATTGACATAAATGTAGCCTTACGACAACTTAACTCTATCTTTTTAGGAATAAGTAATAATCAATATGTGATCTTGACACCGAAAACTATGTTTGCATTGTAACTACTACTGACAACATTGTAGACTCCACAAAACACTCAAATAGCCAGCACTTAGGCTAGCACCGAGATAGTGCCATGAGAAGACCTAAACTGCAGGTTGGATTTTGAGTAAGCACCTAGAGATGATCCAAGAAAGGATCATTGAACTGAACAGAGCAGAGGAAGAAGGTGTGAAGTAGTTAGATCCCAATTTAGAGGATTGGCTCGCAACGAAGAGGATACCTTTTTGCTTAACAAGACATCTTATTAGCCCAAAATGAAGTGCTCATACTAGAAGTCAAAGTTGAAGCCTAAAGAGGCAAAGAACTCAAAAGAGGGATGAGCAACATCGAGATATTCAGAGGGACATAAGGTATAAGAAGAGAGGTAGAGACTACAAGGACGATTCCTCCAAATCTTTGTCTTATAACAAAGATCGAGATGAACAGGAAGTGACTAGCCAACAAAATACAGAAGATACAAAAGAAACAATTAGGAAATTCCCAAACGAGCTCACTGGGGATATAGAAAAGAAGTCTATGGATAAAACTCTCCAGCTAGCATTAAAATCTCCCTTTACTAAGTTAGTCCAATAACACAACATGCCTAGCAAAATCAAACCCCAACGTTGAAAAAGTATAGCGGAAAGGCAAATCCTAGAGTCCACATAATGGACTACAAATATGCAATTGAGCTCTAAACACAAAGTGATGAAGTGTTGTGCAGAGCCTTTCAAGGCTCATTAGAAGGGGCAGTAACCAGGTGGTTTGACAGCTTAAAAGAAGGAAACATCTCTAATTTTGATCAGCTCGCTACCACTTTTATGTAAAGATTTGCAGCTAGCATCCTTATAGAGAAGCAAACATAGAGCTTGGAATATGTCACACAGAAAAAGGGGAGTCCTTAAAGGACTTTGTAGCTTGCTTTAACAGAGAAGCTTTGAAGGTAACCCACCTAGACCAAGCATGAGTAGTGGAGGCGTTACAAAATGGCACCTCTCATACTGATTACCTTAAAGGACTATGCTGATATGCACCTATTACTCTTAAGGAAGACATAATGATCAGTCAAAAATACATCAGACAAATTGATGCCTTCATCTCTAAAAGGAGAGCTTAAAATAAAGAAGCAAGATGAAGAAACTAAAAAGAATTCAGGTGGAGGAAAAAGTAGTAAGGATCAATCATACTGCCCATATTTGTCAAAATAACTCCACTGAATGCAAGCTCAACGAGTTGTTTGCATCTTTCAAAGACCAAGATATTTGGGTTCATCCTTAGCAGGCCTTCAATGAATTGAAGCATATCTCGACTCGAAATAAGTTCTAAGTTGTCCTTTACCAAGAGAAAAAGCATTAGTTTACTTATCAGCCTTATATCAAGTGGTAAGCTCAATTTTGATCATAGAGTAAGGCACTGTATAGAAACTAATCTACTATTTGAGTAAGGTGTTACATGGCGCTGAACTAGATTAATTACCCATTAAGAAAATAGCTTACACTTTGATGCTATCAGCCAAAAATTCAAACTTTATCCATAGGCTCACTAAGGAGTAGTAATAATTGACCAATCCTTGTAGAAAACATTGCACAAACCAGATACATCAGGTTGAATACTATGCTGATTATTAGAATTAGCGCAGTACGGGTTCTAATACAGACTTAGTTTGACTATAAAAGCACAAGCCCTCGTTGATTTCATATCAAAATGCTCATTCAACTCTAAAAAATAGGAGGGAGAAACAAACAGAACAACAAAAATAGCAGGGATGAGGAACCAGACCAGTAATGAAGGGCTAAGATGGAAATTATTTATTAATGAGGCCAGTAGTAAGGATGGTAGTTGGAAGCACATTATTTTGAAGAATGGTAAAAAATTCTCAATGGAATACGCCCTTGATTAGGACTCAAAACCACAAATAATATAGCAGAATATGAGGCCATAATTCAGGGGGCTATTACTAGCAGATTGCCTTTACCTATAATCACTTGAAGTCTATAGTGAGTCGCAGCTCATCATCAAACAAATACAAGGGGAATTCAAGGCCAAAGAAGCTACCATGATTAGTACCTTGCATAAGACAAAGGCCATAATGTGAAAAATGAAGGATGGATGGGTGGAGCTACAGTTTTACAAAATTCTAAAGGAAAAGAATAATCAAGCCAATAGTCTTTCAAAGTTGGTCGCGACCTAACTAGTCGAGCTGCCCAGAAGAATTTTTGTAAGATATATGGCATATCCTAGTACCTTAGATAAGGAGGAGGTGGTGGATATAGATGAAGAGCCCTTATAGTTAGACCCTATAAAAGCATATCTGGCACTAGGTGAGTTGCCTACTTACCTTAAAGAAGCAAAAAAAGTGAAGCAGCGGAGCGCCCACTTCTCGATTCAAATATGGGTTATCATATAAAAGAGTCTTCTCCCTTCCCTAGCTGAGGTGTCTAAAGCCAAGTGAAGCAAAATATGTCCTCCAAAAAATATATGAAGGATATTATAGAATGCATATGGAAGGAAAAATTCTAGCTGCCAAAATTATTAGGCAATGATACTATTGGCCTCGCATAAAAGAAGATGCTATTGCTTTTGTGCGAAAATGATCAGTATGTCAAAAATTTTCGCAGAAAACATATATCAGTAGCTGAACAAATGTCAATTACTAGTCCATAGTCATTTGCAAAGTGAGGGATATATATAGTAGGCCCTTTTCCTATAGCCTCAAGGCAAAGAAAATTTCTGCTTATGGTAGTGGGATACTTCACAAGATGGGTTGAAACTGGACCCATGGCAAGCATAACTAAAGATAAAGTTATTAATTTTTTATGGAAAAATATTGTTTGCTTGTTTGGTATACCTTAGCAACTCATCAATGACAACAGGAAGCAGTTTGACAATGCCAAAATTAGGGCCTTTTGCCAAGGACTTAATATAAAATAGTGCTTCTCATCACTGGCCCATCCATAAACAAAACAAATAGGTTGAGGTGACAAATCAAATGATTCTTTAAGGTTTAAAGTAAAGACTAGACATATGTTGCCAAAGTTGGGTGAAGGAACTCCATCATATCCTCTAGGCATATCAACCCACTATAAGGCAACTCATTGGGAAAATTCCCTTTAGCTTGACATATGGCACAGAAGTAGTTATCCCAGTCGATATCAACTTACTTAGTGGGAGGGTTAATTTTATCAATGACGAGGTGAATGATCAAGTAAGAAGGGTGGATCTAGACCTCCTAGAAGAACTTTGAGAAAAAAGTAGCTATTAGAATGGCTGAATTCAAAAATCAAGCGAGCAATTACTTCAACAAGAAGGAGAAAGCTTAGATATTCGATGAAGGAGACCTGGTTTTGAGATATCTCAAAGCAACAGGCAAAAGAAAGGGATGGACAAGCTCGCATTAAATAAGGAAGGACCATTTAAAATACAAAAAAGTAATCGGGCCTGCTACTTACAAGCTTGTAATAATACAAGGGATAAAAGATCTTCACATTTGGAACATCCAATACCTGAAGATGTACCATTAATAATGAATAAAAAAGACCATTTTTCTCCTAAAAATCGCATTGATGTTTCCTTTCCTAACAAAAAAAAAAAAAAAAACACATTATCTGTTAAGAGAATTAATAGACCTACAAAAACTAGGCAAAAATTTACAAATTCATTCTCTGTTGAGAGGATGAGAAGACCTAGCAAAGCTAGGCAAAAATTCACAAACATGTTCTCTATGGAGAGAATAAAACAAACAAGAAATGAGCTGAGAGATCACTCTTTTTGGGAGATCAAAAAGCCCAGAAAAAACTAAAAGCACAGTCTTTATTGAAGAAAATCCAAAAGATTTTTTTTTTCTTTTGGGCATGGTGAAGAATCAAGCAAATCTTTAAAGAGACAGACTTCTTAGAAAAATTCTCAAAATGCCAAGATAAAAGACTTCAAAGAGTCAAAATGAGAACATTACTACATCAAAGTCTCGAAATGAAAAAGTAAGTTATTAAAGAATGGCAGGACTAATATAAACTATCAAGTTCTACATAAGGATCAAAGAATCAAAAAAGAAAGATCATGAAAAAAATCAAATTTTATTATAATTGTAAGAAATATTTACAATTGTTCTCAAAAAAAATTATACAATGTAAAAAGAAAAAAAGAAGAAAGAGGAAATTTATGAGCTATAGGAGTCTGGTTTGCTAGAGTACTGTGAAGACGAATTGAATTGCAGGAAGATGGAGATAGAGATAAGCTAGGAATAAATGCTTAGTGCGGTATACGAGAGAGCACCTCTAGAAACTTGGCAGCACGTGCATCAATAGCCATATTGTAGAAGTGAATAGCTCTAGCACCAAAATTTAAAGCCAGTTGATGCTTGTGTTATGAGGAACTCAAATAGTCTTTAAGTATGCTGGCTTTCTCCTCCTCAGCCTTCTTTCGAAAGCACTCTGAATTGTTGAATTTTGTTTGGAGCTCCTCAACAATCTTGAAATTATTCATTGGTATGAGATAGTCTTAATCTTGCTCCTAAAGATCAGCCAACTTAGCTTTTATGTTCTTAGTCTTAGCTCGCAACAACCCAACCAGTCTTTGACAATAGTGGAGCTCGATATCTTTTGTCTACACTTCATATTCCAAATTGGCCACCTTGGTGTTGAAGATGGCAATGGTGCATCTTAGCTCTTTAGATTTCTAAGCAAAGAAACCTTTAAAGTGATCCCTCTCAGTAGCCAGTCTCTTCGTCTCACTTTGTAACTCTTCCAACTCAATACGAACAATGTGATTTTTTTCTTTTCCTCCTTCAAAGCAGTTTGTAAGGAGGAAATTTCTTTATTTAGGCCCTCAATAACTTTCTGGGATGAAGATTAGAGATTAGAGAGGACAACCTACTATTTGTTTATTATGCCTTCTTTAGAAGAGAAGGTTTGCTGCACCTCCAATCGATATAGTGAGAACTCATTCAGCTTCTCACTCAGGACCTTATTAATATTTGACAACTGAAATAAAAACATAGGTTAAAATTAGACATTAAGAAAAAAGAGAAAGAAAGAAAAAGATGAAGTAAAATGAACTTACCTCATCCAATGTCACATCCTTGTATGATAATAGTTGCTCAGAAAAAACTGGCTCCAATAGTAAGGGGACCTTAAGGTTTGGTGGTATAGATGAAGTTGGAAGCTCGGTGTTTGTCGCCTCATCTTCGTCAACAAAATCTACCACTTCACTAGAATGGGTTAGGACCTCAGTTTCTACTATCTCGCCTTGAACAGTAGCATCAGCCATCTCATTTGGACGAACTGGATCTCCCACTTTCACATCTTCTTGAGGAATAATGGTGCTAGGATTCTCAGTCACCAAATTATCTTCATTCTTTTTATCTTATTTTGGCACCATCTCTTTAATTCTGACATTCAAATTTTGATCCAACAAGAGGTGTAGATCAGATATTAGGATAACCGAGGATGGAATAAAGGTGTTGGATTGTTCCATTTGTTTTATAAATTCTTTCATAGATATTTACTGCATGGGCAATGTGGGAAGAACAATTGGAGCCAAATTTACAGCTCTTAAAAAATGCATAAACATTTAGAAAGCAATCAGTTAGAAAAGCAATAAAACTAAAAATAATAGCAAGAAAAAGGTAGACATGAGTGGAGATCATACCTATCTGAAATTCAGGAGTTTGATCAAAATACCGAGGAAGGTCCTTGTCTAACATAGATCGGATAGTGTTGTGAGTGATTTCATGTGTAGGCACCCCCTTTGTATACCTATTCAGCTATCATGTTAAAAAGTCTACTATTAATAAGAAAATTTCTTGAGGAATCAGAGACAGTCCATTCAAAAGAGGAGGAAGAGTCACTTGCAACTCATCGGATGAGTCAAGTCACTGTTAGGTCATCATCTCCATCATTAGAGTCCAGCATATTGATTAGTGGGCCTGCTGGCAAGATACCAATAGGTGCCAACCTTGTACTTGTGCCATCAGCCGCAAGTTTTGCTTTTGATTTGGAACCCTCAATTGCTGCTAGGGATTTTTAGTTCTTTTTTTCTTCTTTGGCCTTTCTTTTTGTGGAGACGATTTCCTCTTCTCCCCAATGGAGGACTTAACTCCCCTGTCTGCTGCTGTAGCAACCTTCAACTCACTAATTTGCTCCACCAGTTAAGGCAGAAAGGCGACCTCATTCTAAAGAAGTGGAGTGAGACCTCTCACAAGCTCATGAATCTTCTTGTAAGCATTATCTTTGTTAGTAATATAAACTGCAAAGTGAAGAAAAATTTTGGGTTAATATGAGCGAAGTAAAATACTGAGACTTTAAGGAAAACTGGGGTAGAGAGGTGAAAAATCACCCCTGATCTTTTTAATAATGAGACCGATGGTCTTACCTTAGGCATCCTTAATAAAAGTCAACATAACGATGATCTCCTCAGGGAGCAAGTTCACTGAAATATCTAGAAGCCTATACACTGTAAGGACTTGAAGGAGCCCTTAAATAAAAAACCTTCACCACCTCTGTACTTCTTTTTTATCACCACTGTGGCGAACTTAGTGTGCCAGTTATTCACCTTATTTGGCTTGATGTTGAAGAGGCATCTTTCGGGCTTCACTATAGTGCATCATACTCGTCTATCACTAGAACGAGTGAATTGAAAGAAACACTAAAACACTCGAGCTATGGGTCAAAATCCTAAGGCCTTGCAAACAACCTCGAACTAATGGAGGTCTTGAATAGAGTTGGGAGAAATCATGATAGGATTGATGCAAAAGTAATTAAAGCACTGGTCCAAAAATGGAGATGGGGGAAATCTCAAGCCAGCTTCAATTTGGTGAGAAAAGAAGATGATGTAGTTGTTATCTTTCAATATCTCTTAGGTATTAGTCGACCCAGGATTTTGGTAGATTTTCTTAGATGATTTGGGAATATCTACTGCAAACCTCTCTTAGTTTTCTAGGTTCTCAGCAAAACCACTTAATTCAGGACTTTTCAAGGTTGAAGTAATGTCCCCTTAGGCACCTTCTAAGTCAACCTTTATACTATTGTAAGAAATTTCTTTCTAAAATGGAATTTCTTTCTTCTTGGGAACCATTTTAGAAATTTATTAGAGAAATCGACACAAAAGAAAGGAAAATTAGATTTTTTGAGATTTTAGCAGACAGAGAATTTGGGGCAGAAGGAAAATGAGGAAGATGAAGCAAAAAGGTTTTTGAATTGAGCACTTAAACTCTAAAATCACGCGCCATGTTAATAATTTTAAATTTATAAACGGTGAAACGTACGCCTGTATGATAATGATGGAGCCATGTGGCAGTGCTCCATAGGAAGAGACAATTTTCCATTTAATGTTAAGTTTTATCATGCTCATATAAGTGAGAAGTAGACCTTCAAACTTCTGCAGCAAGACAAAGGGACCTCATCGATAAGCTGAGATGAATGATATAAAACGAAGGGGCACCTCACAAAAGTAACCTTAGTCAAACTGAAGGGATGAGTCACTTGAAACGAGGTGAGCACATCGCATACCAGATTGTTTTAACTAAAGTAAGCATGTTGTTCACTGCAGTGAAACAAACGGCCTCTAATGAGGGATAAAATATGCCAATCTAAGGCCCAGTAGGTGATCTAGGACCAACCAGGCCCATATTGCAAGTTCTCTACCCATCACTTGTAGTCTGAATCCAAAACGAACTAGTATAGCAAAGTGGAGTCAAAGTCAACTTCAATTTAGAATCTTTGTCCGAATATTATATGGACATATTATTTATAAATACTTTGAATGTAAACTCTTAAGGACAGATGATTTTTAGATAAACTTACACTCAACCAACTTTGAGTACACTCACTTTCCTTTAATAAAATACAATTCAACTCTTCATTCAATTATATTCTATTTGATAGAATTTAGCTATCAATATGTATTCCTTAGCTTCTTAGGTGTCATATATTTGAGGGGTTGAATATAGAAAGAAAGGGAGAGAGTTGGTCTTTTGTTGAGTAATAGTGATATTGCCTATATTATTGACCATTATCTTTTTTAAATGGTAAAATGATATTTTTGGTGTTTTAATTTGGCAAAATTTATCAATTAAGTATTTGAACTTGCAAAAATTTCAATTAAGTATTGTAACATGTAAAAAAATTTTAATAAAATGTTATTAGCAGGTTACTAACTAGTAATCTTATATAAATTATAAAAAAAGTCCTTAAAAAATTATAAAATGATCTAAAAATTTTAAAATTTTTGCAATTAAGCCATCTTTTTCTATCAAATCTGTCATTTAAAATTTTTATATCTTCACAAATTTAATTATTTTTTATTCACAAATATTTAATCTAAGATACAACAAAAACTAATTAAATTTATAATGAAGATGAAAATATTCAAATTTCTAATTTAATTCACAAATTTAATTTTTTTTCACAAATATTCAATCTAATATACAACAAAAAATAATTAAATTTGTAATGATAATGAAGATATTCAAAATTTTAACTTAGTTCACAAATTTAATTTTGTTTTGTTCACAAATATTCAATCTAAGATACAATAAAAAATAAATATGTTTATTTATTTAAAAATATTCAAAATTTAATTTTTTTTTTATAATTTTTAATCTAAGTTTCAAATTTTAAATAAATTTTTACTTATTATATTTTTATTCATGTACTTCATTTTAATTTGAGATTTCTTTGTTTATTAGAGATGGAGATATTAATAAGAAACAGTGATTGTGAAAAATTTAAAATGACAAATTTTTAAAATTTTTGAATCATTTTATAATTTTTTAAGGACATTTTTGTAATTTACATATAATTACCTGTTGGTAATATGCTAATAACACTTTATTAAAATTTTTTTACATGTTGCAACATTTAATTGAAATTTTTACATGTTTAAATACTTAATTAATAAATTTTACTAAGTTGATATACTAAAATATCATTTTACCTTTTTTAAATAAAGGAATTTAGTTTTTTTTTGATCTATTAAATATTCAAATATTTTTAATGAATTAAATTTCACTTTATGATTTTGCTTCGAAATATAAAATAAGATTTTAACTTAACATTGAAGTTGAATCAAACAAACAGCTCTCTTATAAAATCCCATCATATATATATATATATATATATATATATTTTATATTAAACCGCATATATACTAAAAAAAAAATTAAAAATAGCAAAATAAAAAAAAATAGATATATAATTATCTAAAATCGATAACAGATTAATGCACTCTATATATATATATATATATATATATATATAAAAGAAAAAAAAAAGGAAAAAAAAATTATTTGTCGCGAGGAGATATATAAATTGGAGTGAAACATTAGAGTTTTGTTTCACCATCTACCATCATCTCACCTTGTATATGCTTATTTCTTTTATTTTTTTTTTTTTTGGCTTTGGATTGTTTTGCTTCTCCCAGTTTTTTATCACATACATATATACACAGAGCAGGTGCTGCCTCTTCTCTCTCTCTCTCTCTCTCTCTCTCTGTGCGTGTTTGTGTTGCGAGACGCACGCATAAAGCGTCTTCACATTGATTCCGTATATGTCTGTGCAGCTCAGCTTACCACGGCACAACTCAGCAAATACCCAAATACGTACCCACCACCTGCAGTCTCTTCTTTTCTCTTTTTTCTTTGCTATGACTCTTCTTTTCCCTAATATTCACTCCCATTACACTTCAAATAACAAAAACCCACCTCTTTACGCACCTCCTTCACCGACTATTAAACCCCTTTTCCGGCGACCGCCTCGGAGAGTCCGAATGGACTCAACCGACAAACAGAAAGACAGGATCGTCGTTGTTATGGGAGCAACTGGGTGTGGAAAATCAAAACTGTCTATTGATCTTGGCAAAAGGTTTCAATCAGAAATCATTAACTCTGATAAAATGCAAGTCTACAACGGTCTTGATATAACAACCAACAAAATCCCGATTCACGAGCGACTCGGTGTTCCTCACCATTTGCTTGGCGTTTTTGACCCGGATGACGGCGAGGTGAGTCCTTTGGAGTTCCGTTTAACGGCTGGGTTGGCTATTTCCGATATGGTTTCCAGAGAAAAGTTGCCTTTCATAGTAGGTGGGTCCAACTCATTTATTCATGCGCTCGTTGTTGACCGGTTTAATCCGGATATTGATGTATTTTGCGGTGGGTTGTCGAAATCGAACCCGGTTTCGGCCCAGTTAAGATACGAGTGTTGTTTTTTATGGGTGGATGTGTCATTACCTCTTCTATGCGATTATTTATGCAAACGAGTTGACGAAATGCTGGAGTTGGGCATGTTTGATGAGTTATCGGAATATTATATTTCGGGAAAATCGGCGAGTCAACCCGGATTAAGAAAAGCAATCGGAGTACCAGAGTTTGACCCATATTTTAAAAAGTACCCACCAACCGGGACAGGAAGAGGAGGAGGGGAATGGGATGAGGTACGGAGAGGTGCATACGAGGAGGCGGTGAGGATGATAAAGGAAAACACGTGTCAGCTAGCGAAAAGACAGATAGGGAAGATCATGAGGTTAAAAGGAGCAGGGTGGGACCTACAAAGAATAGATGCAACGGAGGCGTTCAAGGTGGCGATGGAGGTAGCGCCGCCATTAGATAACGGCCAAAAAACGAATAAAAGAAAGAAAAGGAAGAAGAAGAGGTGGATGGAGGTTTGGGGGAGAGATGTAGTGGAGCCAAGCATGAAGATTGTGAACCGGTTCTTGGAGGAGGAGTAGGTCTTCCATCCAGCTTTTTCCAGCTATCATTTTTCTATTTTTATAATTTTTTTTTTCCAATTTCTCTCTCTCTCAAAAAAAAAAAAAAAAAAAAATTACAGAAATTTGAGGATTAGATATTTGGGTCTCATCTCATCATTGATACCAAAATGGGCAACCAGTTTTGCAGCATTAGGACACCTTTCGTTTGGGCAGTAGTGTTTATCAGAGGGTTTCTTTTTTAATTTTTGACTTCAGCGAGTTCCTTTTAATACTAAATATATGGAGCAAAAAGTAAAAAAAAAAATTGTGAATTTTGGAGAGGTATGTGAATATAGTCCTCTGAATTTTGTTTGTTAATATCTAAAATACCCAACATAATGTTTTGCTTCTTTATTTATTTATTTATTTTATAATTTATTGTAAGCCAAAAAAAAAATGATAAGAAGAGATTTATTAATTTATTATTATTATTTTTTTGGGTTTAAGACCATATTTGGTTATTTAGTTTGGTATAAAACTTGCACAATGGATCCAAAAGAGACCTTTCTGTTCAAACCCCTTCTTTTGGTGTTTAGTAAGACTTCTAAAGCCCCCAACACGCAATTCGATGACCCATAATCCAAACAGACCCCATTTTACCCCATACATATTGTCAAATTCATGGAATGTGAGTTTTTGAGCTTTGTATATTTCTTCTTTTTTATGAAATTGTCAAGGGAATTTTTATTTTTGGATCCTAAATTTAGTGAACCTATTGGCATGTGTTGTGGATTCTTAAACATTGATACTAAATAAATCTAATACAAACATTTGACAAAATCTAATATAAATTCGTGGCTTAGATACTTGATAGATTCTGTCAAATCTTCTACTAAACTGCAGAAAGATTTTTCTTCTGCAAGAACATTATGAATTTCATAATTTTTAATTAAAATTGTCTCTTTTTATTCTACTTCAATTGCAGCCTAAAGATTTTGGAGAATCACAGCTTAATTAGATCTAATAGCTAGGTTTTTAATTAAATGAATTTCTCAACTTGCTGTTAATAAAACTGATAAATTTAAAGGCAGGAATGTAGCTAGCTAGCTCCATAAACTAAATAACTAAATCTCCTTCATACTGATGATCTAACCGCAAAATCTGTGTGAAAGTTGATTTTCTTCTTGAAAATTATAAACTTTATGTCAACCAAGTCCTATATTCTATTAAGATAATACTAAAAAATTGTGCACAGTTTGGTGATGCCGGACATGGAAGAGAACAAGTAGTAAAATCAGATCATGGATGGAGGTCCAAATGGAGGCATTATTTGGAATAATGAAGAGTTGCAGCATTTTTCAGTAATTTCAATTCTAAATGAAATCCATCTTCTGCACATGGCAGGCCATAACCTACAAAATTTGCATACGTGTAATATATATATTAAGCAGTCGCGGATCCTAGGGGAGGGGCGATCTAACATTTTTGAAAAACTCCAATAGTTTAGCATAAATTATTAAAAAAAAAAAAAAATAACAAAATATTATTGAATTGATGTAGTTTTACCTAAAATAGACTCGCAATTACAGAAAATAAACAGTTGATTTAAAAATATGTAAATGACCATATATAATTTTATTTTAGTATTATTATTTTATTTAAAAAGTGGATACATATAATTTTTTATTGGTAATTATAAATATCTATTTAAAATGTAAATTTTTGAAAATCCTTTATTTATTATTTTACAAAAGCCATTGATATTAAGAGAATGTCAATTGATTCAAATCCAGCTTAGTCTCCTTAATTAATATAAATCTAATAATTGGGTTAATGGAGGGTCGCGATCATAAATATATATCAATGTTAATTTTGATAATTAATACATTAATTATTTCCATATATATGCTATTCATTCAACTATATATGTCAACCTTTGCATCACATGACCTCTTCTTTTATCTTTAGTTTTATGGATGAAGCCTTTGTATCTTACCCCTTTCTATATTGTAATTTGATTATTGATTTTAATTTAAAATAAGCAAATCAAGTAGATATTCAAATTTCGAACATTATTATTGTAAATACTTTTTTTTTTCTTTTTAATATTAAAAAAAAGATATTCGAATTACTTATATTACATTTGTTTGCACTTATTAGAAATGCATTATAAAATAAAGACTTGACTACCAAAATGCATATTGGATAACTTGATAATGATAAAATATTTTCTAATAACGCGTCACTATATTGCAAACTTTGTCATTATTAGAATAGATTTTTGCAGCAAAACAATAATAGAAATACCTATAAATATAATTTGCCACATCCTAAAAATCAGCTATACTATACACACGAGCAGCAGTCCTTAATTGAAGGCAAAGGTTCTACAGTTTTTCTTGGAATATTGTGCAATAATAATCATGGTTTTTTACCAGCTAAAATCATAAATGTGAAGGGGACCCAATATAAATACGTAGGTTTCAATCATATTCACACACATTTTTTTGAGCTCTTTAGATTAATTTTCTCTGAAATTTCACATTTTTGGTTATATAGAAATCTTGTAAACACTGCAGGGACAAATAAGCTAAAAGAGAAATTCTACACCATGGAGTTGGTGTCTTGGTGATGTAAAATGGGTTATATGAATTTAGTTATATCCAGCTCATGTGATGGGATTCAACTCAACTGCTGAATCTCTTTTTAGAAGCTTCAATATTGGAAGTTAATAGATAAGCATTCTTGCTAGCCTATCAATATAATGGCGAGTGCTAGTCATAATTACTATAATTAGGTTTATTTTTATTTTATATTAATTTTATAATCGTAGACACTAATTAAGTAGGTAACAAGCATTTTCACTCTCTTTTAGCCTAACAAAAAAACCACAAAAGAAGTGGATAAATTTTGTTGATAACATCTTTGATTTTGAATCCAATTTTTAATTAATATGGTAGTTTGATTAATTAATTTCACATTAACTTGTTCATTTATGCTTTGTTTGATTAAATTCATTTGACTATATGGCATTGACTCAACATATATATAAGATTGCTCTTCTATGACTAGCACTATAAAAGCAATTTCTTTGGATGTAGAAGAGCATTACATGTGATAAATAAATTGCTTCTTGTAAAATAAGAAGTCTCGTGTACTTACATCCTATAAATAAATTGCTTAGTGAAAGAAATTAGATGCTTGGAAGAAATTGGCTGTCAATGCCATGGGGTGGAATGTGGTGAAGGACATGTCCAATGGGTTGTTCTTTTGCCAGCAAGCAATGCTACATGGGAAGACTTTTTCTATATATATTTTTTTTAAATTAAGTATTAATTCTCTTAAAAATATAAAAATAGAAATAAACAAATGCAGTTTGATTAGTAAAAAAACATTATAACTAGCTAGCTCATTAATTAGGACAAACTTCTTTTTTTTTTTTTTTTCTCATTATTAATTAATTCTTTAAATTATGGTGATCATGATCACACATATATAGGTCTAGCTTAGCTGAATGAGGAAATTAGGTTAAACCTACCAACTTGCACTAAGCACAACAAGCAGGGATGGATGAGAAATGCACAAATTGCTAAGTTGCATGTGCTATGTATGCAAATAACAATAATAACAAAAAATAATTAAGACAATTGAAGACCATGAAGGTACACAGCATATGTACTGAATTAATCTTAACTAACAAGACAAGCCTAATATTATAAATTACCACCTAAAGTATGTTTTGAGAAGACAAGAATAGACAAAACCTAGCTAGTTAATGGGATAGCTATTTTTTTTTCTTTTTTTATTTAAAAAAAAAAGGTTAGAAGCTATATATAATTAATAAGTAAATTTTAATATATTTGCAACTTGTTATGGTGAATTGAAGTAGGAAACTTCTCCTCAATAATGGAGCCACCAGTAGAGCATTATGAGACCAAAGGTATAATTATAGAGTTCTGAAACATAATGAATCCTACTGATTATCCAAACATTTTCAAAGGGAACTGAGTGACTTTTTCTTTTTGGGTATGGACATCATATAATTTTTTAGATCTATAAGATGAGCAAATGAGCATCAAAATACTAAATTTGTACTTGGCAAAACCTCTCCAATATCTAAGTCAATGATTTGATTTCTATGATTCTCAAACAATATGATCTACCTTAAAAGAATATTCTAATGAGAAAAAGAGATAAGAATTTATAAAATGAAATTAAGAATAGTGGTAGGTGAGAATATTTGTTTATACTATGTGTGTGTGCCAATATGAAGAAGAGTTAGTTGGTACATAAGTGCTTTTTTTTCATTGATGTGCAGATGACCTAACTAAGATATGACATATAAAGTGTTGGAGTGTCAGACTCTCGCTATTGCTTCGCCTGCCTCATGGTAAGGTCACACATTAGCTAGGTATCAGAATCAAACGGTTTGTTATATCTTGGTATGCCAGTGACTGAAGTATTCTGAGTTATAAGTATTGATAATCATGCATTGCGGCATAACTTAGCATGCGAGGGATTCCAACTCCTCATTTTGTGTGGCATAACTTGGTGACCAATGATCTCTCAAATAGGTTTGGTCTAGAGAAAAAAGTGTCTTGGCAAGCACTTTCATAGTGATGGGCCTATCTATGATGACTCTTGAGAGATTCTCAACATATGTTATTGAATATATTTCCTTTTGAGCCTCCTAAATCCATTTATGCTCTCTTATAAAATGAGCCTAATATCATGTTTGAAATCCAAAAATAAAGTCAGATTTATTCCTTACCACCTACTAATAACAAAACTACACTATTGCAGATGTTTGGTAAGTGTGAGTGCGAGAGAGAGGGGAGAGATATTGGAGAATTTTTTTTTTTGCACATGCTTGGTACATTGAACAATATTGTGTTCATGCTATTTGAACAAGATTAATTATTCAATTACTAATCAATCATTATTCAACTGTTTAATTATATTTATCTAATATTTCTCATAAATAAAATATCGTGTGATTTATAAAACTGCTTATATTTATCTAATATTAGAGTTGTCATAGTTAACTAAAATCTGGTGTGATTTATAAATAACATGAAATGAATATTTTCAATATTTTTGAAATATAAATTTTATACATTACGAAATAATAACTATTTTGTATTATGAAATAATTATTTGTTACGCTTGTGCCTGCCCAATTTGAATTAATCCATACCAATATGCAATTAAACCATGATTTGATAAGTGTTGTAAATTGAATCGGTTCTAAATTGCACTTTGTGGGTTGGATTAGATTTTTTATTTTTTAATCTGCAAACACACACACACACACACATACACACACATATATATATATATATATTGTTAATTCTGTCATTTTAATTTTTGTCATCTTAGGTTTAGTCTATCAATTATAGCTAGAAAATATAGAAATAAGGACAAAAAAAAATTTTCAAATGTACAATGATTAATTAATTATTATGTTAATTAATAATTTATTTTTTGTAATATGCAATTTTCTTCTATTTCTCTATGCTATAGAGAATCTATTGCTCTTTTTTGTTGGAATCATCTATTATTAGTTTTTCTTTTTAATTGTTGGAGTTTGTAATGTGATTTTTACAGATTTATTTTTTATTTAATTTATTTGCTATATAAATTAGTTTATTAGAATTTAAAAGCAAGTTGAATATGTTATTATATTTTTATTTTTTTAATGTTGAAAAAATATTTGTTAATTAAAAAGTAAATAGTATATAAATAAATTCGCACAATCTGTTGGATTAATTAATTTTCAATTAGCAATCTGTGAATTGGATTGAATATCATATTAAAATCGCAACAAACTGACCTGTAAATACCCCTATACCAAACTGAGTCCTAAGGGGGAAAAAACAATAATGAGTAGTAGGTTTTGTGGGATAGGTTAAAGTATATAAAGAGAATAAATTAGTAAGACTTCATTTGGTACGAGAGATTTTAAATGAGTAATTTTATAAAATTCATGAATTTAGACTAAATTTATCATTTGACAATTTAAAAAAGGTTAAAATCCATGAATTTTGAAAAATCTCCTACTCTTCAAAATTTTTCATTTTTGAAAGTTTTAATTTTCCACCTCTTAGTTGGAAAAGTTCAAAATCCATCTTTTTTTTATTTTTTTGTGAAAGAGGGATTGTGATATTTTTTTTATTTCTAAAATTATCCCTAATAATTCATTAATTTTATAATCAATCCAAATAGTTAAATTCTTAAAATTTATAGATTTCACAATTTATAAATTTAAAATCTATTAATTTTATTAAATTTATAAATTTAAAAATCTATTGATCTAAATGAAGCCTAAAAACTTTGTCAAAACTAATCATTTTGGGTCAAATTAACCACATCGTGTGGAAAATCTTGGTCCCAATAGAGAGCAGTTTGAGACAAATTGCTAGCCAGCATAGCTAAAAAGAAAAGGGAGATTTCATCGACGACAACAAGAAGTCTTTTTTGTATAGCCGAACATTTTCAATGAATTGAATTAAGCCAGATGTTTTCTTTGCTTAGACTCATATCATATATAAAATCAGGTTTAAATTTAGGCTCATATTTGACTTTATTTTTTCTTTTTCATTACATAGTATCTCTTTGTATTTACATTAGTATACAATAGAAAATTAGATTAATATACAATGGATAATATTGAAAGACATTTACTATACAAAATCAAGTTTTTACAATCTACAAACAATTCAATAATTTTTCCAGTGAACTGGGAATCAAACTTAATTGTACATATTTTGAACCTATCTTTATAATTCTCAAAAATAAGGATAAAGAATAATAAGAATTTATTCTTTTGAGATTCCGATGTAAAAATTTTTTTTATTAACACGTGACAATTACATAATTATTCTTTAATAACATAATAAGTATTTATTGAAGAGAGTTACACAATTACAATAAATAAATGTAATTAGAGCAAAAGCTAGCTCATCAAGAGACTCACACAATTATTATATAAATCAAACTCATTATTGTCTAAAACAAGGTGATATTTTATATTCTTCTAGCTAACTCAATTACATTATTTCTTTTTTCTTTAATGACTTTGGTATAAGAGGTTCCACTAAAGACCAATTCCGGCATATATACGATGTATTCTTTGCTATTGTAGGAAAATTCAATCCACCCATAAATTCATCCGTTTAGCATTATTTTGAGAATCTTCAAAATCCAAGACCATTTGATTCCAAGCCATGGTTCTAACTGCCAAGGTGTCCCCTCAGAGACCATGTTTGACTTGATTGTTAAATGTAAGTCAGTCAAATCAAATTTAACCTAATGCAATCTTACATTTATGGAAGGTTTATTTAATAAGTCTAAATGGGTTAGCTAAAATGTTTCGTACATCGTATTATTTTTATTTTGTTGATTAGGTTAAAATAAATCATGCACAATAGAATCAAAGAATTTGTAAATGAAAAATTATAATTATATATATATATATATATATATATATATATATATATATATATATATATATATATATATATATATATATATATATATAGTTTAATTTCAAAAGTAGAATTTTCATCAATAAGATGAGAAGAAAATTTGCTTACTAATTGAGTCAACCTTTAAAATTTCTTTTAAAAGTAGTAATATAATTATTTAGTTATTTTTTTCCAAATAATTTAAAAATTGAAAAAGCATCAAAATTACCAAATTTAAATTTAACTTATTTATTAAATAAAATGTAAAAAATACAAATTTAGATTTTACTCATAACTATAACGAGTGAAGCCTATCGATTTTTATCAAGTGGTGCCCTAAGTTAGGAGTAATTTACAAGCAACTCCACTCATTTGGCAGCAAGATCCATACTTGAAGGTGAAGCACTCTAGCCATGTTTGAAGGACAAGCGTGAACAAATGCCGGCTTTAATGAAGCTGTCTTTATAAACTAATGTTTTTACATAATCAAATATTCTAGAATTAGAAAGAACATAAAATTAGTTTAATTAACAAGAACAATATTAAAATCATCAAAAATCCAAAAAAATAAAATAAAAGAAAAGAAAGATGAAAAGAAAAGGGAATGATGGGAAATGGTGAAATGGGAGATCCAAGGAAGAGTATAAAAGAGTGAAAGACAAAAGCATAGAAAAGAGAGCAGCCAAAAGCACCCTCTGCTCATAATATTTCTTTTTTTTAAAAAAAAAACATTAAACAAAACTAAAACTAAACAAATGAAAACAAAAGACAATAACAAGACATAAAAATTAAAAAAAAAACCAAAAATTATATAATATAATATAATAATAAAAATAATAATAATAATAATATTGGAGAGAAACAAACATGTATAATGACTCCATAGCAGAAACCAAGGAAAACAGAACAGAAGAGAGTGAAAGTGTGCAGTGCGCGTGCGGTTCCTTTGCGCATGATCCTATATATATATATATATTATAAATTTCACTCTGAGAGGAGAGGCAGAGAAACACTATTTTATGGTGAGGAGTTCAAGTCTCAATGTTTATAAAGCAAAATGATGAGATTCTGGGAACTTCAAGCTACAATTTCTATGTTGACTACACACTAAACCTAGCAAGGAACATTTCATTTGCTTGTTGATCTTGGCCTTCTAACTCTTGCTTAACTTCCTTTTTTGTCTTATTAGACTAATCTTTGCCCACATAACACAAAATTTTAGTGGGTATATATACATATAATATTATAATACATTATAATATAACTATTTTCATTATATGATCTATAATTCTTTTTAGTTTCATTGTCTGAATTGTGATTAATAATTTAAAATTTTATATTATTATACAAAGATAAAAGTATTAATGAAGAGATCGACTTAAAAATTTATTATAATAATAATAATTATTTATATATAATATACAATAACTTTATATTGATATATTTTTATTTAGAATAATATTTATACAGTCTTATCTTTTTATGATAATAATAAATCGCAAAAATGCGAGTTTACAACTATTATAAAGAATAAATGATGTATTATGCTGTTTGAAGGATTAACATTTATGATTAATTATTGGTAGCCATATGACTAATGATTGTAAATCCAAACAGTAATAATCATAAATTAAATTTTTGCATATTTTAATTATAATATTGAAATATGACTCAAATTATTATTTTCTAAACAATGAAAAAAAAAATATTGAGATCCCAAATGTCAATTGCTCATCCAAAAATGAAATAAATAAATAAATGTTTTACCTGTAGCAGCTAGAACATTTTCAATGCTATCATTTTTTGCTAATTTAGAAGTGAAATAAGTAATTTGATTATTTCTATTTTATTTTCCTGCAAATCAGATGATTGGCAATAAGCTTTGCTATCTTGGGAACATTCTTTCTTAGCCCATTTAATGCTGAAGCCCCAAAGAAAGTGTTTTGTGGTTATGGGTATTAGCCCATTCATTTTTAGGTAAGTAAGGTAAGTTGTGTGTCAAAGGGAAACACCTTTTTCTTTTTTAATTTTTTTTATAGTGGCTGTTATAGCTATTGTTTAACAAGGGATCTAGGCCACTGTGATTATTTTAATTTAGGATGGTTGTATAAAACTTCTAGATTTTGTTTTTATTTTATGAGGGCTTGTAGGGTGTTTCAGAGATAATTTATCATAATTAATTTGAAATAATTAAATAATGTAAATTTAATTATAGCCATTGAATATGGTGACTGGTTACTTAGTCAAGCTGTATATATATATATATATATATATAAGTCGAAAAAATAATTAATAGTAATTTATTTTTTCAATAAAAGCTCCATTTTCTATAATAATTATAATACAGCATTTAAACTAATTATATATATATATTAAAAAACTTCAGTTGGTTCAGTTATAACCGAAATTTTTTTTGTTATAATCGAACCGAATCGAACTGAAAGTTAATTCGATTTTTTAAAATAAAAATTGAAACCGAACCAATGTTATAAAAAATAAATTGAATCAAACCAAACTGATCGATTTGGTTCAATTTTTTTAGTTCGGTTTGATTATGCTCACCTTTACCAAATAGTAATATAAGCTCATAAAAATAATAATGTTAAGGGTTCAATTTGAAGTCTATTATAATTACATTAAAGATGGGTTCCACTTAATACTAATACAATTTGAAGAATAATTTATATTTTATTTGTTAATGACATATTATAGTAGGTTTTAGAGTGGGATAAATTATTTTTGAGACACCGTAGAATTTGCCTTATTTTGTTTGGAGGGAAAATTCTGGAGTTAGTTTATAGGTTCTATATTTGACTTATAATTTAAGAATTAATTTTTAAAGTTTGTTCTAAAATTCAAATTCGCTTTGGACTAACCAACCCATATGGCTATAACTTGTATGTTAATTCTACAAAATTTAGCTTTTTATGGGATTATTATTAGTTTTTTTTATTTTTTAAATTTACTATTCAATTTATATGTATTTATTATTAGATTATCTTGTAATGTGCCTTGATGAGAGCAGTTTAATTGGAATTTGTAATGTAAGCCCATTGTTCTTGACCCTAACTTTGCCATAGCCCAAAATCTACAGCACCAAATTGGATTGGCCTATTCAATGTTAGGGTCAAATTCAAGAAACTTGTCAGTCACTATTCAATGTTGGCCGCATGCTATATTTTATAACTAGACAACTGCTATTGTATTTTTCTCTACGTACGTAACTGCGGTTAGAATAAATACATAAATAAAAGGTTTACTTGACAAATTATTTGCATTTTTTTTAACTAATTTGAATTGTATGGAGGTCTAGATCATAATTGGAAGAAATAAAGGCTAAATTTATTTAATTTGTAAGTGAATTTTATACATATTTAATATTTTATTTATAAAATATTAAATATATTTGTAAAGTCAGTTATATTAGGTTAATTTAAACTTTATAGTTTTAGTAATCTCTTTTTTGTCAATATTATAGACAATTATGATGATGGATAAAATTGAAAATTATTTGCTCAAAATTTAAAAATTAAAGTGTTGACTAGTATAAGCGATTAAATTTTTTAATTTGTAAAATTTATTTAAAAGTTCCATAATTTATTACATTCATAGGAAAGTTTAAATTATATTTTAAGTGGAGATATGTATTATTAAATAATTTAAAATTAAAAAATTAAAAGGTAAATTTTAAATACTGAATAATATTTTTTTTACAATAGCAGCTTTCGCACTAGGCCAATTAAGCAGTAGCCTAAGGCCCCATATTTTGAAAGGCCCCATTTTTAGGAATCGATTTTTAAGTATCTATTTAGTAATTAAGAAATTTTAAAAAATTATATTATTGTAGGAAAATATAATTTTAGACTATACCCTATTATTATTTCCATTCACAATTATCTCTCTATATTCGATAATTTTCAACCTTAAAACTAAGATATATTTTTATAGTATATAATAATTATTTTAGTATTACTTCTTTACTTTGTTATTATTTCCCAAAAAAAATTCAATGTTCACTTTCTAATTAAAATTGATAACGTTATATTTGAGAGGTAGCTTTTAATATTCTACTAAATCTTTGTAAAAATTCATTACCTCATCAAAAACGACTAATTTTGTATTTTACTATATAAAGATAGATGCAAATAATCAGTAAATATTGAATCAATAATATTCTCAACAAAAATAATAATTTTTTCACTCGATTCTCTACAAAGAAAATTCTTCTGTATAAAATTCATTGCCATCATCATATTCATCTTAGCTAGTTAACTTTTCAGGTGCTATTATTCTAATTATTCTATTTTTAGTTATTATTGTTCTTATTCTTTTTTAAATTTAATTTATTTTTTATTGATTTATTGGCTTGAATAATATAGAAAAAATTGTGTTTGTTTATTTCTTTATTACTTAGATTTCAAAAACATGTGAATTATAAAATATGCATTAGGATATGAAAAACTAAAAAAAAAAAAAAGGAGAATAAAAAATTAGTCCAATCTCAAAAAGAACCTTTTTTTTTTTTTATTAAAAATGATTGAATTTTGAGTAATTTAATGTTGTTTAATATTAGAAGATCCAATAAAAAATTTGTCCAAAATCTCTAATTAGTTAGAGCCGGGCCTTTTTTTGAAACAATATATACATATAAAGATTAAACACAGAATATATTTTTTTATAAAATAATAATAATTTTATTAAAAAAATATTAATTTATATAACTCATACATATTTTGATAACGAACTATGCGAGATTATAATAAATTTCCCTAAATAATATTATTAGACACTAACTAAAATTTCACTTATAAGAAACCTTTTATGATAGCAAAGGAGACAATGGTTGCTAGCTTCCAATGATTCGCTTTTTAGTTAATAGCATGTGTTGACCCTTGGCTGCCATCTAACATATTTATTTATTTATGTTAATTATCTAAAGTTTTCTTTTTGTATCCCATATATGATTTTTCTTTTTTTAGACAGCTATACGGCTATTTTTATTGAAGAAATTACATGTTTTTTTTTTTTTTTTTTAAATACTGTCTTTTTTATCGCCGCTTTTTTTATACATTTTTAAATTGTGTTGTTTCCTTCATTTTATGTTTGTACAAATTATCCATGGATTTATCACCTAATATTATTATATGCAATGCAATAAGTGGTGATGGTGGAGTGGGACCTAAAGCTGCAATTAACAGCCAATGGATGATAAAAATCATGAAGTAAACCAATTTTCTCTGTCCTTTATGAAAATTTTGTCTTTTATTATTATTATTTATTTTAATGGTAATTGATTTTTATATATAGTATTATATCTATCTCATTTATCTTATCAAGTATTTTTATAGAATTTTAAACAATTCATTTATTAAATTATATCAATAAAATTTATGAATGAATTTTAAATTTAATAAAAATTATACATTATGCAAATTAATAAATTTTAACTATAAATACAAAAATTATATATTTATAAAAATGTAATTTGAAATTGAAAATTTCACCAAAATTTACTACATTTTAAAATCTTAAATCATTAAATTATCTTTACAATATAATCAATAATAAATAATTTTATTAAGAAAAATCTCCACCATTATGATACAAATAGCTGCAGTATTTAAATAATATTAATAAATTAGGAAATAATTATATTGTATATCAACTTAAATTGTAACGATAAATTATTGTAGTAAATAGTAATATTAATATATGAAGAGTGAATTTGTGCTAAAAATTATAAATTATAGGAGAGATAAATTGCAATTATTGACTCTGGTTCTTATCTTGATTATTTTGATGCTCTCTTTTCCTTTCTTTTATCATTTCATCATTTAATTATAAGTAATTTATTTTTTTATCCCACTTATAAATTTATTTAATTATAAGTAATAAATGCATATGTGGGTTGGATGAGTAAAAAGCTAGAAAATTACGTCTTCTCAAATTGAAAATTATGTCTAGATTATGATTTTTCTTTTCAAAAATTATCTTATTTTAACATTTAATTTTTTTTTTCAATTTTCTTGGAAAATAAAATTAAATATTAAAAGATCTAAAAAAAAATTAAATATTAAACAATATTATATATTAATTATTTATTAGAAGAATTCTATTTTTTATTTAATATATACTGTTTGATTTAACTTTTATTTTGTTTGAAATCTTTGGCTTATATAAATAATAGTAGATACTAATTATATTATGGAAACATACTGAATTTATTCAATATATTCCATAAATTAAATGTTAAACAATATTATTTGTATTAGATATGAATTGTAAACTAAAAAAAACTAAATTTTATGCTTATGTATACTATTTGCTATTGGTACAAAAATAATACTAAATTTTATGATAATATATATTATTTACTCTAGTTTTTTTTTTTTTAGGTATACCATCATATACCTTTTGGTACCAATCTAATAAACAAATAGGAGCATTTTCTTTTTGTTTAGACTTAATTAATAAAAGTATCTAATCAAGAAGAAACATGTAATTATGATTCAATTAAACTATTAATTAAAAATAGAATAAATAAAAAGAAATTAAAAAATATATATACTTATACACATAATTACCCCTTGAAAAAAATATTTGATAAACATAGAATAAATATTTGAAAGAAAAGAATAGAATATAGATGAAGCGCATAAATTAAAGGTTATAAATGTTATGCTTTTTAGATTTACAGGCTATTTTTGAAAAAAAAAAAAAAGGTGGTAGAAAAGTAATTTTTATATTTTTAGGCCATTTGTATAAAAATCTCACTTTTATTAGCATTAACAATCACTTGTTCAAAATAATAAATCTTGATTTAGTAACTCCTAATTAGAGTTAAATTTGCACGCCTAGATCTAATATAGTAGTAAGTACATATTCGATCTGAATAATAGACTCATATTTAATTCTGTTATCTCAAAAAAAAATTAAAGTTAAATTTGCCAAAATAAAAGTAATTTATTAAATTTGTACCAATTTTTATTATTATATTATAAGAGTTGAAAATTTTAAATTCTCCCATTTTATTGCTTTTTTTAAGATTTGAAATATTCAAAGAGGTTTAGAGTTTGAATATTAAATTAAATTGAAAGAGTTTCTGGTAAGGAAAAACTAAACTTATTGTGCAACACATTTGTCAAAAAAAAAAAAAAAATCTTTTTATGTAACTCATAATTTAAAATTTTATATATATTATGAAAAAAAAAATAAATTCATTTTCTTTGTTTTTTTTTTCTACGGGGAAGAAAAAAGAAAATGGATAACTTATTAAAAAAAAAAAGAAAAAGAAAAAGCTTAAATGATGTTCAGCTTTGCGCAATTTTAAGGTTGTTTGACTTTTTCCATTATTTAATTGTTTTCAAACTTTGATGTGCAGAGCAAAATCTAAGGATATTTGTTTTCTGGCTGTCGATAAGAAAAAATAAATAAAGAAAGAAAAAAAAAAGTTTCTCATGACTCACATCATTCAAATAAGGATTAATTAATTAATACATAATTAAGCGGCACCGTAAGTTTTAAGAAGTTGACATAAAAGATTTGAATCACTATGATAATTATTATTATTATATAATAATCTATGGGAGATGAACTAATAGACCATAACATATTTCTTAGACCATGCATGCATAAATTACTAATAATATATTATGAATCGATTAAAAAATTCACATATATATATATATATATATATATATATATATATATATATATATATATATATATATATATTAAAATTATTAGTTGATTATTGGTATATATTATTTAAATATTTAAAATGGATGAAAATTTAAAATTTAACATCATATTATTTAATTTTTCAATAATATTAAGCTTAAAATTCAAATTTAAATTCAAAATATATATGTCTAAATGGATCCTTAATTTACAAGAGTTTGAAAATTACGAAGATTAAACTCATTAATGAAGCTGACCGAAGCTTCCGTTGACTTTTTTCAAATTTTCAGAAGCATGATGTATGCCAAAAAAAAAAAAAAAAAAAAAAGGGAGGAAGCGCAATTAACTCCGTTTACTCTTAGACCTTTGAAATTTTGTAAAAATAAAAGAAAAAATAAAAAGAATAACGACTTTGACTATGACTTTCAACAATTTCAAATTGCCAATCCAAAGCCGAGCTTTTGTTCTTTTAATGAATGAGCCAAAACTGAGGTTTCATTCGGCAAACAACTTGAGCCTTGTGGTCATGCCTTCTAATTAATCACAAATTTTCTATTTTTCCTTATGATTAATTCAAAAATCATTAGTTGTCATTTAATTAGCATTTTTTGTCATTTTATTTTTTAATAAAGCAATGAGATAATTTCAATAAAATATTTCAGTAAAACTGACACTTTCTTACCGCTAATCACGTGAATTTTCTAAAAATATTATTAATAAAAAATAAAAATGAATCTGAATATTAATTAATCCAATTTCTTATTTAGTTTGTACAGAGGCTCAATAAATATAAGTTATATAACGGAAGCAGTTATTCACTTCTTTTTCTCTTTTCTTTTTCTTTTTTCTTTTAATTCCATCGCATTTAATAATATTTTAATTTATATGGACAATTATGAATTTATATAAAAATAGATTTAAGAGTTTTTTTTTTTTTTTAGTGTTGGCGAAGGGAAATTTAACATACATAAGATCCAAATCCTAGGTCCATTTTTAAAGTATTTTCACTTTAAAACACCAATTAAAAATATATTTAAGAGTTAGTGGCAAATGAATTTATACTTCTTACTTATTGGTTAAAATATATGATTTTTTTTTCTTTGTTTAAAAAAATGAAACATGTTTTATGTTTTAATTACACTATATATATGTTTTAAGTACTGGTTGAATTTGAAATAAAATATATGCATATGTTTTAGTTACACTATATTTAGAGTTAAAGTCTTATTATCTACATTTAATGTATATATCATCTAATGTAGTATAATATGTTTGAGGAAAAAAAAAGATTTTTTTTTCTTTTTTTCTTTTTAAAGAAGTTATTATTCATACTCAATGAAGGACTCCACAAACTCAGGAGCTCATTCCAAATAGAGGGGGCTAGCATTAGAACATGCAGCTCTTGCAATATAATGGGCTACACTATTAGCTTGCCTTCTCACCCATGTAATCGGGTAATTAATCTTACCTCTGGATTAGCAATCTTGAACACTCTTTCACCAAAGCTCCAAATTCAGACCGATTAGAAGCCATGGAACAAAGAGCATTATGGTTAATAAACGCATCGATCTCAAAGATGGATAAGACTTACTTATATTGAGTGCATACATTAATCCAACGAAATAAGAATATGTGAAACAAAAAAAAGATATTATTATTTTTTCACTGGGCAAAAAAAAAAAAAAAGGATAAAAGAGTCATATTGACTAAAATGTTTCAGCACTCATTGATTTGATGTATGAGTTTAGTCTATGTACTTGATGTATGCAAGAATTTTCTCTAGTGTAGGCAAGAATTTTTCTTTAAAAATTACATTAGTAGGTATTAATAATTTATTAGTAGGTAAAAAGTGGTTACGAGAGTTGTATTAATAAATAATTTTTCAAAATTATATTTATATATAGTTTTTTTTTTTAGCATTAAAGGAAGAAGTTCAAATTTAAATTTATTACTCATATCACATGTATATTTAATATTATATTATATTTTGCAGTGCTATATTTATATATAAAGTGAACTTACGACAATAAATGAATAGTATATAATATATACCGCATACACAATTTCTTTTTGAATAATTTAAAACAATATTGTATGAAGAAAGAGAGGAGCGAGCCGACAAAACCGGCCACAAGTATAGTCTAAATATAGCCATACACCGAGAAAATTAAATTGAAAAAAAGAGGGGAACTATAGCTACCGTCTAACAACTGCTTTCCCCTAAATCCTTACATTTCAACATATCCCACTTGTATATATATATGTCAACGGTCAGAATCGCTGGCTACTCCATTAAAAAAAAAAATCACTTCTTGTTTTCTTTTAATTCTTTATATGTACTAATACTAATATACAAATATATAATATCCCTATATATAGTAACAAAGATCCCCATTACAACGTCAAAACTGAATCTTGTTTCCTCTATTATACTTATATTATATATATTTACTCCTGTTTTTGCTTAATTGGTTTGCAAGAATCAAACAGAAAAGCGATAATGAGTCCAGCAAGATTTCTCCATCAACATAACAATAACATTCTCAATGGTCCTCGTCCATCTCCATTAAAGATCAACAAAGAATCTCACCTCCTTCACAAACCTTCTTCTTCTTCATTGTCATCGTCAATATCTGTAATTGGTGGTGGTGTTGGTGTTAATAAAAATAGGGAACAGAAAAATCCAGTCATTATCTACACGCATTCGCCAAAGGTTATCCACACACAAGCTAGAGATTTCATGGCGTTGGTACAAAAACTCACTGGCCTTTCCAGATCTAAGGATCATGAAAATGCAATTATTCCAATCCAACAACAAGAACAAAAGGAGTCTTCTTCAGTTTTAAGAAACACTGGTGGAGATGTTTCGCCAATTCTCAACCCACCTAAAAATCCTTACTTTGCTGATATTCCACTGTTTACACCAACTGCAGTGGAATTGGATTTCTTTTGCTTGCCTAGGCCATCTGTATATACATCTCCGCCTGCAGGAATATCTCCTCCTGTTTTCGAGTTCATGAAAGGCCTACCTGAAAGTTAATAGTTGGGTGGTGATCTACAGGAGAGAGCGAGGTGGTGTTTTTTTTTTTTTTTCCTCTTTCTAGGAGTATGTGTTAATTTGTTTTCGGTGTTTTTGTTTTGTTTATTATTATTATGATTATTATTTTAATTTGTGCCTTTTAGGGAGACGAGCATTAGCCAACAATGTGAATTATATGTTTATACAATTCATTAATTCTTTGGTAATCCAATTAAGAAATTTTCTTTTTTGAGGTAAAAGAAATCATCATTATTAATTGGAAAACTGAACATCAAGGATTTGAGCCTCTAAGGCATACAATGAAACTGAACTAAGCCATAAAGCTAGTCTAGAACTCCTTCTTGCTCCAATAGCTAAAGCATGGGCCGTTCCATTTGCAGCTCTTCTAACATGATGCAAGCAAACATCATGTGCAAGCAAGCTGCGAATATCCTGGGTTTTTTACTTATTTATGTAAAAAATAAAAAATATTTCCATAGATGAATTTAGGTGAAAAATATTTCCCACTTGAAAAGGTTCTAAAAGAAAATTGTCATTCAAACTGGCGAAGTGGGATTCACATCAAAATCGCTAGTTAAATTGGTGATATCAGTAAATTTTTTTACAATATCACTAGTTTAATTGGAGATATTTTTAATTTTTTTAATGCTGATAGCTAGCTTGCTTGCCTGCATGTAATAGGCTGTAGGAAGTGACATGATTGCCATTTATACAGGCGATATTGATAATTTTTTTTACAATATCGCTTACCTAGCGATATTGGCATTTTTAATTTATTTTTTTTAACGCTAACAACTAGCTTGTTTGCAGACGTGTGATAGGCTGTAGGAAGTGTCATAATCACCAATATTTGTATAGGCAATTTAAACTTAACTTACTCACTTCATAAAGAAAAGAGAAAGATAGAGATCATTCAATAAAAAATTGAGCAAAATTGGAGGGGGAGCTGCAAGAACTAGTGAGTTCTATTTTTTTTCCTTTGTTTCTTTAATTTTATGTGATGTTATTTCTTTAATTTTTATTTGTTCTTTGTTGCTTTATTTACCTTACTTAGTTAGATATTTATGAGTTTTACGTTTTAAATAACTATTTTTTTTTTGAAATTATTGTTATGATATATTATAAGATTTGATTGATGTCTTTTTATATATATGAATATTCTAGTTTTCATTTTAGTATTAATTGTATTTTTCTTATTAGAAAAGCTTTCCATTTCTTGTATTTTTCTTATTAGAAAAGCTTCCTATTTCGTTCTCTTTTGTACTCTATATAAATAGCCTAATACTATTGAATGGAATGACTTGAAAGACTATTCTCTTCTCTATATTTTTTGTTCATATTCTTCTCTATTTTATTTATAATATGTTATCAGCATGAATCATTTTACAATATTGTTCATAATTTTGGATAGCTTGTGGTTTGCTACAACTCAGCTAAGGTGAAAAATTTAAAAAAATAAAATTCAAGATTTATGGTAAACAATTTTTGTCTAATTAATTACTATTATTATTAATATTTATGTATCAAATACATTTTTTTTAAGAAAAAAACTAAATCGTTTTTTTTTAAGAAATCGTTTGAACATATTGGGCTAATTAATTTGAAAAAATCATTTTTTTTCTTCTCTCTTATAATCATTTATCTCAAATCGTTTTTTTTTTAGATTTATAAAGATTTAATATACTATTTAATGATTAATCAATTAAATTCTAGTTCCCGAAAAACTAACATTATATTTTAAATACTAGTTCTTGAAGAACTAGTATTATTTATAGTTTCTAAAGAACTAATTAAATAAATAACTAAGCTATGAATTCCTAAAAAACTAGTATTATATTTTAAATTCTAGTTCCTGAAAAACTAGTATTATTTATAATTCCTGAAAAACTAATTAAATGAATAACTAAGCTATGAGTTCCTAAAAAACTAATAATAATTACAATTTCTGAAAAATTGGTATTCTTTACAGTTCCTGAAGAACTAATATTCTATATAGTTCCTAAAAAACTAATCAAAATAAAAAAAATATAAATTCATTAAAGAATCATTAAATATTCCTGAAGAACTAAATACATTATCTACATCTCTTTAAAAGACTGATTTTATTATGATTTTATATTAGACAATGTTAATTGATGGCTCTCGACATCACGAGTAAAAATTATTTATACTAGTATCACTCCTTCGAGTATTGAAATAAATAAAATAGACATCCCTGAAAAATTGATATTTTATGTTCCTGAATAACTAATAAATTTGATTTAAACTACACGCGTTGAATAAATTGGATGTCAATAAAGTACCTGTATATGGCAATAATATTAAGGTAAACCCTTTTGCTTTGCTTTTTCTATTTTGAGTATTTCATTGTTGTTTATATGTATTGGAATGATGGGTATGGCCTATTTGATTAACCAACCAAATTGCAACTTTTAATTGGTTATCAATTATAACAACACATTTTATGCATAGTTTTAAAGTTATGGCTTATAATTTTTTTTGGCATGAAATCCGACCCTAAATTATTCACTTATTGATTGATTGACTTGCTTTGTGGGAAAAAGACGGTCTTGCGTTCATATTAATAGGTTTACTTGATTCATTAAATTGAGATCTACAAGTATATATATTATTACATATCTTTCGGTCTTAGCATATCAACTCAAAATTTGTTTAATGGACAATACACATCACACACACACACACACACACACACACACACACACACACACATATATATATATATATATATATATATATATATATATATATATATATATATATATATATATATATATATATATATATATATATATATATATATTTGTTAGTTGAATAGCCTACAAGAAAGTTGTGTGTGTTATATATGTTTTGATTTTACTTATGTCAATATGTATTAGATGTGAAAGCAATTAGAAATTTAAATGTAAGATGAGATGAATATAAACTATATAAGTGACATGGTTTTGTTAATTTGTGAATTGATGAATTTATTTCTGGATTGCATATATTGTTGGATTTATGTTAGTATAGAGAAGCATAATTAGTGTTTACCTTTCATTGGTATGATAAATTATGAATTTAATGTTTGTTAAAATTAAAATTAATTTATTTTCTGATTGGTCTATTTAGATATATTTTAAATATACACAAATTAAGTCATTTAAATAAAGTATAGTGAATTAAAGTTTGGTTGATAATTTTTATATGCTCTTGAATTGAATGAGAATAATTTTTGACGTGAGTTGTTGATAATGAAATACATTTAGATGCTAGCAAAAGCAAAAGCTATTATCTACTTAAATCTCATTTAAGTGAGGATTTAAAAGTTAAATATCTCACTATTAATTATTTTTATATTTTTTAAAAGAGATTTAAAGATAGATATAATCACTTGAAATATGTGATATTACCACAAGTTTAATACAATTGGCTAAATCTATGCCTACAAGACTTGAAATCTATTTGAGAATATAATTCAACCATATTTAAAATTACTTCACAGCTGAAATTATGCGGTAATAAAGTTACATGCTCCTGTAGTAGCAGTATAAAAAGTGAAAATTTACAAATATTATTTTTCTAGTGGTTGCAAAAAATAATTGTTAATAAGAAATCATCAAATAATGCCCACTAGTACAACTAAATTCCCTGAAGTAAATGCTATAAATCATTTGATAGATCATGAGATTCTAAAAGAGAAACCGCCTATATAGAAGACACAACTCAATTTAATATTGATGATTTTATGTAAACTCCTTGAAGGAGTAATTTGCAATGATTTTTCAAGTTGTGTATTATAATGAGTTATTTCATTACTGTTTTATCTCCACTATATATGCACAATTTATTGTGTTGAACCTGCAGTTTAAGCATTGAACTTATAGTTCAATAATTAAATCTTGAATGTTTGGCATGAATGCCATTGTACATCATATATACTCTGCCTTGAAACTTGTATAAGGACATGAGCTGTAAATTTTTTTTTGTGCCATGAATATATTAATATCACTATCTCAATGTGTGATAATGGTCCACACAAGAGACTTAAAATTTATTTTGATGAGGCATATTTCTCTACATTCGGGGGAGAAAAAGCACCTGCAATGCTAAAGAATGTCGAGAAATTTATTGGAAGGAAAACTCTTTAAATAATTTTGATCCATGTACAAGTTATAATGAACCTGAAGTTCACAAAATAATACAGTTGCAACAAATTACAACTTAACTGTCAAATGCATTTATAGATACTAAAAGAGTGACAAAGTCTCATATTACAGCTGCTAATACCCTAGCAAGGGTTATGATTCCAATTACAAATAGAAAATCAATCAATATCACTACACCCCAGAAAACGTGGATAGTAAATTAGAACTAAAGACAAAAATCCACAGAAAAGAAAAGCAGTGCCATTCATAAAATCTCCTGAAGAGAAACCTCCTGAAGAGGAAGATCTCAGTCAAATAGCTATAGCCAATTATGAGATACAGACTGAGACAACGGAACAATTAGATTCTCCAGATATGCCTTCTAGAGTTGATAATCATATAAATGAAAATATGAGATCTCAATTATTTTTTTGATATAAGAAAGAGTTGATAGAAATTTAATTATCCTCGAGATAAATTTGCCTCAACAGTAACTCTTGCTGTTACAAGAGAATATATGGACTCATAATTTATAAGTATAACTGAATATTGGTATAAACATGATTGATCATCACGGAATGAGGCAATTAAAGTAGAGCTAAATTCGTTCTATCATTGACTATGAGCAAAATAATTCTCTTATTATGGAAATGATCATGTTCCGATACTTAATTAATATGGCAGTTAATGAAAGGCTTATTGTATGTCTTATGAAAGCAATAAAAGTCCTATAAGGACTAATATATCATAAATAAATGCACATTAAATATGTGAAATATATTTTATCAAATTGCAAAAATCTATATATGGATTAAAGCAATATGGACATGTGGTATGATTGTTTGAATAAATTTTTATTAAAAAAAGATATGTGAATAATATACTATGTCCATTTGTATTCATAAAAGACCATAAAATGTTATATGTTATTATTGCAGTATAAGTTGATGTGACTCCTAATGAACTCAAATAAGTATATACTTCTTTGAAAAGTAAGTTTGAGATAAAAAAATTAAAGGAAATGAAATTTGTATCGGCCTACAGACCGATTATTAAGGAGTCCTAATACACCTGTATACTTATGTAAAAAATATATTTGAACAATTTTTGCATGGATAAATTTTCTCCCTCAAGCACACCAATAAGTGGTCCACTCACTAGAAGTGAAGAGAGACCCTTTTAGACCTAAAGAAGATAATAAAGAGCTATTAGTACCATATATAAGTGCTATAGGGCACCCTTGTATCTTGCAAATTGCATCAGGTCTGATATTGCATTTGCAAGAAAAAAATTCCTAATTAGGTATAGCTCTGCACCTATAAAGAGATATTAGAGTGGTGTAAAAAGTTATCTTCAATATACTATTAATATTATAATTCATATTTGAAATTGGTCTACATGTGAATATTAGTTATTTGCTTAATCTCCATGATAGTAGATTTTAAACTGGCTATATATTCATTTATGGTGGTACTGCAATTTTATAAAGGTTTTTATGGTCCTTAAGTACCTTATTAAAAGATACTCTTATTGTATTTTGAGAATAATGCAATTTGCATTATACAAATTAAAGTTGGTTATATCAAGGGTAACGAAGTAGACATAAACTTCACCCAAATTCTTGTATATATATGAGTTTTAGAAGAGATATCCACCAAATTTGCTCAAGTGACAACCTAATAGACTTATGTACTAAGTCTTTACCTAGTGTGGTTTTCACATAGTATTGTTTCATCGATTAGTATACATCTTGTTAAAATCTGTCCTCATCAAGGGGAGCGAATTAGTATATGATTGTACTCTTTTTTCTTAGTCAAGTTTTTGTCCCATGTAGTTTTCTTGGACAAAGGTTTTAATGAGACAATTTGTGTAACAATAAAATAATGCATGAAATGTATTCTTTTCCTTAGCTATGTTTTTTCCTACTGGATTTTCTAATAAGGATTTTAACGAGGTATATTCATAGTGCAAGTAATATCTTAAGAGAGTACTATAAATAAATTATTATATGTGGATATTACTTAAACATCATTAAGTATACGATTTGACAACTTGATAGATTTGTTTATAAAGGCACTCCTTACAATCACATTTGAAAAGTTAGTCAATAAAATTAGCATGCGTCAGTTAAGAAATATTTGATAGAAATCATATTTTCATGAGGGGGAGATTTTAGTGCACTGTACTCTTTTTTCCCTTAGCCTAGGTTTTGTCCCATTGGGTTTTTCTGGCAAGATTTTTAATAAGACAGTGTTATGGCGCAAATTCCTACAAGAATAATATACTTTTTTTCCTGCACTAAGATTTTTTTCCCACATGGTTTTTCCTTAGTAAGATTTTAACGAGACATATTTTTTGTAAAAGATATCAAGGGGGAGTGTTATGATATATTATAAGATTTGATTGATGTCTTTCTATATACATGAATATTCTAGTTTTCATATTAGTATTAATTGTATTTTCCTTATTAGAAAAACTTTCCATTTCTTGTATTTTCCTTATTGGAAAAGCTTCACATTTCGTTCTCTTTTGTGCTCTATATAAATAGCCTAATATTATTGAATGGAATGACTTGAAAGACTATTCTATTCTCTATATTTTTTGTTCATGTTCTTATCCATTTTATTTATAACAATTATAGAGTTATTTATGGATATATATTTAAGAATGTATTATTAAAAAATATTTAAAAAATTTAGGTAGTATAGACTTTATTTATAGGAAGATAGAATATTATTGTTGGTTGAGTTGAAAATTTTATTTATAATTGTTACAATTTTATTAAATTTTTATCATCTTAGATATATAATTATATGGAAAAATTTTAATTAATTAAAATTTTTAATTTGTACGTGTTATATAAATTTAATATGTACAAAGTATTAAAAATAGTAAGAAAATAATTTGAATTTTCAAAATTGTCATCTTATAAAAATATATAATTATATGAAAAAATTTTAATCGATTACAATTATTATTCTTAATTATTATAAATGATAAAAAATGTATTGACAAATGTGACTTATAAATGATTTTACATAAATATCTTTAAAAATATGAATAAATTTTTTTATTAATATTTGGACAAAAAAATGGTACTAAACATTTTTTTTCTACACAAAAACAGTGATGCATTGGAGAAATTTGTCATTTAATATGTACAAAAATAAAATTAAGTTGTTCAATAAATGTAAATATAAAAATAAAAATAAAATTTGAAATAATAAATATGATGCTTTAAATATTTAGAATGTCATAATAATATTTAAAAAAATTATAGTATCAACAAATTACTAGACAAATGGTATTAACATGATGTAACAAGTAATTAATAACAATTATTTAATTATTTAATATTTTTGGTGCAAAAATATCAATTGTTTTTAGCATACCAAAAATTAATAATTGTAAGATTTGCAATTTTATAATTATTAATAAATTATATAATTTTTTACCAAATAAAAAATAGTTACTAATACAAAAATAAAATATACAGTAAAAAATCTTTAAAATATGTTGTTTTTTAGTATATGCAAAATAAAATTTTAAAAAATTTGAAAAAAAAAATTTAGATTACAGTTTTTAATATTTGATAATATTATTACATTTACCTAATAAATCTTTAACTTTTATTTTTAAAATTTGATAACAATCTATTTGCGATTTGGAATATAAGCCACAACTTGACCCAGTTAGTGATGTATCGATTGTCAATGATGATAGCATTTATAAAGTAAAAAAATACGCGCACGACTTGGCAACTGACTTGCTAACCTCGTACATACTAATTTCCTAATACATATACATATACATATATTTTTATTAAGTTTATATATTTGAACATATAAATATTTAAACATAAATTTTAGTTGAATAAAATTAATATATTTATTAACTCTATCTACACACAAACATAAATTTTACTTGACTAAAATTACTACACCTATTAATTTTATTTATATAGTCAATGTATTTATCAAGATCATCTATACGCTAACATTAGAAATTAATAAATTCTACGTATGCAAATATTTAAACATAAATTTCACTTGAACAAAATTAATATATTTATCTTAAGGAGCTTGCTATTTTTTTTCAACACAAAAATATCTAAACAATTGTCACTATTATTTTTTACAATAAAAAAAAAAAAACTCGCTGACCTAAAAAAATCAAAAATATATAAATAACTCAAAAAAATATAGAAACAATTGAAAAAGAAATAAACAAATAAACAACATAAAATATTACAAAAAATGTGTAATAAGTAAATAGAGATAATACCAAACTATATTATTATTTAAGGCAGTAAAATAAAAACAAGGCTATATTATTATCTCAAACCATATTATTATTATTATTATTATTATTATTATTACATTATCTTCATTATTAAAATTATATTATGTTATAATAATAAATGATAATTTAAATTTTAACATAATAATCACACAATTTAATAACTATTTAAAAATTTAACATAATCATAAAAATAACATTTTACCAAATATTAATCATAATTTTTTAAACATAACTAACATTTAATAAGGTAACATAATAACATCAGCAATAATAATTTAAAAATTATATACAAATTAACTTAAATTATTAGCATATTAATAATTAAGAAAATAACATATTTACACTAAATACTTTTAAGAATTATTTTAAAAATATTATCTTGTTTAGTAGTCCAATATTATTCACCAAAATATCATGGAATTTGAGAACAATAAATGAAAAATTTTGAGAATGACAAATGAAAAACTTTGAAATGGAAAGATTGTAAAAAGGAAAAGAATAAGTGAGTTTTTAAAGAGAGAGGTGAATGGAATATTTATTGAGTAGAGGCTAGGGATTCAACTAACGATACATGAGAGAATTGATTCTCAACTGCATGCTTTTTTTTTTTTTTTTGAAAAAAAAAACTCATTAACTTAGGAAATCACCAGCTAAAGTGGCAATTTTCTTTGTCAAGTCCCCTCCTAGTGCACATGTTGCACGCTAGAGGTATCGTCATTAAGGAAATCGCTGCTGACAATGGCAAGCTTATAGGCTAGGTTATTCTATATTATATAGCTAGTAACATTGGCGATAGTTATGCTTTTCTGATATCGTTAGTCACAATGGCGATTTCTTGTGAGAACTTTTTCACTTAGCAAAAAATAGCATATGGTGGAAAATATTTATCATCCAAATTTATGTAAGAAAATATTTTTAATTTTTTACATAAATAGGTAAAAGACTTGAATATCCTCTACCAGAAAATTCTGCTTTGTATGATCCTTCCTTGCTCTATGTACTTTCTGAACAAAAGCCATGTAATCTAATTCCACCAAACCACATTTCCAAACTGATTTATTCATCCATTGCAATGCTTCTTGGAAAGCCACAGTTTCTATAATTTCTAGAAGAACAAACAAATCCAAGGACTTAGCTGCAATAACACTCCCCCCATGTTCCCTAATAACAACACCAAAGGATCCTTCTCTTGCTTCATCGTGCAAAGCAATATCTATATTCAGCTTAAGCACACTAATTGGAAGTCTAATTCATCTGCCATTAATTCCAATAGAGTTCCTAGTTACTTAGGACGTGCTGTCGGGTTTGTACCTAAATATGTGCATAAAATTAAATATTTCCTTATATATGTGAGATGAAAAAATATTTTTCCATATGCGTCATTTTATTCTAGCTAGCAGTAGTGAAAAATTTATGGCCATAAAATGGCGAGGATGCATGTTCGCCACTTTGAGCGGCGACATGCAGTTCTTTATTTTATTTTTATAATTTATATCTATATTATTAATTATGTTAAAATTTTAATTAATTAAAATTATTAATTTTTATATGTTATATAAGTTTAATATTTTCAAGTCTTAAAAATGTAAAAAATTATTATTTAATTTTTAAAATTATGAAGATTTTACGTAAATTTTATTATTAAAATATTAATTAAATTTTTTATTAATATTTGTACATAAATATTATTACTAAAAATAATTTCTGTTCACAAAATTTTCATGCATGGTAGACACTAAGTGATCATGCATGGATATAATTACAGGTATCTATATATTTCTTAGATAACTAATCATTTAAAAATATTTTTAGATAATTAATAATTTAAAAATATTAATTTATTATTGTTAAAACATCAAGTAATTATTAATTTATTATGTTAAAATATCAATAATTCAACTATTGATCTAATGGTTGAACTTGTTGAACTTTAAATTATTATTTTCATGACTTATTGCTCGGATAGAGTTTAATAAAACTGCATATTTTCATGCACTTTTCATAGAGATATAAGTTGTATGAGTTTTATTGAATTTTTTTAAATTTTTATATTCATTATTTATTATTAAATATTAAAAAATTAATTTTATGCTAAAAATAAATTTGATATACTAAAGGACTTCTAAATTAAATAAATTTTGCTTTGGAAATATTAAAAAGTAAATAATATTGAAAAATTAGATAACAAATTGCAAAAAAATAATCTCCATACATAATCACCGAGTGTCTTCCATGCATGAAAATTTTGTATATAAAAATAATTTTTAATAATAATTTTTATGTACAAATCTTAATAAAAAATTTAATTAATATTTTAATAATAATAATATTTACGTAAAATCTTTAAAATTTTAAAAATTAAAAATAAATTTTTACATTTTTTAAGACTTGAAAATATTAAATTTATATAACATATAAAAATTAATAATTTAATTAATTAAAATTTTAACATAATTAATAATATCGATATAAATTATAAAAAAATAGAAAACTTCATGCCACCACTCAAAGTGGCGAACATGCATCCTCATCATATGGTGTGAACCCTCAAAATTGCATCCTTAGGATCCGGTCATAGTTTGACACCTGCTAAAATTAGTACTCTATACAAAAACAGAATGGCGGTCTTATAAGCCGATTAGTGAGCAAGGGTCAAGGGGGCACCGCCCCGTTGAAAAATAAATTTCTTGAATTTTTCACTTTCAGAAGATCAACACTCGATTACGAATCCATAAAATTAAACTGGACTCAAATTAGATAAGAAATGAACCAAAATCGGCTAAAACAGTGCGAAACTAGGTTGATCTGATTGTCAGACCTACTCCAGTGGTGCGCCAGGTGATAACTCTATATTTTTAGAGTTATTTTAATTGTTTAAACTTAAATTTTAGCCCAATTCTCAAGAATGCAATAATATTATTACTTATTTTTAGAAATAAATAGTTCTACAATTTATAAATAAATTATAACATATTTTAAGTATTTTTATTTTATTTTTGCAGATCAAAATGATGCAGTAAAAATAAAGATGCAAGAAATGATTCAAGTTTTCAATCAATGAGAAATAAATTCAATGGTTGGTGGCCAAAATTCAATGGTTGGTGGCCAACCTAACCATTTTTGAATATTGATAAAGGAATTCAATGGTTGGTGGCCAAAATTCAATGGTTGGTAGCCAACCTAACTATTTTTGAATATTGATGAAGAAATTCAATAGTTGGTGGCCAACCTAACCATCAATGTTGAATTTTTGATGTAAGAGTTTTAATGGAACTTGAATTCTTCCACCAAACATGTCTATAAATACCATGCTTGGCAAAGGGAAATAGCATCAAAGAAAATCCATAAAAAAAATATGTAGAGAGATTTTCATATGTTTTCTTAGAGTAGATTAGTTTTATTTTTTATTTTGATCAAGAGGAGGAGTTTTTGGAAGCTTGAGTTCATCAAAGATTGTATCCAAAAACAAGTTCTCTCTAAACTCTATCTTGAATTTAATTTTAAATTGTTATTATGTTTATTGTTAATTTAATTGTTTCTTCTCTTTTAATTATGAATAGCTAATTTTATTTTATAGGATTTAGATGTAATCTTTTGATTTACATATGATTATTTATATTTAATTGATTGGATTTGATTGTTGGAATTAATCTTTTATCTTAGAACTTAATGCTTGTAATTAACTGGCCATTAATTGCATGATTTAAGATGTTGTGTGAAGTAGCGAGAGTGGAAGCACAATATTAGTTCATTAGAATAATTGACCTAGGGAATGTATTGCTTAGAGATAAGAATACTCCTTTGTGATTTTTAAAAGGATTTCCATAAAACTTAATGGGTTTGTGTTAATTGCTTATGATCACGAGAGTAGACGTAAGGTTAATATGAACACACATGTTGTATCTTGAGAGAGAACATCATATAATTTAGGGAAATCTAATCATTAATTCCAGCAAAAATAATCCAATCTAAAAAATATAAAGTAATCATAGGTAATCAATTGATAAATTCTAAATCCTAGACCTTTAATTTTATTTTCATATTTATCATTATTTATTTACTTCAATTTTATTTTAGCTTAAAATATAAATCTCATAATTGATTTTCTAAATAATAGAGTAATATTAAAAATTGATACTTGACAAACCCTTCCTCGTGGGAACGATACTCACTCATCACTTTATTACTTGTAAACGATCTGTGCACTTGCAGAAATCGCGCAACACCAGGTATGCCACTAGGTAAGGCGGCACGCCCAACATGCCGGTGGCATTGGTGCCGCCTAGCCGACCAACATGCTGTTGGTGCCGCCCGACCGGCCGGCATGTCGCTAGCAGATATCTTTCACCTTTGTTCTATAAATAGAGCTTCCATTCAGCTCTTTTGACACAAATTTTGATACGAAAATTCACATAGATGCTCTTCTTTCTATCTTAAAATTCGGCTAAATTAAAATTAAAATTAAAGTGGCGACTCCCTTTTATAAATAACAAATTGAAAAACCCAATTCCTAAACTCATAGAGAGTTTCAATTGTGGAGTTTCTCTCAAAGAGCATTTCGATTTCCTTCAACAGATCCGACCGGTGCTCGGGCGAGACATCACATATGGTCATAAGTTACCACTTTGAATAGCGATTTTATTGCCATAAACTTTTGACTAGTGCCAATTAGGACAAAAAGATACATATAGAAAAGTATTTTTTCAATCATATGTATGAGAAAATATTTAATTTTATTCACATATTTAAATACAAACCCTCATGTTGTCTGCATCTCTTTCCTTCCTTGAAGAAACTCATGTAGTGCATGAGCTGCTTGAGCTGCCATAAGATGAGCTAGTAGCACAACTCCCTCCTAAACCTTTTTATTACGATACCACCATAAACAATCCAACAAAGCAACAAATAATGCACGCTGCTCACAAGGAAGAATAGTAAAAATATGTTCAATCTAATATGCCATCGAACCACTATGAACTTTAGTTAATGGCAGTCCACTAGGTGAGGCTACCCAAAAATTACTGCTATATGAATAATTTTTGAAAAGATGAAGATCTCTTTCAAACTTAATACACACAAAGGACAAAAGGGTCAATAGGAACATGCCTCAATAAAAACTTTTCCTTAGTAGGAATAAAATTGAGCACAAGCGCCATAAAAAGTTAATTTATCCTACAGGAACATCCACATACCAAATATCCCACCACAACCTTTGTGAGCTACTCCCTAAACCTTGATTGTGCGAGATATAAGAGCTCTAGGCATATTATATCCTGATTTGACTAAATAATAATCATCCTTCATATAAAAACCATCCCAATCGATCTGCTTAACTTTGCAAACTAAAAGGAATCTCAAGAATCATAGCAACGTCTCTTGCAGAGAAGACCAATTTAATTAAATTAGAATTTTTCATGCCCGATTATGTAGCAGTTTTGACACATGTTGGACTTGAGCTATAGGTGAACATGATGGTTCTAGAAGAAAAGATGGCGGCAAAGGCAGCCAAGGGTCCTCCTAGTCACAAATTAACACATGTTCACCATTTCTAATACTCCAAATAATCCCTTCTCTTATTAAAGGAATAGCAATGGTAAGGCTTCTCCAATAATAACTCGCATTCAAATGCACTTTAGCCTACAATAAACTAGACTCCAGATAATATGTAGCTTTGAACAGTCTAGCAGTTATTGTTTTGCAAGCATTGCTACATTGAATTCTTTAAGACTTTGAAACCCCAATCCTCATTTTTCCTTTGGCTCACAAAACCTATTCTAAGTTGCCTAACGAATTTGCTTCTCTCATATATCAATATCACCGCACTAAAATGAATTCATAATCTTCTAGTGCTCATCTACCGAAATATAATAGTTATTCGCATGAACATAAGGCTTAATCTATTAGATCGTTCCCATGTCTTATGGTATAATTTCTCTTTCTCACTGCTTTCATCCATAAGAGCAAGAGGTTGATCCTCTAATAATGCCAAGTAAATATCCAAAACACTTAAGTGGAAATTGACTTGTTTACTCCATTCAAAGAAATTCAAACAATTGAAAATGGTAACAAATGAAGCTTGCGAATGAAGAGAAATAGCTACAAAATTATACATAAAATGCTCACATTATATATTATAACAAATTTATTATGGATTCAAAATAAATAAACATTAAAAATATACTATAGTTCCCCTTTGGACGAATACTATAACACACTATCATAATTTAAAATGCCAATGATAATCAATTACAAGTAAATAAATATTTCAAATCAAACCATATTTGTCATTTTTTGATGTATAAATATATTGACCAAAATATTAATTTACTCTCATTATGTTTAGTCTTTCATACAATAATTAAACTCACCTTTTGGTGAATTAGAAGGTTATGAAATATTAAACATCAATTTATTAAATATCACCTTTTGGTGAATTAGAAGGGCATTTCATTAAATATTATGAGTAATTAATTTATTTATACATGTTACCATCATCGTTTAGCCACTTTGGTGACTAACAAACAATATTAATAAAATTCATGCATAAACTAAAACTTTATTTTTATGATATGCATTAATATAAAATAGTAATGCGGAACTTCATATATAAATGCAATTAGAAAATTTCATTATTCTTTATATATATGCAAACATAATATGTATATTAATCAAATTCCTAATGTCCTTTATCATAGTATAATAACATGCCATTATATATATAAATATATTAAGGGTCTAAACACAAAACATGACTGTGTTTCGAAAAATAAAGAAATACAACCTTATATATATATATATATATATATATATATATATATATATATATATATATATATATATATATATATATATATATATATATATATATACTTATATATATATATATATATATATATATATATATATATATATATATATATATATATATATATATATATATATATATATATATACTCATTAGCACTTATGACACATCCTAACTAAAGAATTTAATAACCAATTTGGCTAAAACATAAGCGCTTGTTTTGATTTGGTTATATATAAACAATCGGAATTTATGAACATAAACGGATATAATAAGAATACTTTATATATTTTATACAAACATAAACGATTTGGTTATATATAAAATATGTTCATCAATCGGAATTTTATATATTTAATGAATATTGATAAAATAATTTGGCCAAAATTTAAGAGAAAGTAATAATAAAAATACTTTACGAATATAAATGGAGAAATTATATATCCAAAAATCATGCTCTGATATCACATGTTAAACTTTATGGGAAACAATTAATTGATCCCAATAATTAATTGAATAAGGATTTTGAATATATAATTCTCACAATTGAAATTAAAACACATATCTGAAAAATTTAATGCAATTGACATGATGCAAACTTTAAAAATAAACTGATTTATTTCCCTTGATCTTTTTGTTTACGACGGTTTAATTGATAGAATAACCCTTATGTTAATGTATGTGTGTATGTGTAAACCCTAATGGGTAGAGATATTACCAATTTATAATAGTTATAACTTAATTTGGTACATCCATCACATAACCAAATAAACGGTTATGATTAATTAGCTATTTAATTATTATTTTGGCTTTATGGATAGCTCAATATTAGGCCACATTCTAACACTTCACTTATTAAAAGGAGTTTCAAACATACCTGCTATAGCCACTAAATGTGAATCATCTACTATCTTCCTTTTCTTAGGAACCATTATGTTTTGATTATCCACACCCGAACCTACAGTTTCATTTCGAATGATACTACAAAGAGCAATATTGTCTAATGGCCTAGCCCACCATTAGACACTAGGGCTGCCCCGATATGAGGCTAAATAAGATCAAATTAATATGATTTTGAATTTGTATTTTAATTCCCAGTATCCTTATCAGTATCCTATTGCATTGCTGTTAACTCTGAATTAATGGCATAACCTGCGCCTCTAATCCAATGGTTACTTCTTATCAGAACTTGCTATCTTGCTTGATCGGTGATGGCTTTCAGATTGGCAGAATACTGCCTTGGTTATTGAGACCTGGTTGGATTATTGTCCATTAACAGTTGACATCGACTATTAGAGTGGCCAATATGACCATAACCAAAATGAAAATTGGGAAGTTTCTCAGAGCAAAACTAAAGCCAAATAGTAGTCCCTACTCTTTTCAAGTTCATCCCTCTTATCAATATCTTATCAATATTCAAACACATGTGATTAGGCTTGATCAACGTGAAAGGGGATGGGCTGGATCTTCTCTTTTGGGCCCGGAGCCTGATACCTACGAAAGAGAAGAAAAAGGATCAAGGAGGAGCTAGGCAGACTCTCCGACGATTAAGTCAGTACCCAATTCAGAGCATTTTTAGTGAGAGAAAGGGGGTGAGAGAATGTAGAATTCCAACTAACTGTGCTTAGGCTTTTCTTTCTCTTTTGTATGGTTTCAGGTTAGGTATGTCTGACACCTCTTTCTAAGAAGGGACGTCCCCTGTCATTTGGCCATGCTAGTTGGTGAAAGTTGGTGGTAGGCACATGTCCTTTGTCCCATCCTTAGGGATGTTCAGTGAGAGAGGTGTCAGGACATGGTGTGGACTGTCTGAGGACTAGTCCTTCTGCTAGATGACTGGACACGTCCTCAGAGGGCTTCAGCCATGGCTTGTTCAGCAAGTCATTTATCAGAAGAGGGGAGTAGCAGCTTGGCTATAAGCCTTTGGACTTGAGTCGTTTGAGGGCCTGGCCAATGGGCTTTTTTCTTTTTCCCATAGTCCCTGGAGGCCTCATAATAGGCCTTGGATATAGAAGGGTCCAGGTCTCTCTTGAGAGTCACATTTATCCCTCATCAGGGGCCCCCTGTTTTATTAAGGAGAGGGCAAAGGGTTGAACCTTAGTAAAACAGCTTCGCGTCCTTGTACCGTTATCTTTCAGGGGTCTTCTAGCCGAAGAGAACTACCTCCGCGTTGGATAGTGAAGAGGTCTTTGTATTTCTTTATCTGTGGTAAGTAGCTCTTAGGAGAGGCTTTCGCTTCGCCGGGGGGCTCTGCCCAATTCAAACATTTAATTCGTCTTCCCAAAGGGTAGCTTTCGTCTGAATGAAGGGATTTGAGGGGCTAGGGACTGTCTACATTCTAGGCAGCCTTCGTAGGGTAGATGGAAGGTCACACGGTCATTCAATGCATGCACGATTGACAATAATAAGCATTAAATGCGAGAATACGCATTGAATACACGTCTCCTCATTCTCCCTATTCTTGCACGTGTCTCAATAGACGATTAAGTTTTCCATGGATTTTGAATTTTGAACGTCCATTTAATGCCCCCACTTATAGCTGTGACGGTTATCGAGGAGGCTCTCAGTATATATACTCCTTTGCCTTCTCATTTTTGGGACTCCTGCTCATTTTCTCGAATCTCCTGATCTCCATAGTTTTCTTGCTTCTCGATCTTTAGTACTTTCTTCCATCTTCTTCTTTGATTCTAATGGCACCTAGAAAAGAGAACATCCCTCAAAGAGACCAAGTAAGCTCCTCCCAGTACCAAAAGATATTGGATGAGGAATGGAGGGAGATAGCCCCAATTGGAAAAATAGCTGAGTTTTTAGCCTTCGTCTAGAACTTGGAATGTAGCACTCAATTTCTATTTCGCCGGGCTAAGGCTTATGAGAGGGTTTATTCCAGTAACCCCAAAGCTGCTCTGCCTAAAGACAACTGGCATTACGTTATTTTCTACCACCAGTTGGAGACTGGTCTTCTTTTTCCTCCTATGAAGTTCAAAGTTGAGTGCTTCAACTACTTCGGAGTGAATCCAATGATGCTTACCCCGAACTCCATAAGGGACATGCACCTCTTCGAGGTTTTAAGCTTCGCACATTACATTCGTCCCTCTGCTCGCCTGTTTCAATGCTTTTACAGGATCTAGAGCGCACAGAGGTCATCAGGGGTTTATATGACTTCTGCCAGGCCACGCCGAAGTCTTTTCTTCAGTAAATAGAACAAGGTGAAGGACTGGAGGGGCAAGTTCAGGTTGATAGAGGTCACTGATGGCCTCGGCGATAAGTCTCCTGGATTTGGTTTCCCCGGCCATTTCCTGCGTCCTACTGAAGGCCTAACTGAGTGGCCCGAGAGGCTATCTTCTGAGGAGAAGGTGAGCCTCAGGACTGTGGTCCATCAGGGTTTTATCTATAACTCTGAGAAGATGATAGCCTCCTTCTATGCGGAGGACGAGCATGGCCTTCCTACTCCCAAACTCTTGCTGAAAGATATAAGAGGTAATTCTTCTTCTCATTCGCTATAGCTAGAATTGATGATGGGGTATTAACCCCTTTGGTGTTGCGTTTGCTGTTTTGATTGCAGTGGAGGCCAAGGATCCTGGACATTACCAGGATATAATGAAGGAGACAGAAGGGGTTTTTCCAAGACCCTTCAGTGAGGAGGCTGAGCTTCCCATCCTCGACCTCCAAACAGAGAGGTTTCATTTGCATACCTCCTCCGACCTCCAGTCCTCATCGGCGAAGCCTTGCAAGGATAAGCCGACGAAGCCCGTTCCTGCCGGGTCTGGTCCGGTTGTTAGATCAGAAGGGGCCCAGGTGAGTGTGGCCAGCACGAAGTCCATTTCAATTGTTCGAAGACTACTTGTTAAGGCTTCTGATCGCTCTATTCCTGTTATGTAGAGAGGTACTCCTCCACTTCGAGCTGCACCAGTTGTTGCGAGGCCTGCTCCTCAGAGGGGTATCTCAATCCCTGGGCTCACTGGGGCTTCTGTTTCTCCACCTATGCCTCTTCCCGTTGGTGATAAGGGGAAAAGAGTGTCCACACCTCATCCGCCTAAGCTGAAAGTGAAAGGGCCTCCAGTCCCCAATGTCCTTGATGCAATTGCTCACTCTTCTCATGGGGTAGAGCAGTTGGCGGACCTGGAGAAGGCTCTGACAGATGTTCCTGATGCTGAGTTTGAGGCTCGTCTGAAGAACCTGGTGGATGACTTAAGTGCCCCTGGGGCTAAAGCTGAGGCAGGTAACTTTCTTTCTCCCCCATCACCTTCATCTTATAAGGACCCTCATGTCATTCGAGGGACATATCTAAGATGGTCCAAAAAGGTTGTGCCTGGGAGATCTCCTAGTGTCGAGGAGGTCGAGGCCTAGGAGAAGTATATTAAGGAGCAAAGGATTTCATATCCTGACCTGGTGACCCTCAAGAGGCTTTATCCTTCCCCAGTTAATACTGCGGCCAAAGGGGAGGCCTTCGTTTCCAGAGACAGAGGCAACTTCTTGCCTTCTTATTATTATTTACTTCTTCCTATGCCTTTATTTGCTGATTTGAATTTGCAAATATTTTTGCTTTTTATCTTGCAGTTCTTGTAGGCGAAGCGGACGCCATTATTTAGGAGCTTTCTCTTAAGGCTTCTTTGGCGGTTAGCATGGGTCCATCCGGAGCCAACGAAGCATTTCCTTCAGCTATTGCTTCGTTGGAGGCTGAACAGAGGGCTGCTGTTGCTGCGACCGACAAAGCATTTTCTTCAGCTGTTGCTTCATCTGGGGTCATGTCAGGGGCCATTGTTGCTACTGAAGGTGTCTCCTCCCTTCGTCCTCCTAAGAAGAAACTAACAGTGGGGGAGTTTCTTCGCCGCAAAAGGCCCCTGGCAGTAGCTTCAACCACCACCACTGTACCGGAGGTCCGCTCTGCTTTAAGGACCCCTTCACCTAGGGCGGAGGTAGGAGTATCAGCCCCTTCACAGGGGATAACGATGGAGGCTCCTCCGCCAAGTAAGAGGCCACGAGTCGAAGGGCTAGCGGAGATTGTAGTAGTGGACTCCCCTCCATTTGGAGAAGTCGAGGCATCTGCCAATCCTCCTTCTTCCTTTATTTCAACTGCTGTTATCTTGGTCCCCGTGCCCTTTCTGCGTCCGGCCCCTAGGCCTCTCTTTGGGTCTATGGAGGATACTCTTGCTAGGCAGGAGACCCTACTGGAGAAGGTAAATTCATTCCCACTTGGGCTATAATCGTTTGCCATATTGTATAATTACTATTGCTTGTTTGTTGTAGGCGCTTCTGGATTCCAAAATTTTGAGGACCATTTTTGGTCTTCTGAGGGATCACTATGAAGACGCCCTGCAAGCGGCGGAGGAAAGACTGGGATTGTGTTCCCGATTGGAGGAAGAGCTGGTCTCCGCAAAGGCGAAGACTAAGCAAGCCGTGGAGCAATCCAGGGCTCATGAAGAGGCTCGTTCGAAGGCCAAAGGAGAGGTTAGTGCCTTAACTGAGGCAATGGCAGCTAAGGACAAAGCCATTGCCAATCTCAGTACGCAACTGGACAAGTTGAAAAGTGCTAACGAAGAGCTTGCTTGAGAGGCCGAAGAGGTTCCCAGTCTTTGAGATCTCCTGAAGAAGACTCAACAGGAACTTCGAGTCTCAGAGTTCGGATACACATAAGCCATTGCTTGGGCTCAAGTTGCGCTTGAGAAGGCTAACAAGGCCAAAGAAGGTCGGCGAAGGGCTGTGAGGGACTTCATGCAGTCTAAGAACTTTGACGACATCATCACATACCACACCTACAAAGTAGCAGCCGAATATTACAACAATGCTCTCCGTGATGCAGCGGAGCATTTTCCTGGTGTGCTGCAAGTGGTATCTGAGTTGGATGCTGCTGAAGAGCCTCTAGCGCCAGACTTTTCAGATTTCCAAGATCCTGTTCCTGAGGGGGATGAAGGTCTGTTACGACCTAAGGACTTCCCAGCTTGGGATAAGGATGCTCTCGCTTCGTCTCCTATCCCCGAAGTTTCTAGCGGGGGCGAAGGGGACATAGACGAAGGACTCCCCGTTGGGACGGATCTTGCACAAGCCGAACCTCTTTCTGTCATTCAGCCGGATCCTATGAATGGCCAGCCTCCGTCGTCTTCCACAACAATGGTTCCTCTAGGCGATCCTCCGCCTTAGCTGTTTTTTCCTTTTTTCCACTTTATCATTCTTTTGTATTTTTCTCATTTGTATTTTTCATTCTTTTGTATTTTTCTCACTTGTATTTTTCATTCTTTTGTAAATAAATGTAATACATTTACTTCAACGAATAATACAGTTATTATGCTTCTGTTTTGTGTACACCTTACTTGTATGGGGATCCCATTCACGCTGTAATCCAACAAGCACTGTGAAACACCTTAGCGAAGCTATCCTTCCAATTTGGAGTTCAAGCACGTTCGTCTTCTTCTTCCTTTAGGCCTCCATAACTTTATGCCTAGATTTACTAGGGCTTAGGCTTTCCCTTAGGAAAGTTCTCTCACTCTTGGTGAGGCTTCGTGCCTAGATATACTAGGGCTTGGGCTCTCCCTTAGGAAAATTCTTCTCACTCTTGGTGAGGCTTCGTGCCTAAATTTATTAGGGCTTAAGCTCTCCCTTAGGAAAGTTCTTCTCACTCTTGGTGAGGCTTCGTGCCTAGATTTACTAGGGCTTGGGCTCTCCATTGGGAAAGTTCTTCTCACTCTTGGTGAGGCTTCGTGCCTAGATTTACTAGGGCTTAGGCTCTCCCTTAGGAAAGTTCTTCTCACTCTTGGTGAGGCTTCGTGCCTAGATTTACTAGGGCTTAGGCTCTCCCTTAGGAAAGTTCTTCTTACTCTTAGTGAGGCTTCGTGCCTAGATTTACTAGGGCTTAGGCTCTCCTTTCGGAAAGTTCTTCTCACTTTTGGTGAGGCTTCGCTGATGCGAATGGAGACAATCTGAGGTAAACTGCATATCTGTTATTATTATTGGTAATACATCTTGAGGTGTTGGAAGTTCCAAGTATGAGGAATTTCCACACCTTCTAGGGTTACAAGTTTGTAGGTGCTAGGACTTAGGACTCTTTTTATTTGGAAAGGTCCTTCCCATGCAGGTGCAAGCTTGCCTGTGCCTTCACGTTTTCCTGTAGCCTCTAAGAATCTCATTACTAGATCCCCTTCGCCAAACACTCTACACTTGACTTTCTTATTGAAATGATTAGCAGCTTGTTGCTGGTAATTAGCTATTCGAATGCTGGCTGATTCTCTGAGTTCTTCTAGGAGATCCAAATCGACCCTTCTGGCTTGATCATTGTGTCTGTCTTCGTAATAATTGATCCTTCCACTGGGGAGGCCTATATCCATGGAAATTATCGCCTCTGTGCCATAGGTCAGGCTGAATGGGGTCTCTCCCGTGGGTTGCCTGGGAGTAGTTCTATATGCCCATAGGACATGATATAGTTCATCTGCCCAACTTCGTCCATATCCTTCTAATATCCGCTTTAAGCCTTACAGGATAGTCCGATTTGTTACCTCCATCTGGCCATTTGTTTGAAGATGGGCTACTGATGAGAAATGTTGTTTGATCTGAAGCCCTAAACAAAAGGACCTGACTCTAGTATTATCGAACTGCTTGCCATTGTCACTGATAAGCTGATAGGGAATGTCAAATCTGCACACGATGTTCCGCCATAAGAAGTTGATCACCCTTTCTGCAGTGATAGTGGCTAGAGGTTCGGCTTCTACCCATTTAGTGAAGTACTCAACTGCTACTAGAAAAAACTTTCTCTAACCTGATGCTGTTAGGAAGGGCCCGACTATGTCTACCCCCCACTTAGCGAAGGGCCACACACTGGAAATGGGGACCCGCTCCGCTGCTGGGACGTGTTTTCCACCATCGAATTTCTGGCATGAGGGGCATTTTTTGACAAATGCCACAGCTTCGTCTTTCATCCTCGGCCAGTAGTATCCTTGTCTAATTGCCTTAGTTGCCAGCGCCTTTCCACCTATATGCATTCCGCAGGATCATTCGTGTATCTCCCGAAGGATGTATTCAGCTTCGTTGGGCCTTAGGCATCTCAGCCAAGGCAATGAGTAAGCTCTCTTGTATAAGATTCCATTGTCCAGGGAGAAATGGGCGCTCCTTCGTTTGACCTTTTTGGCTTCTTGGGTATCTTTAGGCAGTTCTCCCTTTTCCAAGTAAAACTTGATGGGGTCTATCCAACATGGTTCTTCTTCGACTTCCATAACTTCTTCCCCCTCAGTGATGCTAGAGGAGGCTAAGGTGCCCAAATAAATTTTATGAGGAAGCTCGACTGGGCGAGAGGCAGCCAGTTTGCTGAGGCTATTTGCTCTGCAATTTCTTTCTCTGGGGATCTTTTGAAAGAACAGCCTGACTCCTCTATTCTTCATCCTTTAAACTATCTCTTTCATCTTTTGCAAATACCTGGTCATGTTCGGTTCTTTTGCCTCGAATTCTCCTTCTATTTGTCCGATCACCAATTGGGAATCATTATATACCGTGAGTTGTTCTATGCGAAGGCAATCAGCAAAGAGCAGTTCCTGGATCACAGCTTCGTACTCTGCAGTATTATTGGTGCCTTCGAAATTCAGTCCTAAGGCATATTCCAGTGAAAATTCTTGAGCACTTCTAAGTATGATGCCTACACCGTTCCCTTCTTTGCTGCTAGCACCATCTACAAAGAGTTCCCATTGAAGATCCGGGAGTATCGTTGACGAGTGTCTTTCCTTAGGGCTTCGGTCTTCTCCCCCATCTTCGATGCCAAAGGAGCATTCAGAGATGAAGTCCACCAATGCTTGAGCTTTAATTGCTGACCTGACTCTATATTGCAATCCGTGCTGACCTAACTCCACAGACCAACACAACATTCTTCTTGAAGTCTCCGGTTTGTGAAATACCTTTTGTAAGGGCTGATCTATTACAACTACCCCTTGGTGTGCTTGCAAGTATATTTTATACTTTCGGCAAGAGAGCACTAGGGCATAGGCTAGTTTTTCTATCGGGGAATAATTTAACTCTGCACCCTGTAGGACTTTACTAAAGTAATAAATGGGCTTCTGGACCATTCCTTCCTCCCTGATCAGCACCAAACTGATTGCTTGGTCTGAAGCAGACAAGTAAATTAATACTTCTTCACCCGGCAAAGGCCTGCTCAAAATGTGCTCCGAACTCAGGAAGGCTTTTAATTCTTTGAATGCTGTTTGGCACTCCTCCGTCCAATCAAACGTTTCTGACTTTCTCAGCTTTTTAAAGAAAGGGAGATACCTCTCAGCAGATTTAGACATGAATCTATTCAACGCGGCGATTCGCCCTGTCAGCCTCTGAACTTCTTTCACATTCTTTGGGGGTTCCATGTCTAAGATGGCCTTCACCTTGTCAGGGTTATCGATTCCCTTCTCACTGACTATGCACCCCAAGAACTTGCCTCTCTGAATGAAAAATGCATATTTTTCTGGGTTAAGCTTCATCCCATATTCTTTCATTACTGCCAACACTTCAGCTAAGTCACGGATATGGTCCTCGAAGCTTTTGCTTTTCACGATCATGTCGTCCACATATGCTTCTAAGTTTCTGCCTAGTTGATCTTTGAACATTCTGTTGACTAGGCGTTGATACGTGGCTTCGGCATTTTTCAAGCCGAAGGGCATTGACATGTAATAGTATATGCCCTTCTCTGTTATGAATGAGGTTTTCTCCTCATGATCTGGGTGCATTTTGATCTGGTGATATCCTTGCTTCGCATCCAAAGATGATAAAAATCATCCAGCCGTCAAATCTACCAGTTTATCGATCATGGGCAATGGAAAAGAGTCTTTTGGACAGGCTTTGTTCAAATCTATGAAGTCTACACACATCCAATGTCACGACCCATCTTTGAGCCGCGACTGTCCTAGGGCATAGGGAGACGTAAGGTCACCTAAACTCGTAGAACAACTTATAACTCATAAACTATTACCATTACGTTACCCTTAACCCAAGATCGTAGCCATAATTCCCATGTAATAGTCATTCAACATCTAAATTCATTTTCATATTTATCGCTTTTGAACTCCATTTTCTAGTATTCTAATTGCAACTCAAGTGAATATTAATTAAGTATCTGAACTGTATTGAGATGATATCCAATCACACATACTAATAATATTCTAAGTTATATCATTATTACAGACTTTTAACAAAACATGGAGCTCTAGAGTGAAACCTCCAAAATTATAACAAAATATGTACATGATGATACCCAAAATCAGCAACGCAATTTCCAAGCGGAGATGTAGAACTTGGAATTTACCTTGCCAAACTGTCAACTGATCCTGAAAATAAATAACAATTATGGGGTGAGACAAAGCTCAGTGAGTACATAATAAAACTGTATAAAATAAGCAAGTGATAGATGGTTTAGTGATAATTTCTTATAGCAATGAAGTGAAACGGATCAAGAATCATTCTTATGGAATAGTTTTCCATATACAGTAATTATTGCATTTTTAGCATAATATTTCCTTTATGGAAACGGTGTGTTTCCCACATTATCATTATCATTCGAGTGGTGGCTTACACCTTGCTCACTCCCATATCAGTCACACGTACAACTGATCGGGTCGCACGTACTGGGGGCCATAAACCCTTCCCAACTAGGGTTCGGATACTATTTACCCTATCCGCAGGTTCAGTACCATTGTGCACAAGGCTGATGTATTGCCCCACATCAGAGGAGTATTCTGCTTATCACAGTATTATAAAAACATTTTTCCTTTTCATCCATGAAATAATTCAATGGATAATATATCAATAAATAATCAAAATTCCCATCATTGATCATATTAGGAAATGAAGCAATAAAGCTCATGTGGCCAAGTGCCATAAGGGATATTTAATTCAATAATTGGTAAAGCATATCATGCATGCCAAAGAATTGCAATGCATTTTAATTAGAAAAGTGATCCAACATTTAGGCTTATATTTAAGGCACAAGAAATATAATATTATTAGGTACTCACCTCTTGCTCCTTTGCTCCTATACTGATAGTTCTAACGCAGAGTATAACAAGGCTCCTCGGTATCCCGAGCAATGCCTTTACCTTTCGATTCTACAAATAAACCCAAATAATCATACATTAATTCCTACTCCTTTAACTTGCTAATCTCATTCTAACTCAACTTAACATTAACTTCCTACTACTAATCACCAAACACATTCCAATACATTAAACAATAACATACATACACATTAATTATTTTATCATTTTATTTCAAAATCTCATGTTGTCCAAATCCTTTCATTAAAACAATTAGGTTCCTTTTCCTTCCTAATTCCTTAATTAAATTTTATGTTTATCAAACTAATGCTTAAACAATCAACATTCATTCACCCATTGAAACTAATCTCTTCCAATTCTCATAAACCCTAACTTTACCAAATTGGGATGATTTGGGGAAAACCCAAAATTGCTCAATCAAATCTCAAATTGATCTTGCCAAGATAAAATTAATGTTATGCAAAGCCTACCATAACAATCAAACATCAAACTACACTTCACATTACACACTTTCCTTATATCATGCATTATGCCTTCAAGAATTTCAATTTTTGAATAAAATCCCTAAATTCAAATTTTACATTTTTAAACCACTTTTCAACATCCCAAATAACCTTAGATATTGTTAAAAAAAATTTTGGACACTTCCCCTAAAATTCCTAGTTTGGCCGAACCTTATGTAAATTTCTCTTCATTGATCTTTCATGCTTCCCTTGTTATTATTCACCTATTAAACCCCAAATCCTTAACCCCAATTCTCATCTTTCATCACTTAACATGCCAAACTAACTCCTCTTCAAATCATTCCACCAAAATCCAATTATAGAAATCAAAAGAAAAGGAATAATTGTTAACAATTTATCATTCTTAGGCTAAGGAAAGAAAGGAATCACTTAAGCAATAAATCTCACCTTGAAATGCTCCAAATTTAGCTCTAAGTTGAAGAACAAGTTGGGAGGTTTTTAGTTTTTGGTGAGGGTGAAATTTTTGGTGTAGGTTACAAATGAAATGGTTTAACATAATTTCATTTTATATACAAATAAAATCAATGGTGGTGATTTAATCACACAAAATCAATGGTCACATTTTTACTTGAAATGGAGGGCTAAGATTGATCAAGATGGATGGTTAGTATGGCCCTTAGGTGTATGGTGACTAAGCATCAAAATAATGAACACCATCATCACCAAAGTGAACATAATCATGGTGATGGAAAAGTAGGAGGCTTAGGTGTAAAGTTTGCATAAGTCAACAAATATGGCTAACCTAATTCCTTTCTCATCCTAACCCCTAATTAACTTGTTCTAACCATTCTTTAGTCAAACTCCACCAACATTTGAGGCCTTAGGGCTGGCCACTCCATGGGCTTGGACTTTGAGTCCAAAAGCCCATTAATAAGCCCACCCGAAAACGTTTCCCGAACATAAAATTTTTTCGTAACTTTTTCCTTTCCCTTTCACTTGGTAGTTTAAATTTTATCTTCCCATATCATAATAAGCCTAAACTAAGCCATATTGCCTAAAATTAATTCAATAAAACATACAATAAATATTCCTATCTCATAAATGTACACACTCAAGCACTTAGCACCAACAAGAGTTTCTATCATCCTATCACTGTCATTGATACTATACCCAAAAATTTATATTTTATGGTATTATTATAACTCTGATGAGCTATGGAGACCTTGGGTATTACATCCAAAAAGTCCCATTCGCCTTCTTAACTAGCAGCATGTTCGCTAGCCATTTTGGATATTGTACTTCCCTAATAAACTTCACCTCTAGGAGCTTGTCTATTTCTTGATCGATGATCGCTTGCCGCTCCGAGCCAAAGCATCTTTTCTTCTACTTGACTGGTCTGCAGGCGGGATCTACATTCAATTGATGCGTTATTACTTCGAGCCTTACCCCTCCCATCTCTACCGAAGACTAGGCAAAATTGTGGGTGTGCTCCTTTAGGAACTGGTGTGCGAATGACTTCTGCTCATTTTCTAAGGAAGAATTAACCATCAGGAACTCTTTGGGCTCTTTTCCAACCATCACCCTTTCCAACCTATCGACGGGCTCAGTTCTTTTCTCAGGAGCAGCGATTTCGACTGCAGCTACCTCCTCGGCAGTGACTTCGCCCTTCTTTATCTTTTTGTTTCTCTGCCTTTTTGCCCATCCGTCTTGACTGTCATAGACGTTAAATACTTCTCTATTGGGCTTTGGAACCATCATTCTCAAATGTCTGATGTTCGTTGAAGCATCCAGGTCATATAGCAGTGGTCTGCCTATCAAGACGTTGTACGCCAAATGTGTCCTGACAATAACAAATGTGGCCATAGTAGTTACACTTTCAAGAGCAGTGCCAATTGTGAAGGGTAGTTTCACCACTCCAATTGATGGGATTTTCGTTCCGTCCAAAGTGCGAACTAGGTTTCCCACTTCTTCCAGATCTTCTTCCTTGAGACCCATCTTCAAATATGCTTTCTTCATCAGCAAGCTGACTGAACTTCCTTCATTTACCAAGATTCTTTTGACTACATAGTTAGCTATGATTGCTTGGATCACTAATGGATCAGCGTGGGGGGTGCGAAGGACACTTCCATCTGGTCTCTCTGGTCGATTTCTCCCCCCCTCACAGTAAATGTACTCGGGCCTTTTACTCCGTCTAGCTAAGGCCCTCGTACTATTTATGCTTTCTTGAGCTTCGCCTGGTCCCCCAGTGATACAATGAATGGTCCCTGCCGAACCATCATTAACTCTCTCTGGATATCTTCCTTTATCCTCGCCAGGGCCAGCTCTGCCTGATTCTTCTCTTTTTACGAATTTTCCCAAGTAACCCTGTTTAATCAACCTTTCAATTTCCTCCATCAGCTGCCTACAATCATTGGTGTTGTGACCATGAGTGTTATGAAAGAGGCATACTTGTTTTGATCTCTCTTCTCTGGGGGAACAGCCATAGGTTTGGGGCGAGCCCATATATTTTGATCCTTGAAGGTTGTAAAGACTTCGGCTGGACTGGTATTGAGAGGGGTAAATTTGCTGGGATCGAAATTAGATCGTGATTGATTATTTCTTCCCCTCCTTCATCCGCCGGATGGCTTCTCATCTTGCTTTTCTTCTATCTTCTTTTCCCACTTTGCCTTCGGCTCCTCTCTAGGAATGATCTCTATTCCTCTTCACTTTGCCATCTGGTTAAAGGCTAAAGCGTCGTCTTGCCGTACATATTTATGGGCTAGTGCCATTGTGTCCTCCAAAGTACGGGGAGCATGGCGACAAAGGGCTTTGAGGAAATCCGTAAGAGAGGTCCCATTCTGTAGAGCTTCCACTGCTCGAGCTTGATCCAAGTGCGTGACTTTCAAGGCTTCTCGATTGAATTGAGCCATGTAATCCCTTAAAGATTCATTTTCCTTTTGCACCACCGTTTCCAAATACTGAGTCTTTCGCTCCACCGGGATACTAAAAGTGAATCGGTGCATAAAGGATCTGGCTAGCTCCATAAAAGAGCGGACACTTCCTTCTTCCAAGCCATAAAACCATCTTGTTGCAGCTCCCTCTAAAGATCCTCTGAACGCTCTACATAGAGCTTCGTCATCTGCCGTTTGTAATTCAACTGCATGCTTGTAGTCCATGACGTGGACTCTGGGATCGGTCTCCCCATTGTATTTCTTCAATGCTGGTGGTTTGAACTTGCTGGGCATGATGTACTCTCTGATGGATTTGGTAAAAGGAGACTTCAGGGTGAGCTTTAAGGTGGTATCCATGGCTTTCCCATTAGAACCTTGATTCATTTCTTCCAAAAACTTATTCACAGCATCTCTCACCTCCTCTTCTTTCTTTCTACGGCTGTTGCCACTAACGGGTGACCTTCTGCTTCGGGCCCACAAGGGATGGCTAGCAACAGAATATTTCCCTCTATTCTGTTCTCTTCCTCTCGAGTTTTCTCTTTTCTCATATTTTGGTTCCTTGTACTCATATCTTCCTTTATTCCTTCCTCTGCCCCATTCCATATTACTTGCATGAAAATTTTTTCCATGCAAGAGCTTATGTTCACTATTTGGGAGCGAAGCTTGCGTACTCCCTTCTTCCTCGATTGAACTCTTTTCTCCTCCAAGCTGCTCTTCCGTCCTTCCCTCCACATTTCCACCCAAATGGACCAGTTGTTCTTCGTTAACCCTGCGGGTCCTTGGGATTGCTTCTCATAATCCAGGGTTCGAGCAATATTCCTCCTCGGGGTAATTTCTGGAACAAGGACAAGGGTCTGTGCTGGAGGAGTTTGTTGCTGAGAGCTTCTCACAAATGCAGCTATAGTGTTGATAAACTGCAACGCAGGAGCTAGGTTTGGATTTGGAAGGTTCAGAGGGGTTTGACTTGGTCCAACTGTGTTTTGTTGAGAAATAAGGAGCTAGAGCGACGTGTTTAGGTCAATAGGAGTTGCCAGGGGAGGATTAGTAGGTGTTAGAAGAGAGTGTCTAGGATTTGAGGGGGTTGAAGATTCAGGATCGTCGGGGGTCGTCATAATGGTGAGTTTCCTTCATAGGCGAGTATAAGTAAAATACAACGTTGAGAAAAGATTAGCTCACATTTCCCACAGATGGCGCCAATTTGATCAGGCTTGATTAACGTGAAAGGGGATGGGCTGGATCTTCTCTTTTGGGCCTGGAGTCTGATACTTGCAAAGGAGAAGAAAAAGGATCAAGGAGGAGCCAGGCCTGTTGCCTAGCTAAGACTCTCTGACGATCAAGTCAGTACCCAATTCAGAGCATTTTTAGTGAGAGAAAGGGGGTGAGAGAATGTAGAATTTTAACTAACTGTGCTTAGGCTTTTCTTTCCCTTTTGTATGATTTCGGGTTAGGTATGTCTGACACCTCTTTCTAAGAAGGGACGTCCCCTGTCATTTGGCCATGCTAGTTGGTGAAAGTTGGTGGCAGGCACATGTCCTCTGTCCCATCCTTAGGGATGTTCAGTGAGAGAGGTGTCAGGACATGGTGCGGACTGTCTGAGGACTGGTCCTTCTGCTAGATGACTGGACACGTTTTCAGAGGGCTTCGGCCATGGCTTGTTCAACAAGTCATTTGTCAGAAGAGGGGAGTAGCAGCTTGGCTGGAAGCCTTTAGACTTAAGTCGTTCGAGAGCCTGGCCAATGGGCTTTTTTCTTTTTCCCATAGTCCCTGGAGGCCTCATAATGAGCCTTGGATACAGGAAGTTTCAAGTTTCTCTTGAGAGTCACATTTATCCCTTATCAACATGCAAATTCTCATACAACCACGAAGTTAGGTTGCCTTGGTGTCAAAACTCATAAACTCCCCAATCACTACTGCAATGGATTTTGCCATTGTCTTATTCAAGGCCTTTGGTGGTAAATTTTCTATCTGAATCCAAAATATTGCATAATTGAGAGCAATCATACCTAATGCAACGTCACAAAAATATCATTCATATATCATTAACTACTGATTAAATGACCAACGTCTATTATCCAAGACTTGTTGCATATCTGCCTCATGGTAAAAGTGAAAACGAAAAAGATGAGAGCCATCTGTACCAGAACTCATCCCTTTCACTGGCTGTCAAATATTTGCTGCGGTACTTGCAAGGCTTTAATATTAATTGTTAGATCACCCACAAACACGCCTAAAAGATACCAAGCAAAATTCTCCTCCCCTGCCGCATCCCCATCTCCTGCTTCAGACCAATCAATCTCAATATTCTCATGACTAGACACTCAAAGAAAAAATAATGAAACTTGCAAACAACAAAATAGGAATACTCTCATGGAAACAGAGAGAAAATTAGGGTTTCATATATCTCTCCTAATAGGTATGACATTGATAATTTTATCTCACACATATATTAATTGATTTGTAATTAGAGTTAAACAAATCAATAACACATTATGTGAATGTTAATTGTACGTATGAGAGATAATAGAAATAACTGTATGTATGAGAGATAATATAAACACTAAAATATCACATATTACGAATTGAATCAAATGAATGTGAAATTTATTTTGATTACATAATTAAAATTCATTTTGTGAAAAAAAAATCTGTGTTTTTCATCCTAGCATATCTCTTTATTTTTGATAAAGTAATAAGTTTTACCAGGAAGGGGTGGCTGAAGTACATATTGCAAAATTATACTGTATATAATAAATTTTGGAAATAATAAAAGGTACACCCATTAATTAACTGCTGATTTTGGCGCTGTTTTTTGAAATAAATTCAAACCCTGATTAAAATTAAATTTGCTTAAAAATAAAGAAGAAAGAAGAAGAGGTACACCATAACCATACTATTGGGTAGGCTTAAAACACAACTCAAAATATTGGTATTGAGATATATCCCAATACTAAAAGTCAATTAATTTTAATCAAGACAAATTTATAATTTTACTATTTGACTTAAAAATAACTAATTTAATGATATTAATGAAATACAATTTTAAATAAATTTTCATTTATACTTAATGTAAATAAATTTTATATAAAAATTCATTCATAAAATTCATATATAATTTATTCGCATAGAACAAATTTGATGTGGGTTGAAGTTAGTACTGGCCCAATGAGAAGCCCAAGGGCCAACAAATTAGATTTTCCAAATGAAAGAGTTAAATTGTTCTGCCCCTGCGCTCCATTGATAATCCCCCAAGGGCTCCTTCAATGTCAATGAAGGCTAAGTACAAGAGTCGAAGATGTAGAATTATATCAAAAATTCGAATAAAAAATCTCTATTACTAAAATATATCCATTGATCATTTTATTTTCTTTGAACCGAATCGTCTTGACATTTTGGGTATGGTTCTACAGATTAGTATTTATTTATGCCGAAAACCATATCAAATTGTTTTGAATCAAAAAACCAAATATATATATATATACACACACACACACATTGAATTAGCAATAAACCAAGTGAAACGCAAGTTTACAAACTGAAAAATAATTGTGTATTAAAAATCTTTGAATCCTAGAAAAAGACCCAAACCGTCCCGAACCAATAGAGATATTATGGTATAGGACCGAGTATGGAATTTACCTTTTACCAACTCCAGACCGATTCAAAATACCCGAACCGATAATTAATGTTTAGTAGTAGGCTAGTAGCCCAGCCCATATAATATTATAGACTAAGCCCATTGAGCCGCTACCAGTCAATAATAATAATAATAATAATAATATACACGTGGCAACCATGCGTAGTAAAGAAAAAAAAAAGTTAACCCTAATCACTAAGTTGCCACTAGAGAGACAAAAAATCTCTCATTCTCTCATTCTTTGGAGTTTTCTATCGTAGCTTCTCTCTGCTCTCTTCCCTCCTTTCTTCTTTCTGGTAACCCTAATCCTAAATTCCATCCTCACTCTGCCACCAGAGAGAGAAATCCTTAGTCATTTGTCTTTCTTTACTCTTTAGTCTATTCCTTCCTCACTCCATTGCTAGAGAGAGAAATCTTCAATCATTTGTCCTTCTTTACTCTCTAGTCTATTCCTTTCATTCTTCCTCTTTTATTCTCTCCTCGCTCAGCACTATAACCCTACTTTCCATTCCAAATACTGTTATTAAATATAGAAATTTTCTTTCATAATCTGTCGTCTACACCTTCTACATTGTATTTCATCTCATTTCTTTTTCACATTATTGTGAATCCGTGGGAGTGCTCACCTAATAATCTATAAAAAATACAGATCCAAGACGAAAAGAAGAAAATAAGCAAAAAAAAATCAGAAAATCGAAGAAAATAATAAAGAGATTTGAAGGACAAGAAGAAATCAAAGGAACATAAGAAAAAAAATCAAGATATGCAACAGATTTGAAGGCTAATTAGAGATTAGTGTATTTACTATGTGAGCATGTGTGATATATGTATGATATGTGTGGTTTCTGGGTGTGCTTCTATGAATATGTGAAAGGGTTTTGGCTTTAAAATTAGGGCTTTTAATTTTGGGGTTTTCAATTTCTGAAATTAGGGTTTCAAATTTTATAATGAGTTTTTAATTTTTAAATTGGGGATTCCGTCAATTGATGAAAAAATTAGGGTTTTTACTTCTTAAATTGGGGATTTACCTAATTGATTATAAATTAGGGTTTTCAATTATTTAATTGAGGACTTCTATAATTGATTACAAATTTAGAGTTTTTTTTTTTAAATTTAGGATTTCTGTAATTGATTAAACAATAGGGTTTGCTATTCTTAAGTTGGGAGTTTATGTAATTGATTAAAAAATTAGGGTTTTATATTCTTAAATTGGGGATAAAAAATTAGGGTTTTCTATTCTTAAATTAGGGGTTTCTGTAATTGATTAAAAAAGGAAGGTTTTTTATTCTATAAATTGAGGGTTTCTATAATTGATTACAAAATTAAGATTTGTATCTTTATAAAATTGGGTATTATGGTTTAAATTTAATTTTTTAATAAAAGTCAAATTTGATCGTTATAAATTAATAATAACTTTCAACGGTAATATTTTCTGTCAAAACTATAATGACAGTGTCAGAATTACTGTTAGTTTATAACTAGTAAACATCTCTATCTCTACAAATACTAAAGGATTGGGATAATGATAAAAGAATTATTAGATTTTTGAAAAAAATTTATAATGTGACAGTTGAGATTTCTGGTTCTTTGTATTTTATATCCAGTTTGTATTTTCCTGAAATAATAAAGATTTTAGAGAGCTGCAATTATGTGAGGACTCTACAAATTCTACTCTTTCCATTATAGGTAGGCACATAAGAGCTAAGTTTGATAAATATTAGGATAGCATTGATAAGATGAATGTATTATTATTTGTGGTGATTGTACTAGATCCTAGATATAAGAGTAATTACCTTAGGATTAAGTACAATGGGTATTATGGTGAGGTTGAGGCTACAAATTTGTGTATAAGAGCGAAAAAGGCTCTTAATGATATGATGGAAGAGTACAAAGTAGTCAATTCTGAAATTGGATGTAGCCAGGTACCAAATGCACTATCTTGTCACGCTGAGAATCATCTTGGTAATGTGGAAAAATGAGATTGATAAGTATTTCATTGAGAAAGAGAAAGAGAGTAACCTTAGTGTGCAATCTAAATTGGATATCTATTTAGAGGAGATAAAGGAGAAATTTGTGTTGGATTTCAATTTTTTAGGATGGTGGAAGATAAATTCAATGAGATTTCCCATATTAAGCAAAGTTGCAAGAGATATTTTTGCCATTCAATGTTCAACAGTGGCAAGTGAATCTGCCTCCAACACTGGTGGAAGAACACTATATCAATTCAGGAGTTCTTTAACTCTTACAATTGTTGAAGTCTTGATTTGCTGCCAAAACTGGTTAAAGACTACTTCTCATCCTATTCAACTTAAAGAGACATTGGCAGACCTTGAGAACTTTGAGAATGGTATGTTATGTTTGTATCTTTTCAAGTTCAGTTTTACATTTTCAGTTTCAGTTTATATTTTTAGTTTCAGTTTTAACTCTATTAATTTCACTTACAGGTGTATTAAAAGAGTCTAAAATTGTTGAGAATGTGGTTCCTAGAACTTTGGTGGATTGTTGAACAAAATTAAGGTAATATGTCAATGATTTTTAATTTAATTCTATATTTCCTAGATTTTGTTCTTTGCAGTTGTAGCTTGTGTGTTATGTTTGTACTATAAGTTTCTTTCTTCTTGCAGGCCTCTCCAAGATATACTTGGGTTTTTAGGCAATTTTCTTATGAATTCATTTCTCTTTTATTTTAAACTTGGGAATCTATTAATTTTACTACTTGGCAATAGTTATGGGTTGCTTATTGCCTATTGTTGCTGCATCCTATTTCTGCTCCTTCCTTGTTGCTGCATACTCTGCAATCTGTATATGGTATCATTCCTTGTTGCTCCAAAATGCCTTTGCTACTGCTATCTTGCTGCTACTGCTACCCTTCTACTCTTGCTCCCTCCTACTACTGTTATCCTGCTGCTATTGCTACATTGCATCTCTACTACTGCTATCCTGCTGCTATTGATAAATTGCTTATCTGCTACTGCTAACCTGCTTTATTCATGAAAATTTTCAAATTTGAAAGTTATTTGGTGATATTATATTTGGTACAATTTGTTTTGTTTGCTTGAATTTTGTAATATTTGGTACAATTTGTTATGATTTGCTTGAGATGTGTTACAACTTACAACTATTGGAATATTTTCAAATTAATATTATTTGATGTATTTTATGACATGTAATTGAATTTGTCTGTGTAATTTGCTACAAAGAAAAAAAAATTGATAAGCATAAGCATTTCAAAATACCCAAAATACCTAATTCCCCCTGACTTATTTCCTCCAAATCATTAGAACTGAATATTTGAACTATCCCGAACCGAAAAATCGATTCAATTCGGTCCGAGACTTTCTTTGTAATATTTTGGTACCGATTCCTTAATATCTTAAGAATCGAAGTTTTAGTTCGATCTGGGTATTTTCAAATCCCTATCTTTACCCGAACCATGCACATCTCTAGTTTTAGGAAAAGGGGAGTGGATAAGCATACTTCAAAATTTTTTAAATATATTGTACCAATGACACCCTAAATTTTTAATTAAATTAAATTTAGATATTATAAAAATTTTTATTTAGTAAAATTAAATATGACGATAATAAATTTCATATCTTGGTATTTAAATATTAATTTCCAAGAATTTTTTGGAAATTAATTTTTACATTCAATTATTTTTAATAAATCTAAAAACAATCATTTTTCAAGTTTTAATATATCAAATTAAAGTATATTTTACAAAAAATTTAATGACTATTTATATGTAATTTTCAAACCTAAAATGAATTTTCTATAAATTTTTAAAATTTTATAAATATATTTGTAAAAAGAGAGAGGACCAACTAGAGACTGCCACATAGCAGTCTCAGGTTGGCTGCCCAGTTGCCTAGAAAAGGCATTAGTTGCAGAAAAGAGAGAGAGAAGAGAAGAAAAAGAAGAAGAGAGAGAGAGAGAGAGAAGGAGCAACTGGTGGTTTTATAGTCATAACTGTCTCACAAGATTTTCATTTGATGAACTGCCAGTTGAGCTAGAAAGCCAATATCTAGATAAAGCCAATGGGACTATAATCATTCTGATCAAACATCGGATGATGCCGGATGCACGTCTCAAAGTTGTTCTGTTGCAAATTTTAGCAAACTCTGGTGATCGAAACTTTAAACTATCATATTTTCCTTGTCCGAACTCCGATTCATATGATTCAAGATGTGTTGGAATTCTCTCTTTACAAACTTTCTTTTGATACCTTTTGTTGAATATTTATTATAAATTGAAAATAATTAAATAAACAATAAGATAAAAAAGTTTAAAAGATAGATCAAAATTTTAAATGTAGCGTGTATGAGTGATATTGTCATTTCACTTTGAAAAAAATAGTCATGTCACTAAATAATAAAAAGATTAGATTTTTATATTTAAGATTTTTGAAGTGTATTTAAGTATTCGCCAATAAGAAAAAAGAAGAAATTAGATTTTGGAAAGAAAAGAGGTTAAATTTAGATGATTGATAAATTGTAAAAATGAGAGAAAATAATTGAGAATATCAAATACACATTCAATAAATAATAAATTTATTAATTTGATGTTCAAGTAATAAAAAAAAATTCTAACTTTATTTCAAAAAGGTTAATTAAGTAATCTATTAATTAAGTAATCTATAGGTAACAGAAATTACTTCTTTAATTTTCTCCTAATTTTGGATTAAGATTCTATTAGAGATAATACTAATTTGTATTTGTATTTATCAAGCAGTTGTATTTATCATAACTTCTATGGCTTGTAATTATCTATACTCATTTACGTTTCATGGTATCAAAGCCTATTTTCTCTCCCTTCAACAAACCATGGCTGATAAACAAAACCTCTTTAACAACCCTTGCACTATTAGCATTTCTGATTATGTTCATAAAAAACTTGATATGAATAATTATTTGACTTGGTCCTATTTGTTTCGTCCTGTTCTTGATATTTATGATCTTCAAGATCATATTTATGCTGATACTACACCACTACCTCAAAATACTACCAGTGATGATGGAAAACCACCACTCCAAATCCCTTCTATACCTCTTGGAAGAAACTTTACTGCCTCATTCTAAGCTGGATTAATGTTACTGTTCACCGAGAAATTCTTCCTCTTTTGTATCACTCTAAATCTACCAAAGATGCTTGGATTGCTCTTGAAAACCACTTCTTATATAAGTCCATGGCACGAGAAAATCACCTACAAACTGAGATCCATAAATTGAAGAAAGCTAGTCTCTCTATTGATTCTTATTGTCAAAAATTTTCTCATAAATTCTCATTCTCCCATGTTCAATGTGAACATAATATGTTATATTTATAATCTCCACCTTTAATTTCAAATCAAATGGTTGAAATTTTATTAAAAATTTGAATTTAAAATTTAGGAAGTGGGTAGTTATTTATTGGATAACAAATCTCAATCATTAATTTTAAATTTAATAGTTAAAATTATATAAACATGACATATCATGTTCAGTTTGAACATGAGAGAATCTCTAATAAATAACTATCCACTTCCTAAATTTTAATTTCAAATTTTTAACTGTTTAATTGAAAATTAAAGGTAGAGATTATAAACATAACATATCATATTTAACATTAGAAAATCTTAACCCAATTTATTGTTGACTATTGGCTTATTTCCAAATCCCACATTGTAAGATGTGGGAAATGGAAAGCATTTTTTGGTTATAAATGGAGGCTTCCATTCCCTTTATAAATCATCCAAAAATTGTCTCCCTTCCTATTTAGACAATTTGTATTTTTTCTTTCTCTTGTAATATTTTTTTTTCATCTAATGAAATATTATTTTGGTATTGTCCGAGGACATAAGCATAATTGGCTGAATCTCATTAAATTTTGGTGTTCTCTTTTATGTCTATTTAATAGCTATTGTCGGGTATAGTTATTGTAAATTATTGTGCCATTAAAATTACTTGTCTTGGTAAAATTCTGTCTAAAGAGTGTGATTTTTAAGTGGAACTATTGTGACTCCACCACTCTTTACTGGGAATCTACATTGGGATGATTTTTAGTACAATCGTTTTCATTCTAGTCGCATGGACAATTGTTCTCAAGGTGAATTTTGTTATTATTAGTGAAAATTAATCCTAATTCCACAACAATTGGTATCAGAGCATGCCCCAAATGCATATGGCATAACCTGATTGCTTCTAACTCATGATCATCAGTAGAAGTTGTTACTGCTACTGTCCCAATAATTGTACTACTTAAAAAGTAATACACATTGTTTCTTTTTTAGATTCCCTTCATTATCATAAGTACTCCAAAGATGATCCTCATTATCCCATCTTTTGCCCTTACTTCAAAACCTTTTGACTCTAAGATTCCTACAGAGATGAGATTTCTCATCAAATCTGGCACATAATGAATACCTGTTAAAATTCTGATTGATCTATCATGATTCCTTAAGCAAATTGAACCAATCTCATGTGTGTCAAGAGGGGATTTATTTGTTGTATAGACAACTTCACCTTTTAGTTCTTTAAAATTAAAGAACTATTCTCTATTTGAATATAGCAACCATGAACTAGAACAGCTGGTTGATGTGTAGCAGCAAGTGAGAGGTCTAAATCTGCATCATCACGCTCAGCTACATTTGACTCTGAGATAGCTTTTCCCTTTTCAAGTTTGCCTTTATTCTTTAACTTAGGACATTCTTTCTTTCAATGCCCTTTTTCTCAACAAAAGGCACATTAATCTTTGCTTAGTCTGGATTTTGACTTTAATCTCCCTCTCCTTCCTTTATTTTGGCTCTGCGAATGGCCTCTTACAACTAGAGCTTCTACTTCCTCTGTTGTACTATTGTGTTTTTCTTTCTTTCTTAGTTCAAACTATATAAAGCAATAGTTACTTCACCAAGAGACACAGCAGCCTTCCCATGAAGTAGAGTAGTTTCAAGATACTCAAACTTATCAGGAAGTGATCCCAATAACATTAAAGCCAGATCTTCATCTTTAAAAGTTTCAACCATATTCATCAAATCGGTAACCAACTAATTAAAGTTGGTAATATGATCATTCATAGTGGTAATGGGTACGTAATTGAAGCGGAACAATCGCTTCTTCATATAGAGCTTGTTCTGACTACTTTTCTTCAAGAACTTCTCCTCCAGTGCCTTTCACAATTTACTTGTAGAAGTTTCTTTCGAAAATGCATACTTCTGCTCTCTAGAAAAACACGATCGAATTATACCACATGCCAGTCTATTGGTAGTCTTCCATTCTTTCTAGTCAACATCATCTAGTTTGTCTTCTTCAATGGCAATGTCTAGACCTTGCTGAAAGAAAGCATCTAGAACCTCACTTTACCACATGCCGAAATAATCAGTGCCATAAAAAATCTCCATTACAAATCTGGCATTTGTTACAGTAGTTCTTGCTAAAATTGACGGTGATGAAGATGTGGATGCTTTTGTATTGTTTGCCATTTTTGCTGCAAATTCTATTTAATAGCTATTAATGCGGAATGCCAATTAGCCTAAAAAAATATTTTCTGATATGGAAGATTAGTCTAAACTGCAACCATAGAGCATGCTAAGATAACCAAGAGCTCTGAAGTAGAAAAGTGGAAGAAGTCTATGGAAGAAGAGATGCAATCCCTTGAGAAAAATCAAATATGGAAGTTAGCAAGTTTGCCTAAGGGAAAGAAGGCAATTGGGTGCAAATGGGTATATGCAAAGAAAGACAGATTTCCTTATAAGAATAATGTTTGCTACAAAGTAAGATAGGTGGCTAAAGGCTACACTCAGACGGAGGGAGTTGATTATAATAAAGTATTTTCTCCAGTTGTAAAGCATTCCTCCATCAAAATTTTATTGGCTTTAATAGCAAAGTTGGATTTGGAACTAGTTTAGATGAATGTAAAAACTGCATTTTTACATAGAGATTTGGATGAGAAAATCTACATGACTTAGCCAGATGGATTCAAAGTTGTTGGAAAAGAAAAAATGGTATGTGGATTGAAAAAATCATTGTATAAATTGAAGCAATCTCCAAGGCAGTGATACAAGCGATTTGATAAGTTTATGATAGGGCAGAAGTATATGAGAAGCAAATATGATCATTGTGTGTATTTACGCAAGCTACAAGAGGGATCCTATATATATCTCATTTTTTATGTTGATGATATGTTAATGGCTTCCAAGAGTTAGACAAAAATTGGGAAATTAAAGATTCAATTGAACAGGGAGTTTGAGATAAAGGATCTCGGTGAAGTAAAAAAGATTCTCGGCATAGAGATTTCAAGAGATAGGAAACTGGAGAGGCTTTGTTTATCTCAGAAAAAATATTTGAGGAAGGTACTAAAACGTTTGGGCATGAATGAGAAGTCAAAACTAGTTAGTGCACCAGTTGCTCCTCATTTCAAGCTTAGTGCATCGACGTCAGCAAACAATGATGCAGAATAGAATATATGTCAAAAGTACCATATCCAAGTACTATTGGTAGCTTAATATATGCAATAGTGTGTACGAGACCTGATATTTCACGGGCAACTGGGGTTGTAAGCAGGTATATGCATAATCCTGGAAAGGAGCATTGACAATCTGTGAAATAGATTCTGCGATATATTCTGAATACCGTAGATGTTGGTTTGCCATTTTAGCAGGACAAGCAAGAAGGTCAGTATGTAGTTGGGTATTATGATTTTGACTATGCAGGTGATTTGGATAAGCGTCGATCAACTACTAGTTATGCGTTTACTTTTGCAAAGGTGCCAGTCAGTTAGAAGTCTACCTTATAGTCAACAGTGGCTTTGTCTACTATAGAGGCAGAGTATATGGCAATTACAGAGGCTGTGAAGGAGACAATTTGGCTTCAAAGACTACGTAGTAAACTGGGAATAGAATAAAAACGCATCAAAGTGCATTGTGACAGTCAGAGTGCTATTCTTTTAGCAAAAAACCAGCTTTATCATGCAAGGATGAATCACATTGATGTTTAATATCACTTTGTATGGGAGATTCTATAAGAAGGTGAAATCATAATCCAAAAGATTCAGACCACTGAGAATCCTGCCGATATGTTGACAAAAGTAGTTATAGCTATCAAGTTCCAACACTATTTGGACTTGATTAATGTTATCGGAATTTGAAGTTTGGCACTTCAAAATGCATTGGAAGACACTATTGAAGATTGAGAAAATATTGGTCGAGATTTGGAAATTCGCCAAAGTGGAGATTTGTTGACTATTGACTTATTTTCAAATCCCACATCGATAAGATGTAAGAAATGAAAAGCATTTTTAGGTTATAAAACGAGGCTTCCATTCCCTTTGTAAATCATCCTAAAATTGTCTCCCTTCTTATTTAGACAATTTGTATTATTTTTTTCTCTTGTAATATTTTTTTCATCTAGTGAAAAATTATCTTGGTAGTGTTAGAGAGCATAAGTATAATTGGCCGAATCTCGTTAAATTTTGGTATTCTCTTGTATGTCTATTTAATAGTTATTATCGAATATAGTTATTGTAAATTATTGAGCTATTAAAATTACTTGTCTTGAAAAATTCTGCTTAAAAAATACAATTTTTAAGTGGGACAATTATGACTCTACTACTCTTCCATAAAAATCTACTTTATGGTAATTTTTAATACAATTATTTTCATTATAGCCACATGATGAATTGTTTTCCATGTAAATTTTGTTATTATGGATGGAAAGTAATCCGAATCCCACGACATTTATAGCCACTAGGGTTTAATAAATGATAAAAATCTTGTCCCTTGCCCTTATAAGTAATGAATCCTTATCCCTTGACCTGCTCTGTTCTTCTCCGCCTGCGTCAATTTTCCATTTACAGTACACTGAAAACCTTCCTAAAAAGTTAGAAAAGCCATGGCCGAGATCGTAGCTGGAGCATTACTGTCCAGTATGTTTGAGTTTCTATTCGCCAGGATGGAGTCTCCCGAAATTGTTGTCTTCTTTAAGGGCCACAAACTCGATTACGGACTGGTGAAGAAGCTAAAGATAGCCATGATTACTGTTAGTGGATTGCTTGATCATGCTGAGGAGAAGCAGATTGTTGTTCCAGCTGTGAAAAAATGGTTGGATGAGCTCAAAGATGCTGCTTATGAGGCTGATGATTTGTTGGATGAAATTGCTTATGAAGCTCTGCGGATCAAGTTGGAAACTGGATCTGCCAAACAAAAGGTGCTCAATCTTGTATCTTCTCGCATAACATCATTTGAAAAGGAAGTGACTGAAAAATTAGAGAAGATTCTTGAGCTACTTGAGTATTTACTGAAACAAATGAAAGCCCTTGGTCTGACTTTGAGAGAGGGTATTGGGGAGAAACCAACATCGTCGCATAAAACTACTAATGCTCTGCCAGATGGTGATGAATCTGGTATTTGTGGCAGGGTTGATGAAAAGGAAGGAATCATAGAGTCATTGCTATCTGATGGCACCGGTGTCATTGGTGTGATTTGCATTGTCGGTATTGGTGGAGTTAGTAAAACCACTCTTGCTCAACTTGTCTACAATGACAATAAGGTGAAGGAGAAATTTGATGTCAAAGCATGGGTGTATATTTCACAAGAATTTGTTATGTTCAACATAATGATAAATATTCTTGAGGTTGTCACTTCAGGCACTTGTGGAAATGTGGATCCAAAGATGCTTCAATCAGAGTTGGAGCAGAAACTGATGGGAAAAAAATTCTTGATTGTCCTGGATGATGTTTGGAATGACAAGAATGAAGACTGGTACAATTTATTGAAACCTTTGAACGTTGGCGCACAAGGAAGTAAGATTGTTATTACAACTCGTAATGAAAGCGTGGCATCAGCTATCTTTACAACTTGTAATGCAAGTGTGGCATCAGCTACACGAGCTTTGAAATATGATTTGAGAGAACTAGCTTATAATGATTGCTGGAATCTGTTTGCAAAGCACGCATTTGATGATGGAAAGGCCAGTGACCATTTCAAGTTGGAAGTGATTGGCCGAGAAATTGTGAAGAAATGCAACGGTTTGCCATTGGCTGCAAAAGCAATAGGGAGTCTCTTGCGCTTTAAAAGCTACGAGGAATGGGAGAAGATTTTGAAAAGTCAAATGTGGAATTTGGTGAGTGACAACATTCTTCCAGCTCTAAAATTGAGTTATTATCAACTTCCTTCACATTTGAAGAGATGTTTCGCCTACTGCGCAATGTTTCCTAAAGGTTATGAGTTTTCCAAGGAATTTTTGGTCAGTTTATGGATGGCAGAGGGTTTTCTTGTACAATCTGAAAATGATAATGATATGGAGAACATCGGTAATGAGTACTTTAATGGTCTCGTGTCCAGATCATTTTTACAGATGTCAAGCAGCCCTCAGCCATGCTTCATTATGCATGATCACATGCATGACTTGGCCAAATCTATATCTGGAGAATTTTACTTCATGTACGAGGATAAAGATTCATCCGTAGCTTCTACGAAAACTCGTCATTTATATGTAAGAGCAAGCAATCCTTATCAAAGTACTAGGCTCATTGGATGTCAATCTTTGCATACCTTCATTTCTGAGTACACTGATAAAAAAAATGTGGAATTGCATACTTTATTGCCAAAACTCAAATATTTACGGGTCCTATCTTTGAATTACTATTATGGTTTCAAGTTGCTGGATCCAATTAGTAATATGAAACATTTACGATATTTGAAACTACAGTCATCACGCATTAAAAGATTACCTGAATCTGTGGGTAGTTTGTATAACTTGCAAATTTTAATCTTGCGTGATTGCTGGAGGCTTGTTGAGCTGCCGACCAACATGAGAAGGTTAATCAATTTGAGATGTCTTGACGTTAGAGGAACAAATTTGAAAAAAATGCCAGTAAAAATGGGTAAACTAATGAAGCTCCAAACATTGACTAATTTCATTTTGGGAAAATGGAGTGGTTCTGGCATTGTAGAGTTGGGAAAGCTTCATCATATCCAGGGAGAACTTAGCATTGAGAATCTGCAAAATGTTGTTGGCCCTAAACATGCTTCGGCAGCCAATTTGAAGGCTAAGAAGAAGCTTAAGAAGCTGAAGTTCACGTGGGCCGGTAGAAGTAAGGCTTCAAGCCATGCAAGAAGCACACTTGAGTCGTTAATTCCTCATGAGAAAGTGGAAAGTCTATCCATAGTGGGTTATAATGGTACTGAATTTCCAAGTTGGCTGGGTTCCTCTGAATCTTCCTTGTCAAATTTAGTGTCCTTGGAGCTCGATGAATGTAGCAACTGTTCAAGCTTGCCGCCACTTGGGCAGTTAGCATCTCTAAAAGACCTCTCAATCAGAGGACTTGATGAACTTGTTGCTGTCGATTCTGAGTTCTATGGAAGTTGCTCTCCCGCAATGAAGCCATTTGGATCCCTCATAACCTTAAGGTTTGAAAGGATGGGAAAGTGGTGCAAGTGGAAAGATGAAGATGAAGCCTTCCCTCTCCTCCAAGAGCTTTACTTAATAAGATGTCCTAAATTAACAACGCCAATTCCCAGTCAGCTTCCTTGTTTGACAAAGCTTCAAGTTGTAGAATATACAAAGCAACTGGTGGATTCACTACGATTGGCTCCAACAATTGTAGAAATGCTTTTAATGGAGGAGGATAATTATTTTTTTGACGGTGTGAAGTTGGATAAATTGCCTTCTGGGCTGCACCGTTTGGAAATCAGAAAATTCGTATCAGCGGTTTCCTTATTCGATGGAATAAAAAAAGTGGATGGTGTTTCCTCTATTTTAGAGGAAATTGAAATCCAAGAATATGATGCACTTGAGTGGTGTTTCCCATTAGAGTTTTTTCCAAAGTTAAAGAAACTTTATATCTCTAAGTGTTTAGATTTCAAATCCTTCTCCGCTTCTGAGGACGCAATTGGAGGACAATTGACATATCTCAATTCCTTGGAACTCCGGTCCTGTCCGAAGTTAGTATGTTTTCCTAAAGGAGGATTACCTGCACCAAATTTGAAACATCTTTCATTGAATCATTGCTCAAATTTGAAGGCCCTACCTGAATGTATGCACTCTCTCCTACCTTCCCTGGTGAAATTGGAGATCAATGATTGTCCACAGCTGGAGTCATTTCCCAAAGGTGGTCTGCCCTCCGACATAAAATCACTTATTATAAAAGGCTGCATAAAACTCAAAATCAAACACATTGCCTGCTGCAATAATTGTGGAGACAATGAATCCTTCTCAGAGGAAACGCTGCTGCTGCCTTGCGTTCTTACCTGTCTTGAAGTCAGAAATCTTCAAAATCTGGAATCTTTGGACTACAAGGGGTTCATAGAGCTAAGAGAGTTAGTGATCGAAGACTGCCTTGTTTTCAAATGCATGCCAGAATCAATGCAAGCTTTCCTCTGTTGTCTCGTGAAATTGAAAATACTCGAGTGTCCAGAACTGCTCGAGTTGTTTCTAAAGCAAGGTTTGCCGACTTCATTAGAATCAGTTGAGATCTGTAATTGCAAAAAAGTCATTGGTGGCCTCATGGAATGCGATTTGAGAATGCTGCAATCTCTTGAATGCTTAATCATTGGTGGGAACGATGATGTTGAATCTTTGCCAGAAGAGACGCTGCTGCCTTCCTCCCTTACCTGTCTTAAAATTAGGAATTTTCACAATCTGAAATACCTAGACCTTCAACACCTTACATCTCTAACAGAATTGAGAATTTGGTACTGTCCTGTTCTCCAGTGCTTGCCAAAAAAAGGGCTGCCCCCATCTGTAGCTGATCTTTCTATCAGCGGTTGTCCTCTGCTCACGCGACGATGTAAACGCAAGGGAGGGGAAGATTGGCACAAGATATCTCGCATCCCTTTTCTGATTATTGACTGCGATGTGCAATGACAATGTTTGCTGCCACCTCAGTATTTTTGTTTTAATATTTTATATTTAGAAAAATCTAGAGTATTAGTGATGTAAATGGAAGATTGTTAAGTGAACTGGAGATTGTAACACTGGTTTAACCACCAGATAATGCTCTTTTTGTATTGTCGATAAAAGTTAATGAATAGAAGAATTCTGTGGATTATTCCAGCACATTAAACTCTCTGTTTTTGTCTTTGTTATAAAACCAAGCTATCAGACTGACATAAAAGATCAGGTATTGATAATTTCAACTTTAATTTCATGTATATATATAATGATTAGGTGATTATAACCTTTGTAAAATTTGTATGATTGGTCTGCAGTTGTATTCCAGTGAGCCATTGTTTTATAACAAAAGGTTGTACTAGAAGGGGAAAATAAACTTCATATTCAGGTGATTCACTCACCCAACTATCTTATAATTTCTTGAAATTTCCATCTTTTTGGTTGTATATTGAAGTGAATCATTGTGCTCTGGTATGCCAATTTTCCTTCTGTAGTCTAACTAATGCCAGTGCTATAGTGGTGCCCTTTCACAAAGACTCAATGGCATTTGCTGATTGAAAATATCAATGTTCATTACATAAAATTAAGTATTGCTAGTGGGAATCCCAAATATTCAAGTCATTATTTACTCCTAATGCTTGTTGGTCCTTGGCAGGAAATCAAGTATTCACGCCTTTTAATCTGCGTCAATACTGCTTTTTTTTTTTTTTGGCTAATCTAAGTCAATTTTGACTCTCACCTGGGAAAACTAAAACGAGTCTGGCATGAATTTCTCACCTAAAGCATATCTTAAATGGAATGTTTTTTCATGATAGTGTGATTGGGTGTACAAATAAGTTGAAGCCAAAACCTTCTTTTGGTAATTGAATTGCAGACATCAAGATTGTATATTTTAGATTTTGCTAAGTTTTAGCCTTTTATTTCTGAGCCTTTGTGTTGTATTCTTACATTTTTATTCTTTTACTTTCTTGAATAAAATTTTAAGATAATATTTTTTAAGATAATATTATAAATAAATGTTTTCCGCCAAAAATTTTAGTGGATTTTCTACTTTTTGACTTTTCATAACAATCACCCTAAATTAGGAATAACTTTCAAATTCACTTAAATTTGGAATTATTATTTTAAAATATATTAAAAAGTTAAATTGTCCCTCACTCACGTATTGGTGAAGAAGCTCAAGGTAGCCATGATTACTGTTAGTGGGGAGAAGCAGACTGTTGTTCCAGCTGTGAAAAAATGGTTGGATGAGCTCAAAGATACTGCTTATGAGGTTGATGATTTGTTGGATGAAATTGCTTATGAAGCTCAGCAGATCAAGTTGGAAACTAGATATGCCAAACAAAAGGTGCTCAATCTTGTATCTTCTCATATGACATCATTTGAAAAGGAAGTGACTGAAAAATTAGAGAAGATTCTTGCGCTCCTTGAGTATTTACTGAAACAAATGAAAGCCCTTGGTTTGACTCTAAGAGAGGGTATTGGAGCGAAACCATCATCGTCTCATAAAACTACTAATGCTCTTGCCATATTGGTGACGAATCTGGTATTTGTGGTACGGTTAATGAAAAGGAAACAATCACAGAGTCATTATTATCTGATGGCATTCGTGGCATTGGTGTGATTTGCATGGTTGGTATTGGCGGTGTTTGCAAAACCACTCTTGCTCAACTTGTCTACAATCACAATAAGGTGAAGGAGCAATTTGATGTCAAACATTTCACAAGAATTTGTTATTTTCAACATAATGAAAAATATTCTGGAGGTTGTGACTTCAGGGGCTTGTGGAAATGTGAAACCAGACAAGCTTAAATCAGAGTTGGGGCAAAAAATGAAAGGAAAAAAATTTTTGATTGTCATGGATGATGTTTGGAATGACAAGTATGAAGACTGGTACTATTTGTTAAAACCTTTGAATGTTGGCACACAAGGAAGTAAGATTGTCATTACAAATCGTAATGCAAGCATGGCATTAGTTACGCAAGCTATTCTAACATATGATTTGAGAGAATAAGCTGATAATGATTGCTAGAATCTAGGGATGGCAATGGGATGGGGAATCTCCATTTCCTATAGGAATTTACCCCTTATAGGTTGAAAATTCCCCGATTTCTCTCCACATAGGGACTGGAATAGGGAAAATTCTTTACCGCTAGCGGCGATGGGGCGGGGATGGAGATACATTTCTTGTCCCTATGGGGACCCCTATCCCCCTCTTAATGGGGACTCGATAATATGATTACATAATTAACCTTAATATAATTAGTAACAACTTAGTTACCCCTTATATATATATAAACAATTTTTTAGGGTTTCTAATTCTATAGTCATTAATCACTGTTTGTCTTTTTAAAATATATTTATTTTCATTTTTTTGTTATTATTTATGAATTATATTAATATTTATAAACTTAGTAAGATAAAATTTGAGTGGAAAACGGGGATCCCTGTGAGGATGGGGATACTTATGAAGATGGGGATGAGGACTAAATAGCCCCTGTATATGAGGCAGGAGAGGGATGGTGATTCCCCACTAAGCTGGGGATGGGGATGGGGGATGGTACCCCTGCCCCCACCCTCACCCTTGCCCTGCCCCATTGCCATCCCTATTGGAATCTATTTGCAAAGCATGCATGTGATGATGGAAATGCCAATGACCATTTGAAGATGGAAAAGATTGGTAGAGAAATTGTGAAGAAATGCAACGGTTTGCCATTGGCTGCAAAAGCAATAGGGAGTCTCTTGCGCTTCAAAAGCTATGAGGAATGGGAGAAGATTTTGGCAAGTCAAATATGGAATTTGGTGAGTGACAACATTCTTCCAGCTCTAAAATTGCGTTATTACCAACTCCCTTCACATTTGAAGAGATGTTTCGCTTACTGCGCAATGTTTCCTAAAGGTTATGAATTTTCCAAGGAATTTTTTATCAGTTCATGGACGTCAGAGAGTTTTATTATACAATGAGAAAATGATAATGATATGAAGAATATGGGTAATGAGTATTTTAATGGTCTCATGTCCAGATCATTTTTTCATATGTCAAGCGGCCCTCAGCAATGCTTCATTATGCATGATCATATGCATGACTTGACCAAATCTATATCTAGAGAATTTTACTTCAAATATGAGGATAAAGATTCATCCATAGCTTCTACGAGAGCTCGTCATTTGTAAGAAAAAGTGATCGTTATAAAAGTACTCTTGAGAGGCTCACTGGTTATCAATCTTTGCATACCTTCATTTATGAAGAAAATGTGGAATTGCATACTTTATTGCCAAAACTCAAACATTTATGAGTCCTATCTTTGCATTTCTATTTTGAGGTCAAGTCGCTGGATCCAATTAGTAATATGAAACATTTATGATATTTGAAACTAATAGAGTCACCAAGCATTGAAAGATCACTAGAATCTATAGGTAGTTTGTACAACTTGCAAATTTTAATTTTGAGTGATTGCCTGAGTCTTGTTGAGCTGCCCACTAACATGAGAAGGTTAATGTAATACCCAAGGTCTCCATAGCTCATCAGAGTTATAATAATACCATAAAATATAAATTTTATGGGTATAGTATCAATGACATATTGATAGGATGACAGAAACTCTTATTGGTGCTAAGTGCTTGAGTGTATACTTTTATGAGATAGGAATATTTATTGTATGTTTTATTAAAGTAATTTTAGGCAATATGACTTAGTTTAAGCTTATTATGATATGGGAAGGTAAGATTTAAAATACCAAGTGAAAGGGAAAGGAAAAAAAAGTTATGAAAAAATTTTAAGTTCGGGAAACGTTTCGGGTGGGCTTGTTGATGGGCTTTTGGACTCAAAGCCCAAGCCCATTGAGTGGCCAGCCCTAAGGCCTCAAATTTTGGTGGAGCTTGACTAAAGAATGGTTAGAACAAGTTAATTAGGGGTTAGGATGAGAAAGAAATTTGGTTAGCCATATTTGTTGACTTATGTCAACTTTACACCTAAGCCTCCTATTTTTCCATCACCATGATTATGTTCACTTTGGTGATGATGGTATTCATTATTTTGATGCTTAGTCACCATACACCTAAGGACCATCTCAACCATCCATCTTGATCAATCTTAGCCCTCCATTTCAAGTAAAAATGTGTCCATTGATTTTGTGTGATTAAATCACCACCATTGATTTTATTTGTATATAAAATGAAATTGTGTTAAACCATTTCATTTGTAACCTACACCAAAAATTTCACCCTCACCAAGGACTAAAAAACCTCCCAACTTGTTCTTCAACTTAGAGCTAAATTTGGAGCATTCCAAGGTGAGATTTATTGCTTAAGTAATTCCTTTCTTTCCTTAGCCTAAGTGTGATAAATTGTTAGCAATTATTCCTTTTCTTTTGATTCCTATAATTGGATTTTGGTGGAATGATTTGAAGAAGAGTTAATTTGGCATGTTAAGTGATGAAATATGAGAATTGGGGTTAAGGATTTGGGGCTTAATGGGTGAATAATAACAAAGAAAGCATGAAAAATCAATGAAGAGGAAGTTACATAAGGTTCGGCCAAACTAGGGTTTTTAGGGGAAGTGTCCAAATTTTTTTTAACAATATCTAAGGTTATTTGGGATGTTGAAAAGTGGTTTAAAAATGAAAATTTTGAATTTAGAGATTTTATTCAAAAATTGAAATTCTTGAAGGCATAATGCATGATATAAGGAAAGTGTGTAATGTGAAGTGTAGTTTGATGTTTGATTGTTATGGTAGGCTTTGCATGACATTAATTTTATCTTGGCAAGATCAATTTGAGATTTGATTGAGAAATTTTGGGTTTTCCCAAATCATCCCAATTTGATAAAATTAGGGTTTATGGGAATTGAAAGAGATTAGTTTCAAATGGTGAATGAATGTTGATTGTTTGAATATTAGTTTGATAAACATAAAAATTTAATTAAGGAATTAGGAAAGAAAAAGGGACCTAATTGTTTTAATGAAAGGATTTGGACAACATGGGATTTTGGAATAAAATGAGTAAATAATTAATGTGTTTATGTATGTTATTGTTTAATGTATTGAAATGTGTTTTGGTGATTAGTAGTAGGAAGTTAATGTTAAGTTGAGTCAGAATGAGATTAGTAAGTTAGAGGAGTAGGAATTAATAAACGATTGTTTGGGGTGTATTTGTAGAATCGAAAGGCAAAGGCATTGCTCGGGATACCGAGGAGCCTCGTTATAATCTGCACTAGAACTATCAGTATTGGAGCTAAGGAGCAAAAGGTGAGTACCTAATAATATTATATTTCCTGTGCTTTAAATATAAGCCCAAATGTTGGATCACTTTCCTAATTAAAATGCATTGCAATTTTTTGGCATGCATGATATGGTTTACCAATTATTGAATTAAATATCCCTTATGGCACTTGGCCAAATAAGCCCTATTACTTCATCTCATGATATGATCAATGATGGGAATTTTGAATATTTATTGATATATTATCCATTGAATTATTTCATGGATGGAAAGGAAAAATGTTTTAATGATACTGTGATAAGCAGAATACCCCTCTGATGTGGAGCAATACATCAGCCTTATGCACAATAGTAATGGACCCACGGATAGGGTAAAGAGTATCCGAACCCTAGCTGGGAAGGGTTTATGGTCCCCAGTACGTACGATCTGATCAGTTGTACGTGTGACTGATATGGGGAGTGAGCAAGGCGTAAGCCGCCACTCGAATGATTATGAGGGAAACTCACCATTTCCAATAAGGGAAATATTCTGCTAAAAATGCAATATTTACTGTATATGGAAAACTATTTTATAAGAGTAACTCGTGACCCATTTTACTTCTTTGCTATAAGAAATTATCATTAAACCACCCACCATTTGTTTATTTTATACAGTATTATTTTGTACTCACTGAGCTTTGTCTCACCCCATAGTTGTTATTTATTTTCAGGATCAGTTGACGGTTCGGCAAGGTAAATTCCAAGTTCTACATCTCCGCTTGGAAATTGCATTGCTGATGTTGGTATCCTCATGTACATATTATGTTGTAATTTTGGAAGTTTCACTCTAGAGCTCCATATTTTGTTAAAGTATGTAATAATGGTATAACTTAGAGTATCATTAGTATGTGTGGTTGGGTATTATATTAGTACAGTTCATATACATAATTAATATTCACTTGAGTTGCAATTAGAATACTGGAAAATGGAGTTCAAAAGCGATAAGTATGAAAATGAATTTAGACATTGAATGACTATTACATGGGAATTATGGCTACGATCTTGGGTTAAGGATAACGTCATGGTAATAGCTTATGAGTTATAGGTTGTTCTACAGGTTTAGGTGACCTTACGTCTCCCTATGCCCTAGGACAGTCGCAGCTCAAAGATGGATCGTGATAGTTAATCCATTTGAGATGTTTTGATATTAAAGGAACAAATTTGAAAAAAAAAAACCTGTGCAAATGGGTAAACAAATGAAGCTCCAAACATTGATTAATTTCATTTTGGGGAAATGGAGCAGTTCTGGCATTGAAGAGTTGGGAAAGCTTTAGCATATCCAGGGAGAACTTGGCATTGAGAATTTGCAAACTATTGTTGGCCCTAAACATGTTTGGGCAGCCAATTTAAGGACTAAGGAGAAGCTTAAGAAGTTGAAGTTCACGTGGGATTGCAGAAATAATGACGTAGAGGCTATGTCAGAGACATTTCTAACCCGTTGGGACAAGCAATAGCCCAAGTACAAAAAATACTAGCTTAAGCCAGCTATGATTTTAGGCCTTGCAAATATGCGATTCAAAAGAAAATGAACCAACGGGTCGAAATCATGGTCTCTGGCGATGAGCAATGTCATTTTTTAGCTAAATTCCTTCATTTAGACTCCTAAAATGGCAATTTTTCTTTTTTTGGAAACTTTTTATTTTTGTCGTAAATCTTGTTATTTAGCTCTGATTTAAGCGCCATTTGTAGCATTCATTTTGCTTTATTGCCTATTTTTATTTATGATAATTTTGTAATTTCGATATTTTTGGTAGTTTGTTATCTAGGGTTTCGGGCCTCTATAAACTTTTGTTTTTAGCCTGTTTGAGATATCAAATAATACAGAAACACTTTGAAACCCTAAATTGGATTTGTCCTTTTTGCTTATGCTGCATCAAATAAGGCTTCAAACCTTGCAAGAAGCACGTTTGAGTCATTAATGCCTCATGAGAATATGGAAAGTCTATCCATAGTGGGTTATAAGGATACTACATTTCCAAATTAGCTGGGTTACTCTAAATTTTCCTTGTCAAATCTAGTATCCTTGAAGCTCGATGAATGTAGCAAATATTTATGCTTGCCCCCACTTGGGTAGTTACCATCTCTGAAAGACCTCTCAATTAGAACACTTAATGAACTTGTCGCTATCGATTCTAAGTTCTATTGGAAGTTGCTCTCCAGCAATAAAGTCATTTGAATCCCTCATAACCTTGAGGTTTACAAGGATGGGAAAATGGTGCAAGTGGAAAGATGAACATGGAGCCTTCCCTCGCTTCCAAAAGCTTTACTTAACAAGTTGTCCTAAATTAATAGCACCATTGCCCACTCAGCTTCCTTGTTTGACAAAGCTTCATGTTGTGGAATGTACAAAGTAACTTGTGGATTTAGTTCGAGTGGCTCCAACAATTGTAGAAATGCTATTGAAGGAGAAGTACTATGATGACACAAACATAGTGAAGTTGAATAAATTGCCTTCTAGGCTGCACCATTTGGAAATCAGAAACTTCAAATCAGCAATTTCCTTATTTGAGGGAATACAATAAGTGCATGGCATTTCTTATATTTTAAGGGAAATTGAAATCCAACTTTACAATGCACTTGAGTGTTTCCCATATAAGTTTTTCCCAAAGTTGAAGAAACTTTGTATCAAAGGGTGTTCGAATTTTAAATCCTTCTCTACTTCTAAGGACGCAATTGGAGGACAATTCACATATCTCAATTCCTTGAAACTCTAGTCTTGTCCTAAATTAGTATGTTTTCCTAAAGGAGGATTATCTGCACCAAATTTGTAACATCTTTCATTGAATTATTGCTCAAATTTGAAGGCCCTACCTAAATGTATTGTTGGAAAATTTTCTGGAATATTTCTCACACATACATAATAGAAGCAAAAATTAATAATCAATCCACACAAAAGACAATAAGAATTTTATGTAGTTCAGTTTCTCAATAAACCTACATCCACGATCCACAAGGGATAATTCACTATAACTCTTATAGTTACACAGTACGGTTTTTCTCACACAATACCTAGTAACCTAATACACTCTTTTTCACAATGAACAAGGATTAAAAGAATGTAAGATAATTTTTGGATGGACAAAAATTATCAAAACCCTCTCACAAATGGTTAGAAATATTTTTCTCTCACAAAATATTTTTCACCATATACACACTCTCACATAAAACTCTCTGTATTGTGTGTTATTAAACTGAGCAAGAGAGAGCCTTTATATAGGCAATTCTCCTGCTTACACACCGTGTGGAATTGCAAGCTATACGCGATTCGATGCCTCCTTTGTTTACTTCTTTTTCTTCTTTTTTTTTTTTGTCAAAGTAATTATAGGTCCCCCCATATGAGAGGGATACCACAATAAATCTCCCCCTCCCGATCACATGGAGGGTTTCATTATGACTGCAATTCTCTGTCAGTCTCTCCTATTAATGTGGGTCTCTTCATGCTATCCCTTGAGCAAGAGTTTCTTTCACTTTGAGTTTTAACGATCCTTGTAAGAATCTATTTACAAGGCTCACCTTTTTTACTAATATGGAATTAGCACTCTGCTTCAAAATTCTATATACTTCAACCTTATTAGAAAACCGGACTCTCTTTACTTTTTTCTTAGTTCTCTTCACTTTACTACTTCCTATCTGCATAAGAGAATGACCATCTATATAGCAAATATTTTTCCCTTTCTTCCTACCCTGTATCACTAAGGTACATCCTCTATATACTTTACACATTTTTCCAATACCAACATATTTGTACTCGTGCGACACCAGCTTTCCTAACTAAATTATGTTTGCTCCTACAGTAGATACAAATTTCACATTGAAAATATTTTTTACTACACCATTGTGGACTTTGAGGCGGACTCTCGCAACGCCTTCAACTTTCAACTTCAATTTGTTTGCCACATTGATATAGCCATATTCTCCATTCGTATGTAAAGTATCAAACATAGCTCGATCTCTATATATATGCATATGAGAAGTAGAATCCTTCACCCAGTTATAATTTCTCTCACTAGAGCAACCAACAACATCTTTACCTTGTAATAGGTGAAATTCATCACACTCATCAATAATATTAACCACAGTTGAGGAATCACCATCATCAATTTTTAGCTTGCACTTCATCTTCTCTTGTATCTATTTAAGACTTTTCAAGTCTTCTTTCAGCTTTAGACAACGATGTTGTATGTGACCAGTCTCTCCACAATAATAGCATTCCATATTGTTATAATCTCTCAGTCGAGATTTTGATCTATTTCTCTGATCACCTTTTTCTCTATTTTGATTCCTCCCTCTTTTACTACTCTCTACTAGTGCAAGACCCTCACTCTTAGTTGAATTGCTTTCACCCCTCATTATCCTCTTATTTTCTCTCAACACCGTTGTCACCTCAATCAACTTCAATGTGGTTTTTCCAGTACACACTGTTTGCACTAATGGTTTGTAAGATTTGGGCAACAACACAAGCAAGAGTAATGCCTGCTTCTCATCTTCAACTTTTTCACCAGCATTCAGTAGTTGACACACTAGCTGATTAAAATTAGAGGATGATAAAGAAAAAAAAAGAGTCAAAGAATTTTGCACTGAATTTTTTAGGCTATGAATTAGCTGGAGAAAGATAAGTTGGCTGTCAACTCCTATGCGGTGGACAAGTTATTAACGCGTATCTACTGCCTATAAATAGGCAAGAGATTTAAGAGGATTATAAGAGGAGAAGAAGTAGTGAGTTGAGATAAAATATAGTCACTATGGGTTATATAATATTAGATCTATAAAAAGCTTTAATATTCGTGAGAGGGTTTTGATAATTTTTATTCCTTCCAAGAATTATCTTTCACTACAATAACTTATTGTTTAGGTGTATTGGGTTATTGGGTGTTGTATATAGGAGGGTTTTTAATTTTGTCTGTGTAAAAATTGTACTGTGTATGATATAGTGGATTTCCCTAATGGATCGTGGACGTAGGTTTATTGAAAAACTGAACCACATAAAATTCTTGTATTTTGTGTTGTGTACTGTTTATTTATTCTGTTTCTGCTATGCATGTGTGCTCTGATTTTCCCAACAAGTAGGTTCAATTTGGGACGCAAGTGGAGATGCGATGGAGATGATAGTAGGAGAGAGACACCTCTTTTAAGGGGGAGCACAGTCACAAGGCAAAATTGTTGTCTGTTGTAGTGTGATATTTTGAGAAAAAAAATATACTGCGCAAAAGATAAAATCTGAGGAATTTTATGGTGCAATCCTTTTCGAAAACGGTTGTAAAATTAGAATTTTGGTGAATGATAAAATGGTAATCACACAAATTTTTTGTATGATTACTGTTCCAACTTGGCTGCTGTTTCAACTTAATCACTATAGCAGTCGAGTCAATCACTGTAGTAGAAGTACTATTCATATAGTACTATTCATGGGGAAGACAGCAAAAAAAAATGATAGATAGACTAGTGCATGTCTATAAACTACAATGATGGAAAGACCCAAGGCATGTCTATAAACTATACTAGTGTAGAGACCTGGGCATGTTTATAAACTGTAATGATGGAGAGACCCGTGCATGTCTCTAAACTGCAATGGTGGAGAGTCTGGGTATGTCTATAAACTGCAATGATGTATAAACCTAAGCATGTCTATAAACAACAATGATGGAGAGACCCAAGCATATCTATAAATTGCAATGACGGAAAGACCTATGTAAGTCCTTGAACTGCAGGAAAAAAGTGGAGACTTCTGTTTGAGAGGGAGTGCGTAGAGATCAATACTATCGCAAGTGGTTGTCAAATGAGTTATAGTTATGATGGAGCCCTCCATGTTGTCATGAGGGGAAGATTTGTTAGGTAGATCCCTCCAACATAGAAGGCCTACCATTTGAAAATAAAGAAAAAAAAGAAAAGAGTCAAAGAATTATGCACCGAAGTTTTTAGGCTATGAATTAGTTGGAGGAAAAGAAGTTGGCTGCCAACTCCCATGCAGTGGACGCATTATTAACGCATATCTACTGCCTATAAATAGACAAGAGATTTAAGAGGATTATAAAAGGAGAAGAAGTAGTGAGTTGAGAGAAAATATAGTAGTGAGTTATTATCTGCCCTCCAAGATAGAATCACTTATTATCAAAGACTGCAGAAAACTCAAAATCAAACACATTGGCTGTTGCAATAATTGTGAAGCCAATGAGTGCTTCTCAGAGGAAACGCTGCTGCTGCCTTGCTCTCTTAATCGTCTTGGAATCAAAAATCTTCAAAATTTGGAATCTTTGGACTACAAGGGATTCATAAAGCTAAGAGAGTTAATGACTGAAGACTGCCCTGTTTTCCAACACATGCCAAAATCAATGCAAGTTTTCCTCTCTTGTCTCATGAAATTGGAAATAATTATGTGTCCTTAACTGCTAGGTCATTTCTAAAACAAGGTTTTCTGACTTCATTAAAATCACTTATGATCCGTAATTGCAAAAAAGTCATTGGTGGCCTCATGGAATGCGATTTGCGAATGCTGCGATCTCTTAAATGCTTTATCATTGATGGGAATGATGATGTTGAATATTTGCCAGAAGAGATGCTGTTGCCTTCCTCCCTCACCTATCTTAAAATTAGTTATTTCCACAAACTGAAATACCTAGATCTTCAACACCTTACCTCTTTAATACACTTGACAATTCTTAAATGTCGTGTTCTCTAGTGCTTGCCAAAAGCGGTTCTGCCATCGTCTGTTTCTTATCTTCGTTTGGGAGGTTGTCCTTTGCTCGCTCAATGATGTAAATGGAAGGTAGGGGAAGATTGGCCTAAGATATCTCAAATCCTTCAAACGATTATTGACTAACATAAAAGATCAGGTATTGATAATTTCTAACAGAAAAATCTAGACAGAGAATGAAAAATGAGAAAGAATAATCTTCATTCTTCAATAAACTGATCTAATTGGTTTTATATACAGAGGTTAGAATTTTTTTAGCTAACTAAAAAATAGAAAGAAACATTAACAAACTAATGATTATTCAGCATATGACTCAACACTTCTAGAATTCTCTAATTAATCAGTAGCTTTACACTCCCCCTCAAGATGAGCATACATATCATGTAAGCTCATCTTGCTTAACAACTGCTTGAATCTGGATGGATACAAAGCTTTAGTAAATATGTCTGCTAGTTGCTCTGCTGTATGCAAATACTCAGGCTTGATCATACCAGAAAGCACTTTTTCCCTTAAGAAATGGCAATCTATTTCGATATGCTGAGTCCTCTCATGGAAGACTGGGTTTTTAGAAATGTGCATTACTAATATGTTATCACAAAATAATTGTACTAATCCTTGATGCTTCAAACCAAAATCTTCAAGTAGATATAACAACCACATGATCTCACAAGTTGTCATTGCCATGGCTCGATACTCAACTTCAGCTGAACTCTTTGCAACTATGTTTTGCTTCTTAGATTTCTAGCTTACCAAAGATTCACCAAGAAAAATACAAAATCCAGATAATGATTTTCTGCTCTCTACACAACTTGCCCAATCACTATCAATATATCCTTTTAGTTTCAGCTCTGAGTTTATAGACATAAAAATGCCTTGTCCAAGTGCAATTTTCAAGTATCTCAGCACTTTGAAAGCAGCTTGCAAATGAACATCAGCAAGTTTGTCCATATACTGAGTCAACACATGTACTGCATAACTTATATCAGGCCTAGTGACAGTCAAATACATTAATTTACCAACTAGTTGCCTGTATTCAATAGGATTTTTCAATAAATTAGAATCTGTATGAGTTAACTTGTGATTAACTTCTATAGGAATAGCAAAAGGCTTAACACCTAAGTGACCATATTCCTCTAGAAGTTCCAAAGTATATTTTCTCTAGCAAATAGAAATTCCAGACTGTGACCTAGCAATTTGAAGCCCCAAGAAATATTTCAGAACCCCAAGATCCTTCAATTTGAATTGAGAGCTGAGAAATTGCTTAAGTTGATCAATTAAATTTAACTGATTGCTTGCTATAATGATGTCATCTACATATACCAATAAAGCAATAAAACCAAATTATTCCTTCTTAGTAAACAATGAATAATCTGATTTAGATTGATAAAACCCATTGGATAATAAGCTCTCTGTAAACTTAGCATTCCACTGCCTGGATGCTTGTTTCAGTCCATACAAGGACTTTTGTAACTTGCAGACCAACTGGATACTAGATTTCTATGCCTTAGCTAACTTCCCCTGAAGCTGATATCCAGGTCATAGTTCCATATAAACCTCTTCTTCCAAATCACCATTTAAAAAAGCATTATTAATATCAAGTTGTGATAAATGCCAGCCATACATTGCTGCTAAAGCCAAGAAAACCCAAACTGTTGCATGCTTGGCCACAGGACTAAATATTTCCTGGTAATCAAAACCTTCTTTTTGAGTATACCCTTTAGCCATTAACCTGGCCTTGTATCTTTCAATAGACCCATGAGACTTGAATTTCACCTTATAAACCCACTTGCAACCCACTACTTGATGAGATGCAGGTAGAGGAACAACAGACCAAGTATGATTCAATTCCAAAGCATCTAATTCTTCTCTCATGGCACTTTTCCAATGATCATATTGAATAGCTTGACTATAATGAGAAGGTTCAAAAATAGATGAAATGGAACAAATAAACTTGTAGTGTGAGGGAGAAATGTGTTTATAAGATAAGTAGTGCTGTAATGGATGAGATGTAGAATAAGAAGGTTGAATATGAGAAGTAGATAATAGGGCTGTATGATAATCTCTAAGGTAGGTAGGAGGTCTTTTAACCCTTGTGCTATGTCTAGGAGGAAGTGGAGAGACAGAAACAGATGGATTGTGAAAAGGTGAAATTGAAGAAGAATTAGAAGTTAAGTTGTCAGGAATAGAAACAGATTGATTATGAATAGGTGAATTTGTAGAAGAAAGGGAAGACATGAAAGTAGAAGGTATGGCAGGTCCAAGTAACTCATTTTCTAAAGGAACAACAATATTTTCAGCAGAAGAATCAGATGCTGAAAATTGAAAATCAGAATATGATTCAGGTATAAAGGGCAAAACTAAGGAAGGAGTGGATGATGAAGTGAAATTGAAATTTGAATTAAAATCTGAGATATGAGAGGATGATGAAGTGGAAGAATTAAAAGGAAATATATTTTCATGGAAAAAAACATCCCTAGATACAAAAACTTGATGAGATTCTAAGTCATAAAGTATATAACCCTTGACCCCTATAGGATAACCAATGAAAACACACACTCTAGATCTGAAGTCAAATTTTGTTCTATGAGAAGTCAAATTAATTGCAAATGCTAAGCAACCAAAGGATCTAAGATGATTATAGTTAGGTTTTTTGTGAAAAAGGATCTCAAATGGTGTATTATTTTGCAACAAGGGTGTAGGGGTTCTGTTAATCAAGTATGTGGCTGTGAGAGCAGCTTGGCCCCAAAACTTCAAAGGTAAACATGAATGAAATAAGAGAGCCCTAGCAATGTTCAAAATATGTTGGTGTTTTCTTTCAAGGACACCATTTTGCTATGGTGTATAGGTACAGGTTTTCTGATGAATGATACCATTAGAATTAAAGAAAGTGGGATTTGAAAATTCTATCTCATTGTCTGTTCTAATAATTTTTATTGAGGTGTTAAACTGAGTTTGAACATATTTAAGAAAGTACTCAAGTAATTGAGAAACTTATGATTTATGCTTCATCAAGAAAACCCAAACAGCTCTAGAACAATCATCAACAATGGACAAAAAATAGTGATTTCCATTAATATCAGATTGAGAATATGGACCCCATACATCCATATGTACAATATCAAAAGGATTTTTACTTTTATCCAAGTGAATAGGAAATGGCAACCTCTTCTGTTTTGCCTTAGGACAGGTGAAACAAGGAACACAATTAGTAGAAGTTTTGTCAACAATTAAAAAAGACAAGGTTGGAAAAGAATTCAAATCTATATGACCTAATCTATGATGCCAAACTTTGGCTGAAACAACACAATGAAGCTTCACATTTTTAATTTCTGAAGTAGAATGGACTTTATTTGCATCTGTAGCAGAAGGAAGATTTGATTGCTTAACACTTGAAGGTAAGAAATCTTGCTTAAAGTGATATAATCCATTTATGATTTCAGCCAGTCCAATTGTCATCCATGAAGAAAGGTCCTAGATGAAACAGAGATGAGGAAGCAAAATGAGACACAGATGAGCATTTAAGGTAAGTTTACTAACTGAAATAAGATTGAAAGTGAAGGATGGAATCAAAAGAACATTTTCAAGTAAAATTGATCTAAGAGAGACAATCCTATGTGAGTTACTTGAACCTTAACACCATTAGGCAACTGAACAAAATAATTATACACAGGTTTATAAGAAGAAAATAGATCTAAAGAACAGGCAATATGATCAGTGGCACCAGTGTCCACAATCTAAGGAGAATGATCAAATTTAGTTTTAAGTAAGGAATTAAAGGTGTTAAGACATACAGAGGACAAGATAGATGGAACAATACCTACCATGTTGACCGTGGAATTTTGAGGTTAACCAGATGAAATTGAATTTGAAGGATTAGAAGACTTCTCAAAAATGTATTGATCATTGAGAAATGCCATGAGTTTTTGAATTTGAGCTTTAGAAATTCCTAACTCAGAGTTAAGATCTGTTGACTCAGAACCTGCAACAGCATTAGCACTTCTTGAACTTGCAGATCTATTGATTTGCTGAGATTGACCATATTGATTGCCATTTGTAGGCTTGTTAAACTTGAAGCCAGGAGGAAAACCATTTAATCTAAAACATTTTTCTCTTATATGACCAGGCTTACCACAATATGAACAAGAAATGGTGCTCTTGTTTTGCTTAACAGCAAATGCTAAAGCATCTTGGAAATTTTGTGTTTGTAAATTCAGAGATCTTTGTGTTTCTTCATGCAAAACCATATTGTACACTTGATCTAGTGTAGGAAAAGGCTTGATCATGATAATCTGAGATCTAAGATTCTGGAATGAATCATTAAGTCCATTTAGGAACTTAAACACAAAATCCTTTTGCTGAGAATCAGGAAACACCTGGAAACAAGCACTATTGCAGTTTCCACAAGTACAGTATGGTAAAGGTCTGAAGCTTCTAAGTTCCTCCCATACTCCATTAAGTTCAATAAAGTATTGGTCAATAGATTTATTACCTTGTGTAACAGAACATAAAAGATGTTGTAGATGACAAATGCGAGATTCATCTAGTTGAGCAAAGCGTTGATGCAATTTGTTCCATATCTGGCTTGCTTTTTCTATGTAGAAGATAGTAGAAGCTATTGGAGGTGAAATTGATCGCAATAGCCATGCCATAATGAGATTATTGCATCTAATCCAAGATGCATACATAGAACTAGTGGATGATGGCTTAGGAATTAAGCCATCCAGAAAACCTTGCTTATTTCTAATTGAAATAGCAAGCATGAAAGATCTACGCTATGAAGCATAGTTCATTGAGGTCAATTCAGGAGAAACTAAGACAGAACTACGATTCTCTGAATGATGAATGAAGTAAGGAGACAATGGATCCTCTAAAGGATTCTGAGAAGATCCAGCAACAGAATTCAATCTAATAGTAGGAGTCACAACAGTCTCTAAATCATCCGCCATTAAAGCAGAAACTGAGAGAATTTTTGAAGATGAAGATCAAAGAAATATCTAGAAGAAGATGAAGAAAATATCTGTCTAGAAAGAGAAAACCAAAAGCTCTAATACCATAGAAATTGAATTGAATTGAAAGGGTAGAGGTGATTTGAATGGAAGTAGGTTAAGTCATGAATGAATTGAGTTTAATGAATTTGGGTTAACCATTATTAAAAGGTTAGACTTAACCAATTAGGTAGTTAAGACCAAATCATTATATACCCATATATTTTTGATGTATTTATTCGATGTGGGATTTTTTATTCTTAACACTCCTCCTTAAGTGGCAATTAGGATTTGACTTTGACGCTCAGTTGACTACTTGAAATTGAATTCCTCTCCCTGAAATTGAAATTTGAATGCAGTGGCAACACCAGGTTCCAAGTCGCTAGAACTGGACATCCAGACAGACATCGGGTGAATGAAATTAAACCGGACCAGACTTGCTCTGATACCAAGACAGAAAAATCTAGACAGAGAATGAAAAACGAGAAAGAATAATCTTCATTCTTCAATAAATTGATGTAATTGGTTTTATATACAGAGGCTAGAATTTTTTAGCTAACTAAAAAATAAAAAGAAACACGTTCAACAAACTAATGATGATTCAGCATATGACTCAGCACTTCTAGAATTCTCTAATTAATCAGTAGCTTTACAATTTCAACTTTACTTTCATGTATATATATTGTGATTATGTGTCATTGGTCTGCAGTTGTATTATAGTGAGCCAATGTTTTATAACGAAAGGTTGTACAAGGAGAAGATAAACTTCATATTGATGTGCTGGAATTTTACACTAATATTACTATTGTTTTACCCTTAATTTAGAGGCATTTTAGTGCAAATTTAGATTAAATCCTCAAAATTTTCATTTATTTGATTAATTTATGATTTTTGATGTGTTTTATAGATTTTGCAGGTTTTAGATCTTAATTGAAATGAAAAATAGAGGAAAAGAATTGAAGAAACGATCAAAGCAAAATTCTGAGCTGAAATCTGTCAACCCAGTTTGCACAACCTGAATTGCACAAGCCCTGTGCAACCACTGCAGAATCTATTACGGGTTTTATTAAAATAAATGGGGCTGATGTGGATTAAATCTTAACTAATCTTCTTTTAAATTACTAGGACCCATCCTAAATTAGAGGATCAGATAAGGAAAAGAAAATAGGGTTTTTAAAAGAGAAAATAACAAGAAATCAGGAAGAGGGTTTTTTGGAGAGATTGGTAAAAGAAAGAGATTTTGCATTTTTTTGGTAATCAATTCTTTTTCATAGATTAAATATTAGAAAATTTAGACAACTTTGGTAATCAATTCATTTCTCTGTGGGATCGACAACTTTTTACTTATTAAAACTATTTGCTATAATAGACCCGTACACTTGCGGTGCAAAAAAGTGCGAACACATATCCAGGTTACTCACTTACCCGACTATCTTATAATGTGCTTATTATGATATATACTTTCCTTCTCCACTTTACTCAATACTAGATCGTTTTGTTTATTTATTTATTTTAAATCTAATGAAGTTTTTTAGTAACAACTTTTTCTGCTGAACATAAGCCGCTGTCGGAGGATTTGCCAAGGCCAATAAGTTTTGTACAAGAAAATTCGTACTCTGAAGTCTTTCATTACAATGAAACTGAATCATTACATATACCAACTTAAATGAAATTTCTGTAACAATAATCTCAAAAAAAAAAAAAGAAAAAATCAATGTTGTCCAGTGATAGATAGCTTTCTGTAACAATTCATTCTTAAGATAAATCGAGTCTTTAGTCCTCCTATTGTTGCGTGATTTAGCTGGAAAATCCATAAGAGCTCGGGAAACCTCTGTTATCTTATTTTAAATCTTTTTAATTTTTTTTTTTTTCTGGCAATCTAGTCCTGAATTGTCTTTTTGATATTTTTATGGAAAAACAATAATTTTGTTTCATCTTAGAATACAGAGAAATTTGATTTCCTATACATATGGTACAATTCTCTTTGGATTATGGCCACTGTGAATCTGATCAGGTGCACAGCCACAACTTGATTTCTGCCTTTATATGCAAATTGTGCTATTGCTATTAATTATAAAGTAGATGAAATTCAGAAGAGAAAAAAAAAATATTCCTGCAATTAATGAATGATTATATCCCTCAACCACACTAATCCTCCTACTAACATAATGCAACTGGGGACCTCAAATATTGAGATAGAGAAATGAAATCTGAGGTATAGATGTTTTGGGTGAGGGCAAAGCCAATTTAAGGATCAATAATAAAATTTAAATTCTTGTTTAGTTACATTAGGAAGTCAAATAATGATAGCCAATTGATGTAATTAATTTGTAATTTTAAGATAATTAAATTAGGGAAATAAAGCATAGCGCCCCCATCTTCATTAGGTGCAACAACTAAACTTATTGCTCTAATAGAACCCTTTTTCATATTATTAATTTTAAGATAAAAATATTTATTCAATAATTAATTAAGAATATTATGAGAGCACTTTTAGACCTTTTGGTGCAACAATGAAGCATCTATTATATTTTTTATTCCCATCTGATATGCTGCAGAGCAGAAATGCAAATTCATTTGGCAAAAAAAAGAAAAGCAAATTCTTTTTTTCATTTCTTTTTAATGGTTCATTATAGAGCACATTTTTTTTTTGCGTCTAGTGAGAATAAAGACTGCAGTCTGCAGCCAACAATTATCTTGATTGGTCATCTCATATTGCATAAGATTCTTATCAACTATATATGATCTTTTCTTTTCTTTCAAAAATAAAAACTATATATGGAATATGACCCTGTAATATTATTGGTTGGTCTGGTCATTGTTACCGTATGACCTAGCTGGCCTTTTTTTTTTTTTTTTTTTTTTTTTTTTTTTACTATGGAGGTTTAATGAGCCCAAATAATATTATAGACTATATAATACGGTAACATTCTCTTTTATTATCTTTTATCAAATTAGGAATAACTCTTTATGATTTAAAATATTGAAATATGAGACTTCCTACTTTTCATACTTTTAAAATGATGAAAAAATCAATTAGATCACACATAATTAACTACCTAACTTTATATTTATCTATAAATTATTTCAATGATCATTGAATTCAAATCCGATTTTATTGTAATCTCAAATTTTCAATTTACTAATACTTAATTTATGCATTTTATTCTTTTATTACAATTGGAATACTAATCATCTAATTTCGATGAGAAATTAATTGAAATTTTGATATAAAATTCAATTCAAAATTTTATTTTCAATAGAATTCATAAGAGAGAGAAAATTTAAGGTTTATTCAATACTATCATTTATTTATATTTTGTTTTTAGTGTTATGATATATTTTTGTTTTAGGAAAATATTGTAATATATTGCATTGTAAGTCATGTTAATATTTTTATAATTTTATCGAAATCATAAAAAAAAATCAGCATTTCAATAAAATTAAAATGTAGTAATGATATATTAATAATTTGAAATTTTAATTAGAATCATAATAAAAAGGTAACAAAAAATGAGTGACTTGGTATAATTTGATCATCTAAATGAGCTATCCTCTTTAAATTTAAATTTTTTTTAAAAAATTAAAAATTTTAAATACATTCAATTTTATCTTTTTTTCATTTACATAAGATGATAACATTATCCATCTCCCTTATAATTATGTGATTATATCTTAGTGTTAGCAGATAAGATATTTAAAATTTTTTGTACACATGTTTTTTTTTAAATAATTTAATACAATACAATCTTAATATATGATTAATTTCTACGTATATGTTTATATATTAGTCTTAATTAAGTTCTTTTATTGATTGTTATCCTAATATATGATATATTAATTTGAATTATACAAATCATAATTTTATATTAAAATATATGATGTTTTCAAAGATCATATGATATTTTAAATAATTTTTTTATTTACTGTTATAATATTTATTTATGGTTATCCATCTTTTTAAAGATGTAATGTAGTTTTAAAAAAAAAAAAAAATTGTACAACATCATCAAACTATTTACCTATGTATTTTATATATTTACGCTACTCAACTATTTGAATAATTGAAATGTATATGACTTATAGATTAAGTGGATGATCATTATATTTTATTGTTAAGAAAATGTAATAATAATTTTTCTAATAAAAAGTTACTTTTATTAGAAATTGAAAATGAGATTGAATATATAATTTGTTTCCCTGTTAGAAATATTTAAGTGTACATATAAGAAAATTATAAGTATATGTGTTTTAGTCAAATTGTATTACTAAAAGATTATAAAATTGTATTATTGGCTAAGTCATCCATGACTAAACCCCCAAAAAAAAAACGACGAAACTTGCAAACAGCAAGAGGGAGTATTCTCATGGAAACGAAGAGAAAATTAAGGTTTCATATCTCTCTTGTTGCACGATTTTTACAAGTACACAGGTCGTGAACAACCAATACAGTAGTGAAATAAAGTATCGATCCCACGAGAAATTATTGACAAGTACCAAAACTATTGAGTATTCTATTATTCAGACAATCATATTAAAATCCTTAATATTTAAATTAAATTAGATTTACAGTGCTATTACATAAGTAACTAGAGTGTAAATTATTGAACTAATAAAATCACTTCAAGATCAACTCCTAGCCCCTAGGTAAGTGTTGGGTTTACAATAGTCCCATTTAAAAATTATTTTTTGATGTGCTGGAATTTTACATTAATGTTGCTATTGTTTTACCTCTAATTTAGAGGCATTTTAGTGCAAATTTAGATTAAATCCTCAAAAATTCCATCTATTTGATTAATTTATGATTTTCGATGTGTTTTATAGATTTTGCAGCTTTTAGATCTTAATTGAAGTGAAAAATAGAGGAAAAGAATTGAAGAAAGGATCAAAGCAAAATTCTGAACTGAAATCTGTCAACCCAGTTTGCACAACCTGAATTGCACAAGCTCTGTGCAACTACTGTAGAATCTGTTACGGGTTTATTAAAATAAATGGGGCTGATGTGGATTAAATCTTAACCAATCCTCTTTTAAATTATTGAGACCCATCCTAAATTAGGGGGATCAAATAAGGAAAAGAAAATAGGATTTTTAAAAGAGAAAATAACCAGAAATCAAGGGGAATGGTTTTGGATAGATTTTGGGGAAAAGAAAGAGATTGGCGTTTTTTGGCAGAAGGGGAAAGAAACAGAGGACGGCAGCAGAGCAAGAGGGGAGACAACTGGGCTTTTGAGGCTAGAGGATTGTGATTTCAACCTTGAAGATTCCAGAATTTTGATCTCCTAGAAGTTTTCTAAACCTTATTTCTTTATTCCTTTAGTTTTGTTGAATTCATGGGTTGTTATTGGATTTATTCAATTTGTTCTTTCATTGAATTAATTATGAGTAACTAAATCAATTTTTCTAGGGTTTAGATGGATTTTGATGGATTGTTATTGAATTCATATACACTTATCATTTATTCATTCAGATTGAATCAAATTGTTTTTCTTGTTCTTTAAGTGTGTGATTGATTGGCCACCATTTACATAATCTAAGGTGTTGTATGAAGTAGTGAAAGTGGAAGTACAACATTAGTCTATGGGAAGAACAAACTTAGGATTAATGCTTCATAGACATATGGGTATTGCCTAGGTAGTGAATTGTTTAGTTTTCCATTGTGCTTAATGAGTTTAATCTAATTTCTTGCAACCACGACAGTAGGTGTAAGATTAGAATTAAATATTGATAATCTACCTTGAAAGATGATTTTATTTAATTAAGGGAAAACCACCTTTAATTTCAATTTGTTAGAATAATTGCATAAGTGTGTATGAATCATTAGCATGAAAACCAATTGATATCTAAACCCTAGGTCTTTATTTTGTTGAATTAAATCTTAGTCAATTTGCTTGATTTATTTTGTTAGTTTAGTTTTAAATCAATTTCATTAGTTAATTAAAATTCACCTACTCCATTTTCTTTTTCATAGATTAAATATTAGAAAATTTAGACAACTTTGGTAATCAATTCGTTTCCCTATAGGATCGACAACTCTTACTCATTAAAACTATTCGCTACAATAGACCCGTATACTTGCGGTGCAAAAAAAAGTGCGAATATTTTTTTAGACAGAATATTATTAAGATAAGTAATTTAGTAGTATAATAATTTACTAAAATTATACTCGACAATAGAATAATTAATTACAAAATTTTAAAAAATAATTCAATGTATGTAAATTTTAAGATTTAGACTTTGTCAATTAATTATTTATGATGTTCTTATGTTTGCTTAGTTGGTTTAATTTTATTTGAATTAATGATTAGATTTTTCCTTAATTATGTGAAGTCCTCTCTCAAAATAAATCACACGTATTTATATTAACCTAATATGTACTCTTGTAATCACAAGCAATTAATATAAACCTATTAAGTTTTATGAAAATTCTTTTAACAATCACAAATGAATGTTCTTATCTCTAAACAACACGTACCCTAGGTCTAATATCTTAATGAATTAATATTATGTTTTCACTCTCGTTACTTCACATGATATTTTTAAACATATAAATAGTAATCAAGTAATCACAAACATTAAATTTTAATATAAAAGATTAATTCTAATAATAAAAAATAATCAATCAATCAAATATAGAACACCATAAAATAATCAAGAGATTACATCTAAATCCTAAAAAAATAAATTTAGCTAGTCATAATTAAAAAGAGAAGAAATAATTAAATTAACAATCAACATAATAACAACTTATAATTGAATTCAAGAATAGAGTTTAGAAAAAACTTGTTTTAAAATATAATTTTTGATGAATTCGAGTTCCAAAAACTCATATTTTGATCAAAATAACAATAAAAGAAATATATTCTAAGAAAATATATATAACTCTCTTTACATCTACTTTTTATTTTCTTTGAATTGTTATTTTTGAAAAAGGGAGGTAATGCCTATTAATAGGCAAATTCCACATTCATTTTCAACCATATTGCATCATTGATTATATCATTATTTTCATGACATCATCATCTGTATCATTTATTTCATGACATTATTACATGTATCATTTATAAATTGATATCATCATCTGCATCATTTATAAAATGATATCATTACCTGAGTCATGATATTATCTATTGCATCATTATGACATCATTTTTATTTGCAAAAATAAAATAAAAATATTACAAATATATTATAATTTATTTATAAATTGTAGAACTATTTATTTTTTAAAAATAAGTAATAATATTATTACATTTTTTGAGAATTGAATTAAAATTTAAATTTAAACAAATAAAATAACTCTGAAAAAATAGAGTTATCATCTCCTGCTCGGTATGATATCTCGCATATGTATATTAATTGATTTATAATTAGAGTTAAATAAATCAATAGCACATTATTATTTTTCATGAAATTAATTACGTGTAATGTTAATTGCATGTATGAGGGATAATATGAACACTAAAATATCACATGTTACAATTTGAATTAAATGACGTGAAATTCATTTCGATTACATAATTAAAATTCATAAAACTCATATATAATTTGTTCGTATAAAACAATTTTGATGTGGGTTTGAAGCTGGTACCGGCCCAATGAGAAGCCCAAAGGCGTCCACGTAACAAAGTGACATGCTTTTAGAAATAATAAGGGAATTCAAGATTCTTTGTAAGATATGTAATATGAGAGATATTTTGAAGCTTAGGCTGAAATTGTATGATTTTATAGTAAGTTTTGCCTATATTTATTACATATACATGAAGTAAAAAAAATAGTATCTGTATTTTATTAGTGACGAAAAATAGAAAAAAAAAAGTAATATTACTTAAAATACATCATCATTTATTTTTTGTATGAGATTTAAGTATAGTCCATAATATGATATAGTAAATTAAGTTCACAAAAAAAATTTTGCTCCTAATATTTATGCACTTATTGTAAGGAGGCAAAAAATACCTTTCTTATGCTTGGCAATAAGGGAACTCAGGATTCCTATAAATATAATTCTTTTTTTCCCCCTACAAAATAAGGAATCAAATTCCCCTCTGCTCATACTCCACCATTGTTATCCATTGCTTGTAAAGGCTGGAGAAGGAGACTACCCCAAAACAAAAGCAACCGAAATAGGTTGGCATTACCTTTCGAAACCCTTCACCAAACAAAATCTCTTTTCACATTCTCTTAAATCATTTTCCTCCTTACAAAACAGTAAAACCCTTCCCAAAGAAGCTAAATAGAAAGCCATGGCGGAGATGGTAGCCGGAGCACTTCTGTCCAGTATGTTTGAGTTTCTGTTCAGCAGGATGGATTCTCCGGAGATTGTTGCCTTCTTTAAGGGCCGCAAACTCGATTACGAACTGGTTAAAAGGCTGAAGATAGCCATGATTACTGTTAGCGGATTGCTTGATCATGCTGAGGAGAAGCAGATTGTTGTGCCAGCTGTGAAAAAATGGTTGGATGAGCTAAAAAATGCTGCTTATGATGCCGATGATTTGTTGGATGAAATTGCTTATGAAGCTCTGCGGATCAAATTGGAATCTGGATCTGCCAAACAAAAGCTGCTTAATCTTGTGTCTTCTCGCTCAACATCTTTTGAAAAGGCAGTGAATGAAAAATTAGAAAAGATTCTTGTGCTACTTGAGTATTTACTGAAACAAATGAAAGCCCTTGGTCTGACTCTGAGGGAGGGTATTGGAGAGAAACCATCATCATCTCATACAACTTCTAACGCTCTGCTAGATGGAGATGAATCTGGTATTTGTGGTAGGGTTGATGAAAAGGAAAAAATCATAAAGTCATTGCTATCTGATGGCACTGGTGTGATTTGCATTGTTGGTATCGGGGGTGTTGGTAAAACCACTCTTGCTCAACTTGTCTACAATGATAATAAGGTAAAGGAGCAATTTGATGTCAAAGCATGGGTGTACATTTCACAAGAATTTGTTATGTTCAACATAATGAAAAATATTCTGGAGGTTGTGACTTCAGGGGCTTGTGGAAATGTGAAATCAGACAAGCTTGAATCAGAGTTGGAGCAGAAAATGAAAGGAAAAAAATTTTTGATTGTCATGGATGATGTTTGGAATGACAAGCATGAAGACTGGTACTATTTGTTAAAACCTTTGAATGTTGGCGCACAAGGAAGTAAGATTATCATTACAACTCGTAATGCAAGCGTGGCATCAGCTACACGAGCTATTCTGAAATATGATTTGAGAGAATTAGCTGATAATGATTGCTGGAATCTGTTTGCAAAGCATGCATTTGATGATGGAAATGCCGATGACCGTTTGAAGATGGAAAAGATTGGCAGAGAAATTGTGAAGAAATGCAACGGTTTGCCATTGGCTGCAAAAGCAATAGGGAGTCTCTTGCGCTTCAAAAGCTATGTGGAGTGGGAGAAGATTTTGGCAAGTCAAATGTGGAATTTGGTGAGTGACAACATTCTTCCAGCTCTAAAATTGAGTTATTATCAACTCCCTTCTCATTTGAAGAGATGTTTCGCTTACTGCGCAATGTTTCCTAAAGGTTATAAGTTTTACAAAGAATTTTTGGTCAGTTTATGGATGGCAGAGGGTTTTATTGTACAATTAGAAAATGATAATGATATGGAGAATATGGGTAATGAGTACTTTAATGGTCTCGTGTCCAGATCATTTTTTCAGATGTCAAGCGGCCCTCAGAAATGCTTCATTATGCATGATCATATGCATGACTTGGCCAAATCGATATCTGGTGAATTTTGCTTCATGTGCGAGGATAAAGACTCATCCGTAGCTTCTACGAGAGCACGTCATTTATATGTAAGAAGCGATCTTTATAAAAGTACTCTTGAGAGGCTCACTGGATGTCAATCTTTGCATACCTTCGTTTCTAATGAGGACATTTATGCAGCAAATGTGTTACATAATTTATTGTCAAAACTCAAATATTTACGGGTCCTATCTTTGCCCTCTGATGGGGTCAAGTTGCTGGATCCAATTAGTGATATGAAGCATTTACGATATTTGAAATTAACGTCATCACGCATTAAAAGATTACCCGAATCTGTGGGTAGTTTTTATAACTTGCAAATTTTAATTTTGCGTGATTGCTGGAGGCTCGTTGAGCTGCCGACCAACATGAGAAGGTTAATCAATTTGAGATGTCTTGACATTAGAGGAACACATTTGAAAAAAATGCCAGTACAAATGGGTAAACTAATGAAGCTCCAAACATTGACCAATTTCATTTTGGGAAAAAGGAGTGGTTCAGGCATTGAAGAGTTGGGAAAGCTTGAGCATATCCAGGGAGAACTTACCATTGAGAATCTGCAAAATGTTGTTGGAGCTGAACATGCTTGGGCAGCCAATTTCAGGGCAAAGGAGAAGCTCAAGAAGTTGAAGTTTATGTGGGCCGGCAGAAGTAAGGCTTCAGAACAAGCAAGAAGCACACTTGAGTCATTAAGGCCTCATGAGAAAGTGGAAAGTCTATCCATAGTGGGTTATAAGGGTACTACATTTCCAAATTGGCTGGGTTACTCTAAATCTTCCTTATTAAATTTAGTATCCTTGAAGCTCGATGAATGTAGCAACTGTTCATGCTTGCCACCACTTGGGCAGTTAGCATCTCTGAAAGACCTCTCAATCAGCAGACTTCATGAACTTGTCACTGTCGGTTCCGAGTTCTATGGAAGTTGCTCTGCCACAATGAATCCATTTGGATCCCTCATAAACTTAAGGTTTGAAAGGATGGGAAAGTGGTGCGAGTGGGAAGATGAAGATGGAGCCTTCCCTGTCCTCCAAGAGCTTTACTTAATAAGATGTCCTAAATTAACAACGCCATTTCCCAGTCAGCTTCCTTCTTTGACAAAGATTCAAGTTGTGGAATGTACAAAGCAACTGGTAGATTCAGTTCGAGTGGCTCCAACAATTGTACAAAATCCAATTGAAGGAGAAGGTTCACGCAAACAGAGTGGAGTTTAATAAATTGCCTTCTGGGCTGCACCGTTTGGAAATCAAAGAATTCGAATCAGCAGTTTCCTTATTTGAGGGAATACAGCAAGTGGATGGTGTTTCCTCTATTTTAGAGGAAATTCGAATGGGAAAATATGATGCACTTGAGTGTTTCCCATTAGAGTTTTTCCCAAAGTTAAAGAAACTTTTTATCTCGAGTTGTTCAGATTTCAAATCCCTCTGTGCATCTGAGGATGCAATTCCAGGACAATTCACGTATCTCAATTCCTTGGGACTCCGGGAATGTCCTAAGTTAGTATGTTTTCCCAAAGGAGGATTACCCGCTCCAAATTTGAAAGATCTTTCATTGAATGATTGCCCAAATTTGACGGCCCTACCTGAATATATGCACTCTCTCCTACCTTCCATGGTGAAATTGAAGATCGATGATTGTCCACAGCTGGAGTCATTTCCCAAGGGTGGTCTGCCCTCCAACCTAGAATCACTTATTATCAAAGGCTGCAAAAAACTCGAAATCAAACACATTGGCTGCTGCAATAATTGTGAAGACAATGAATCCTTCTCAGAGGAAACGCTGCTGCTGCCTTGCTCTCTCATTTGTCTTCAAATCAGAAATCTTCAAAATCTGGAATCTCTGGACTGCAAGGGATTGAAACAGCTAAGAGAGTTAGTGATCGAAGACAGCCCTGTTTTCCAATACGTGCCAGAATCAATGCAAGCTTTCCTCCCTTGTCTTGTGGAATTGGTAATATTTAGGTGTCCAGAACTGCTCGAGTCGTTTCTAAAGCAAGGTTTGCCGACTTCATTAGAATCACTTGTGATCCATAATTGCAAAAAAGTCACTGGTGGCCTCATGGAATGCGATTTACGAATGCTGCAATCTCTTCAATGCTTAATCATTGGAGGGAATGATGATGTTGAATATTTGCCAGAAGAGACGCTGTTGCCTTCCTCTCTTACCTATCTTGAAATTAGGAATTTTCACAATCTGAAATACCTAGACCTTCAACACCTTACCTCTCTAACAGATTTGTTAATTAGGGACTGTCGTGTTCTCCAGTGCTTGCCAAAAGGGGGGCTGCCCTCCTCTGTTGCTTATCTTCTTATCAGCGGTTGTCCTCTGCTCACTCGACGATGTAAACGGAAGGTAGGGAAAGATTGGCCCAAGATATCTCACATCTCTAATGCGTTTATTGACTGACATAAAAGATCAGGTATTGATAATTTCAACTTTAATTTCATCTCTGTGTATATATATATATATATATATATATATATATATTTATTATGATTAGCTGATTATAACCTCGTAAAATTGGTATGATTGGTCCGCAGTTGCATTACCGTGAGCCACTGTTTTATAGCAAAAGGTTGCACAAGAGGAAAATAAACTTCATATTCAGGTTATTCACTCACCCACCCATCTTATAATGTGCTTATTATGTTATATACTTTCCTTCTCCACTTTACCCAATATTATATAGTATTTTTCTTTTTAATCTAATAAAGTTTTTCACTAATAATATTCTGCTCAACATATACAGCTGTCGGAGGATTAGCCAAGGCCAGTGTGTTTTGTACAAGAAAATTCGTACTCTCAAGTCTTTCATCACAGTGAGACTGAAGCATTACATATACAAACTTGAATGAAATTTCTGTAACAATAATCTCAAAAAAAAAAAAAATCGATGTTGTACAGTGATAGATAGTTTTCTGTAACAATTCATTCTCAGGATAACTCAAGTCTTTAGTCCTATTCTTGTGTGATTTAGCTAGAAAATCCATGAGAGCTCAGGAAACCTCTGCTATCTTATTTGACATCTTTTTCATTCCTTTCTAATTTTTTTTTCTTGGTAATCTAGTCCTGAATTGTTTTTTGATATTTTTATGGAAAAATAATAATTTTGTTTCATTTTAGAATACAGAGAAATTTGATTTCCTATGTAGTCCAATTCTCTTTGGATTTTGGCCAATGTGAATGTGAGCAGCTGTACAACCACTACATGATTTCTGCCTTTATATGCAAATTGTGCCATTGCTATTATTATAAAGTAGATGAACTTTAAAATTCATGCAAAATTCAGGAAAAAAAAAAAAGTTCCTGCAATTAATGAATGATTATATCCCTCAACCACGCCAATCCTCCTACTAACATGATGCAACTGGTACCTCAAATATTGAGATAGAGAAAATGGAATCTGAGGTATAGATGTTTTGGGTGACGGCAAAGCCAATTTAAGGATCAATAATAAAATTTAAATTCTTGTATAATTATATTAGGAAGTCAAATAATTATAGACAATTGATGTAATTAATTTGTAATTTTAAGATAATTAAATTAGGGAAATAAAGCATAGCGCCCCCATCTTCATTAGGTGCAACAACTAAACTTATTGCTCTAATAGAACCCTTTTTCATATTATTAATTTTAAGATAAAAATATTTATTCAATAATTAATTAAGAATATTATGAGAGCTCTTTTAGACCTTTTGGTGCAACAATGAAGCATCTATTATGTTTTTTATTCCCATCTGATATGCTGCAGAGCAGAAATGCAAATTCATTTGGCGAAAAAAAGAAAAGCAAATTCTTTTTTTCATTTCTTTTTAATGGTTCATTATAGAGCACATTTTTTTTGCGTCTAGCGAGAATAAAGACTGCAGTATGCAGCCAACAATTATCTTGATTGGTCATCTCATATTGCATTAGATTCTTATCAACTATATATGATCTTTTCTTTTCTTTCAAAAATAAAAATTATTTGGTATCTTCGTATTTATGGAGTATGTCCCACTGTCCCTACAGTATTATTGGTTGGTCTGGTCATTGTTACCTTATGACCTAGCTTTTTTTTTTTTTTTTTTTTTTACTGTAGAGGTCCGATGAGCCCAAATATTGTAGCTCATGCAATATGGTAACCTTTTTATTTAGCATCTTTTACTAAATTAACGATAATTTTTTATAATTTAAAATATTGAAATATAAGATTTTTTATTTTTTATATCCTTAAAAAGATAAAAAAAAAAAAATCAAATCACGTATAATTAGCTGCGTAACTGTTTATTGAAAGTTCTCTTTTATGTTTGTTTATAAATTATTTCAATGATCATTAAATTCACATATGATTTTATTGTAATCTCAAATTTTCAATTTACTAATACTTGATTTCTGCATTTTAATCTTTTATTACAATTGGAATACTAATCATCTAATTTCAATGAGAAATTCATTGAAATTTTGATATAAAATTCAATTCAAAATTCTATTTTCAATAAAATTCATAAGAGAGAGAAAATTTAAGGTTTATTCAATACTATCATTTATTTATATTTTGTTTTTAGTATTATAATATATTTTTGTTTTAGGAAAATATTGTAATATATTGCATTGTAAGTCATGTTAATATTTTTATAATTTTGTCAAAGTTATAAAATAAAAAAAAAATCAGCATTTCAATAAAATTAAAATGTAGTAATGATATATTAATAATTTTCAAATTTAGAATCATAATAAAAAGGTAACAAAAGATAAGTGACTTGGTATAATATGATCATCTAGTAGACGATGACTTTTGAATATTGCTCCACAAAATGAGCTATCCTCTTTCTCTTTTGAATTTTTTTTTTAAAAAATTAAAAATTTTAAATACATTCAATTTTATCTATTTTTCATTTAAATAAGATGATAACATTATCCATCTCCCTTATAATTATGTGATTATATCTCAGTGTTAGTTAATATGATATTTAAAATTTTTTGTTCATATGTTTTTTTAAATAATTTAATATAATACAATCTTAATATATGATACATTAATTTCTACGTAAATGGTTATATATTTTAGTCTTAATTAAGTTTTTTTTATTGATTGTCATGCATCCTAATATATGATATATTAATTTAAATTATATAAATCATAATTTTATATAAAAATATATGATGTTTTCAAAAATTATATGATATTTTATATATATATTTTTTTTACTGTTATAATATTTATTTAAGGTTATCTATCTTTTTAAACATGTAATGTAGTTTTCAAAAAAAAAATTGTACAACATCATCAAACTATTTACCTATGTATTTTATTATATATTTACGCTACTCGACTATTTGAATAATTAAAATGTATATGACTTTATGGATTAAGTGGATGATGATTATATTTTATTGTTAAAAAAATGTAATAATAATTTTCCTAATGAAGAGTAACTTTTATTAGAAATTGAAAAAGCGATTGAATATATAATTTGTTTCCCTGTTAGAAATATTTAAATGTAAGTATAAGAAAATTACAAGTATATGTATTTTAGTCAAATTAAATTATTAAAATATTATAAAAGTGTTAAAATATATTTTTTAAAGTGCCAAAATTATTAAACTAATAATAATAATGTCTTCAAAATAATAATAATCAAATTGTTGATGAGTTTATTAATCGATCTAATTATCAGTATAATCAAATTAAGTTTGACTTTATTTAAATTCAACTTGTTTATTAATTAAACCTTAAAATAAGAGTTAAATTTAATTTGTTCATAAAACAAATTAAATACGAATAAGTTTTTGTTAAGTCAACGCCAAATTACTTATAAACATTTTATGCTTCTAATAAAGGAGTGTATTAGAAATAAAGAAAATTATTTTTAAAAATTAAAAATTAAAAACTATTATGTGATTTTTGCGTTTTTGCAAATAAGAGTATTAGAATTTTTACAAAAACCATATCTGTAGTTTATTAAAATTCAGTGGCAGGTCACTTTATCCGGTATTAGAATATCAGACACTCGATTGATAATCATATAAAATACAGGTTTGGCAAAAAAAAGAAAAAATTCATATAAAATACAGGCTGTTATGATATATTATAAGATTTGATTGATGTCTTTTCCATATACATGAATATTCTAGTTTCCATATTAGTATTGATTGTATTTTCCTTATTGGAAAAACTTCTTATTTCTTATATTTTTCTGATTGGACAAGTTTCTTATTTCTTTCTCTTCTGTACTTTATATAAAGGGTTTAATACTATTAAATGGAACAACTAGAAAAACTATTCTCTTCTCTATATTTTTTGTTCATGTTCTTCTCTATTTTATTTATAACACTTTATCAGCACGAATCGTTCTACAATATTGTTCATAATTTTGGATAGCTTGTGGTTTGCTACAACCCAGCTAAGGCGAAAAATTTGAAAAAATAAAATTCAAGATTTATGGTAAACAATTTTTATCTAATTAATTACTATTATTATTAATATTTATGTATCAAATATTTTTTTTTAAGAAAAAAAAACTAAATCGTTTTTTTTTTAAGAAATCGTTTGAACATATTGGGCTAATTAATTTGAAGAAATCATTTTTTTTCTTTTCTCTTACAATCATTTATTTCAAATCGTTTTTTTTTTTTTTTAGATTTATAAAGATTTGATATATTATTTAATGATTAATCAATTAAATTCTAGTTCCTGAAAAACTAGCATTATATTTTAAATACTAGTTCCTGAAGAACTAGTATTATTTATAGTTCCTAAAGAACTAATTAAATAAATAACTAAGCTATGAGTTTCTAGAGAATTAGTATTATATTTTAAATTCTAGTTCTTGAAGAACTAGTATTATTTATAATTCCTGAAGAACTAATTAAATAAATAACTAAACTATGAGTTCCTGAAGAACTAATAATAATTACAGTTCTTGAAAAACTGGTATTCCCTATAGTTCTTGAAGAATTGATATTCTCTACAGTTTTTGAAAACCTGATATTCTCTACAGCTCCTGAAGAATTGATATTCTATATAGTTCCTGAAAAACTAATTAAAGTAAACAAATTCATTAAAGAATCATTAAATGTTCATGAAGAACTAAATTCATTGTCTACAAGTCTTTAAAAAATTGATTTTATTATTATTTTATATTAGACAATGTTAATTGATGGGCCTCGACATCATGAGTAAGAATTATTTATACTAGTATCACTCCTTCGAGTAATCAAATAAATAAAATAGACATCCTTGAAAAATTGATATTTTATGTTCCTGAATAACTAATAAATTTGATTTAAGCTACACGCATTGAATAAATTGGATATCAATAAAATAACTGCGTATGGCCATAATATTAAGGTAAACCTTTTTGCTTTGATTTTTCTGTTTTGGGTGCTTCATTGTTGTTTATATGTATTGGAATGATGGGTATGGCCTATTTGATTTACCAACCAAATTGCAACTTTTAGTTGGTTATCAATTATAACAACACATTTTATGCATAGTTTTAAAGTCATGACTTATAATTTTTTTTTTTGCATAAAATCCGACCCTAAATTATTTATTTATTGATTGATTAACTTGCTTTATGGGAAAATGGTGATTTTGCGTTCATATTAATAGGTTTACTTGATTCATTAAATTGAGATTGATCCTACTAGTGTATATATTATTACATATCTTTCGGTCTTAGCATCTCAACTCAAAATTTATTTTATGGACAATACATGTCTCATACATATATATATATATATTTGTTAGTTGAATAGCCTACAAGAAAGTTGTGTGTGTTATATATGTTTTGAATTTACTTATATTAATGTGTATTAGATGTGAAAACAATTAGAGATTTAAATGTGAGATGAGATTAATATAAATTATATAAGTAACATGGTTTTGTTAATTTGTGAATTGATGAATTTATTTCCGGATTGCATACATTGTTGGATTTATGTTGGTATAGAGAAGCATAATTAGTGCTTACCTTTTCTTGGTATGATAAATTATGAATTTAATGTTTGTTAAAATTAATATTAATTTATTTTCTGATTGGTCTATTTAGATATATTTTAAATATATGCAAATTAAGTTATTTAAATAAAGTGAAGTATAGTGAATTAAAGTTTGGTTGATAATTTTTATATGCTCTTGAATTCAATAGAAATAATTTTTGACATGAATTGTTGATAATGAAATGCATTTAGATACTAGCAAAAGTAAAAGTTATTATCTACTTAAACCTCATTTAATTGAGAATTTAAAGGTTGAATATCTTACTGATTTTTATATTTTCTAGAAGAGTTTTAAAGATAGATATAATCACTTAAAATATGTGGTACTACCATAAACTCAATATGATTGGTTAAACCTAAACCTACAAGACTTAAAGTCTATTTAAGAATATAATTTAACCATGTTTAAAATTACTTCACAGCGGAAATTGTGCTGTAATAAAGTTACATGTTCCTGTAGTAGCAATATAAAAAGTGAAAATTTACAAATATTATTTTTCTAGTGGTTGCAAAGAATAATTGTTAATAAGAAATCATCAAACAATGCCCACTAGTACAACTGTATTCCCTGAAGTGAATACTATAAATCATTTGGTATATAATGAGAATTATAAAAGAATAATTGCTAATGAGAAATCATCAAATAATGCCCATTAATATAACTGTATTCTCTGAAGTGAATACTATAAATCATTTGGTAAATCGTGAGATTTTGAAAGAGGAACAGCCCATATAGAGGACACAACTCAATTCAATATTGATGATTTTATGTAAACTCCTTGAAGGAGTAATTTGCAAGGATTTTATAAGTTGTGTATTATAATGAGTTATTTAATTACTGTTTTATCCCTAGTATACATGCACAATATATTGCGTTGAACCAGAAGTTCAAGCATTGAACTTATAGTTCAATAATTAAACCTTGAAAGTTTGGCATGAATGCCATTATGTATATCATATATACTCTCCCTTGAAACTTGTATAAGGACATGAGTCATAAATTTTTTCTGTGCCATGAATATATTAAATCTATCTCAATGTGTGATAATGGGTCCACAAAAGAGACTATGAATTTATTTTGATGAGGCATATTTTTCAACATTAGGGGGAGGAAAAGCACCTGCAGTGCTAAAGAATGTCGAGAAATTTATTAGAAGAAAAACTCTTTAAATAATTTTGGTCCATGTACAAGTTAGAGTGAACCAGAAGTTCACAAAATAATACAGTTGCAACAAATTGCAACTTAACTGCCAAATGCATTTATAAATGCTAAAAGAGTGACAAAGTCTCATATTACAGCTGCTAATACCCTAGCAAGGGTTGTGATTCCAATTGCAAATAGAAAATCAATCAATCTCACTACACGCAAGAAGTGTGGATAATAAATTGGAACTAAAGATAAAAATCCGCGGAAAAGAAAAGCAGCGCCACTCATAAAATCTCCTGAAGAGAAACCTCCTAAAGAGGAAGATCTCAGTCAAAAAGCTATAGCTAATTATGAGACACAGACTGAGATAACGGAACAATTAGATCCTCCAGATGTGGCTTCTGGAGTTGATGATCATATAAATGAAAACTATGAGATCTCAATTATTTTGTGATATAAGAAAGAGTTGATAGAAATTTAATTATCGTCGACGATGAATTTGCCTCAACAGTAGCTTTTGCTGTGACAAGAGAAAATATGGATCCATAATCTATAAGTATAACTGAATATTAGCATAAACATGATTGATCATCATGGAATGAGGCAATTAAAGTAGAGCTAGACTTGTTTTATCATTGATTATGAGAAAAATAATTCTCTTATTATGGAAATGATCATGTTCTGATACTTAATTAATATAGCAGTTAATGAAAGGCTTATTGTACGCTTATGAAAGTAATAAGAGTCCTAGAAGGACTAAGTATATTATAAATGAATACACATTAAACATATGACATATATTTCATCAAATTGCAAAAATCTATGTATGGATTAAAGCAATATGGACATGTGGTATGATTATTTTGAGTAAATTCTTATTGAAAGAAAGATATGTGAATAATACACTATGTCCATTTGTATTCATAAAAGACCATAGAATAGTATATGTTATTATTGCAGTATAAGTTGATTTAAATATCAATGTGACTCCTAATGAACTCAAATAAATATGTACCTGTTTGAAAAGTGAGTTTGAAATGAAAAATTTAAAGGAAATGAAATTTTGTATCGGCCTGCAAATCAATTATTAAGGAGTCCTAATATACCAGTATGCTTATGTGGAAAAGATATTTAAATACACCAGTATGCTTATGTGGAAAAGATATTTAAGCAATTTTTGCATGGATAAATCTTCTCTCTCAACCACACTAATAGGTGGTCCACTCACTAGAAGTGAAGAGAGACCCTTTTAGACCTAAAAAAGATAATAAAGAGCTGTTTGGTCTTGAAGTACCATATATAAATGCTATATGACACTCTTGTGTTTTGCAAATTGCATCAGGCCTGATATTGCATTTGCAAGAAAAAAATTTCTAGCTAGGTATAGCTTTGCACCTACAAAGAGATATTAGAGTGGTGTAAAAAGTTATCTTCAATATACTATTAATATTATAATTCATATTTGAAATTGGTCCATATGCAAATATTGGTTATTTGCTTAGTTTCTATTATGGTAGATTTTAGACTGGCTATGTATTCACTTATAGTGGTACTGCAATTTTATAAAGATTTTTATGGTCCTGAAATATCTCACTAAAAGATACTCCCATTGTATTTTGAGAATAATGCAATTTGAATTGTACAAATTAAAGGTGGTTATATTAAGGGTAACGAAGTAGACATAAACTTCACCCAAATTCTTGTATATATATAAGCTCCAGAAGAGATATCCACCAAATTCGCTTGAGTGACAATTTAACAGACTTATGTATTAAGTTTTTACCTAATGTGGTATTTAAACGGCATCGTTTCATCAATTAGTATACGCCGTGTTAAAATCTGTCATCATCAGGGGGAGCGAATTAGTATATGATTGTACTCTTTTTCCTTAGTCAAGTTTTTATCCCACAGGGTTTTCTTGGACAAAGGTTTTAACGAGGCAATCTGTGCAATGAAAAAATAGCGCATGAAATATACTCTTTTCCTTAGATATGTTTTTTCCCACTGGGTTTTCTAATAAGGTTTTTAACGAGTTATATTCATAGCGCAAGTAATATCCTAAGAGAGTACTACAAATAAATTATTATATGTGGATATTACTTAAATATCATTAAGTATACGATTTGACAACTTGGTAGATTTGTTTACAAAGGCACTCCTTACAATCACATTTGAAAAGTTAGTCAACAAAATTAGCATGCGTCAGCTAAGAGATATTTGATAGAAATCATATTTTCATGAGGGGAAGATTTTAATGCACTGTACTCTTTTTTCCTTAGCCTAGATTTTGTCCCATTGGGTTTTCCTAGTAAGGTTTTTAACAAGGTAGTGTTATGGCGCAAATCCCTACAAGAATAATGTACTTTTTTTCCTTTACTAAGATTTTTTTCCCACAGGGTTTTTCCATAGTAAGGTTTTAACGAGGCATATTCTTTGTAAAAGATATCAAGGGGGAGTGTTATGATATATTATAAGATTTGATTGATGTCTTTCCATATACATGAATATTCTAGTTTCCATATTAGTATTAATTGTATTTTCCTTATTGGAAAAACTTCCTATTTCTTGTATTTTCCTGATTGGAAAAACTTCTTATTTCTTTCTCTTCTGTACTCTATATAAAAGGCTTAATACTATTGAATGGAACAACTAGAAAAACTATTCTCTTCTCTATATTTTTTGTTCATATTTTTCTCCATTTTATTTATAACACAGGCTTAATTTTAAAAAAAAAAATCACTCTTTATTTAGAAAAGCACAAAATCACGGTTTATTTTTTGAAATTTTCCTTTTTGCTCTCTTTGTACAGTGATGCATGTTCTGTCTTTTGCTCATTGGGTCTTCCAAACATTCATTGGTTAAGCCTGTTTAGGAAGAATCCCCAAACCAAAGGGAAATGGTTTTTCGTACACGTAAAATAGTATGATTTTATTTGCGTAACGCATTCATTTCTGCCATAATTTAATAATTGTAACGCATTCATTTCTGCCAGAATTTAATAATTGATCTATTTTCATAAATTCTCCAGAAACAACAAACTAATTATTGGCACAAATGTGAATTATTTGGTTTTTTTTTTTTTCCTTTTCGGATTTGTCATGTATGAGTAGGCAAAAAGTGAATTTAATCAATTTTTTAAACTGAATCAAACTGGAATTATATGTTTAGTTCAGTTATTAGATGATTTATCAGTGCTTCGGTTTGAAATTTTAAAAAATTTCAATTTTTAGTTATCGATTCAGTTTTAAAGATTTGAAAATCAAAGTGACTGAAAAATTGAAATTATATATTTAAATATATTTTTAATAATTTTAGTCTTATTTTTATTTTATATATTTGTACATTATATATGATTTTATAAATAATTATTTTATATAATAATATATAATATATTATTACATAAAATAATTATTTTTATATATTATTTATTTTATACATTATTTATATATATTTATATATTATTTTATATATAAAAAATAAAAACTAAATTTAAAACTAATTTCCAACCAAACTGAACTGAATCAAACTAAATTTTAAAATCTGATTTAAAGAGTTAATTTAGTTCGGTTTAAAATTTTCAAACATTTCGACGTTTTGGTTTTTTAAACCAAACCGGCCGATATTATCATGTGTTGGACATTACCATTCTCCCATGTGATAAATTATAATCACATCTCCATCATGCCATTACCGTCCAAACTTTTCAAATTTATATATTTGTCATTATCTCATAAATAAATACATTTCAATTTAAAAATTTCAGATATGGTTTTTGACAGAGGATTCTCCTCCTTGTATCAAGGAAATAAATCTGTTAAAATAAATTCAAATGTAAACTTCAAATCTGTTGTAACATCCCCTTAGAATAGGCATTCAGTTGTTCACTTTGTTGTATATATCTCACAATACAATCAATACAGAAGTGTGTTTTTCCACCATACCTTCTATACTATCATGGTATCAGAGCTCTAGAGGCTCCATTTTTTTTCTTTTTTCTTCTCTTCTCTTCATCATCTCCTTCAATAATCAAAGCCATGACTGAAAACAACAACCGTACCACCATCAGAAACACAAATGAGTCAAATAACTCCCTCATTGCCATCAATGTAGCAGCACAAGCACCACTTAAACTCACCTCTACCAACTATACCTCATGGAAACTTCAGTTTCAAACTCTCTTTGTTGGCTATGACTTACTTGGCTACATTGATGGAACCAAACCATGTCCTACACCAACTATTACAACCAATAATAATCCAACTCCAAATCCTGCTCATACACTTTGGATTCGTCAAGATCAACTGATCCTCAATGCCATTGTTGGCTCACTTTCACCCACTATCATTCCATTTGTGGCCACTGCCAAAGCCTCCAAGGAAGCCTGGACAACACTTGCTAATACCTATCCCAATCCATCCAGAGGACGTATTAAACAAGTCAAAAGCCAACTCAAACAAATGATTAAAGGGTCTGCAACAGTCACAGAATTTTTGCAAAATATTAAGGCTAGAGCAGATGAGCTTGCTCTACTTGGCTCACCTCTCGATGATGATGACCTCACAGACAAAATCTTGGAGGCATTAGGAGATAATTACAAAGAACTCGCTCGAGCTGTACAAGCTAGAGACACCCCCATCACATTTGAAGAGCTCCATGAGAAATTGTTGAACTTTGAAGCTTCCCTCAATACATCAAAATATGAAACCACCTTCCCAATAACTGCTCTTGTTGCCACTCGCACCAACAATAATTGGCGCACCAATAATAACGCCAACAAGAACACAGGAGTGCGCCAACAACGTCCTTATTTAGGCTACTGTCAACTCTGTCGAATTCAAGGGCACACAGCGAAAAAATGCACCTCCTACAAAGTGCAACCTGTGCAATCAAACAGTACCACAACATCATCACCGTGGCAACCCAAAGCAAATTTTGCAACCACATCAAACAAGAATCAACCGTGGCTCATGGACAGTGGTGCAAATCATCATGTGACAGCTGATCTTGACAATCTCTCCTTGCATAACCCATACAATGGAGGTGATGATATGATGATTGGAGATGGAACTGAGTTATAGATAACTCACACTAGTTCAACAAATTTAAACTCTTCTCTTAGCTCCTTCCTTTTAGAGAATGTTCTGTGTGTTCCTAGCATGAAAAAAAGTCTGATTTCTATTTATCAATTTTGCAACTCTAATCATGTTTCAGTAGAATTCTTACCTGACTCTTTTCTTGTGAAGGAACTCAGCACAGGAGTGACACAGTTGAGGGGTCAAGCTAAGGATGGCGTGTATGAGTGGCCAGAATCTACCCCTATTCTTGCTTTTTCAAGTGTCAAGACCTCATCCTTTGATTGGCATCATAGGCTCGGACATCCTTCAATTTCCATTTTAAACCAAATTTTATCTTCTAATAATATTAGTTTATCATCTTCAAATTTGTCTGATGTCAGTTGTAATGCTTGTCTTTCAAATAAAAGCCATAAATTACCTTTTTCCCAATCCACTTTAACATCTTCTCATCCCCTTGAACTAATTTACACTGATGTTTGGACGTCCCCTGTGATCTCTGTTGATGGATATAAATACTACGTAATCTTTGTTGACCATTATACTAAATATGTTTGGTTGTATCCCCTACAAAACAAATCAGATGTCAAAGAGATTTTTAAAAGATACAAAGCCATTGTTGAAAAACATTTTGAAAAATCAATTAAAACATTGTACTCAGACAATGGAGGAGAATTCATTGCGCTTACTAAATTTCTTTCTGAAAATGGAATCTCTCATCTCACCACTCCTCCACACACACCAGAGCACAATGGTATGTCTGAGAGACGTCATCTCCATGTTGTTGAGACTGGTCTTACACTGTTGTCCCATGCTTCAATGCCCTTACAGTACTGGCCACATGCCTTTGCCACAGCCACATATTTTATTAATAGAATGCCAACACCCACTCTTCAAAATCTCTCACCATATGAAAAATTTTTTCATGACAAACCAAACTACAATAAACTCAAAATCTTTGGTTGTCTCTGTTACCTATGGCTCAAACCTTATACAGTGCATAAACTAGAATCAAATTCCACACCATGTGTCTTTGTCGGTTATTCTACATCTCAGAGTGCCTATCTATGTCTTGACCCACATTCATCAAAAATTTATGTATCTAGGCATGTTAGGTTCGTTGAATCTGTCTTTCCTTTTGTTCACCTCAAACCTCAAGAGTCCAGAGCACAATCAAACACTGTCACCACTTGGTTTCCTCCACCTATCCAAATACCAATCACAACAACTCCATCACTACTCAACACGTCAACTGCAGCAGAAACCCCTCCACAGTCATGTTGTGTGATTCCATTGACAACCACTACTCAACCAGACCCGCCCAATCCACCACCAACCCATAACATGATCACCCGCTCCAAAAACAATGTTCATAAGCCTCTTCGCAAAATGAAGCTCCTTGCCCAGCTTACAAACAATGAAGAAATTGAACCCAACACTGTTTCCCAAGCCTTGAAAGAAAAAAAATGGAGACAAGCAATGTCAGATGAATTCAATGCCTTAGTAAAAAACGGAACATGGGAGCTAGTTCCATCATCTCCAAATCACAATCTTATTGGTTGTAAGTGGATTTTTCATATAAAAAGGAATTCTAATGGTTCTCTTCACAGGTACAAAGCCCGTCTGGTAGCAAAGGGGTTCCATCAAAGACCAGGGGTTGACTTCAAAGACACTTTCAGCCCTGTTGTCAAGCCTACAACAGTTCGAATAGTTCTTAGCATTGCTGTGACTCATGGCTGGGATCTAAGGCCACTTGATATAAACAATGCATTTCTTCAAGGCCACTTAAATGAGAATGTATACATGGTTCAACCTCCAGGATTTGTTGATGCTGATAAGCCAAATTATGTTTGTAAACTCCGCAAGGCAATCTATGGCCTGAGGTAAGCTCCACGTGCCTGGTACACTGAACTTCGAAACTTTCTTCTTCAATTTGGGTTTAAAAATTCCATGGCTGATACATCTTTGTTTGTTTATAATAATGGACCTCATCTGTTATATCTTATTGTCTATGTTGATGACCTTATTATCACGGGTAATAATTCTGTCGTGGTTGCTAACTTTATCACTCTTTTGGCTGAAAAATTCTCTCTCAAAGATCTTGGGACACTAGCTTACTTTCTGGGCATAGAAGTGGTGTCAAATGACAAAGGTCTCATTTTGTCACAACGGCAGTATTTATTGGAATTACTGAACCGAACAAAGATGAGGGAAGCCAAGCCTGTTCAGACTCCACTAACAGTCAATTCCCAGCTCATGTTGACATCGGGCAGTCCCTTAGCCGATGCAACTGAATACCGAGCTGTTTTGGGGAGTCTACAGTATTTACTAATTACCAGACTTGATGTTGCTTTTGTTGTCAACAAGCTGTCACAGTATATGCATTCTCCCACTTCAGAGCACTGGGCTTGTGTTAAACATCTTCTTCGCTATAGCTGGCACTGCTAATGAAGGTTTACAACTACATCGCAATTCTTCAACTAATCTTCATGCATTTTCTGATGCGGATTGGGGAGGCAACAAAGACGATTTTTCGTCAACTGGAGCTTATTTGGTTTATCTTGGACGAAACTTAATTTCCTGGAGTTCTAAGAAACAAAGAACAGTTGCTCGATCCTCAACCGAAGCTGAATACCGCTCTGTTGCCAACACTGCTGCAGAGGTTAATTGGATTTGCTCTCTCCTATCATCCCTTCATATTCGTGTGCCCACTTGCCCTGTCATCTACTGTGACAATGTGGGAGCCACCCAGCTGTGCTCTAATCCAATTTTTCATTCACGAATGAAACATGTGACCATTGACTTTCATTTTATAAGAGAACAAGTTCAGAATGGTTCTTTAAGAGTTGCTCATGTCTCCTCCAATGATCAGCTAGCTGATGCTCTTACCAAAGCACTCCACGTCCAAGATTTTAGCTACTTCGCAGCAAGATTGGTCTTCTTTCTAGAAGTCCATCTTGAGGGGGCATGACAGAGGATTCTCCTCCTTGTATCAAGGAAATAAATCTGTTAAAATAAATTCAAATGTAAACTTCAAATCTGTTGTAACAGCCCTTTAGAATAGGCATTCAGTTGTTCACTTTGCTGTATATATCTCACAATACAATCAATACAGAAGTGTGTTTTTCCACCATACCTTCTATACTGTCAGTTTTTAGTTCAAATTGTTTGAATACGAATTAACCCTTTGTTTAATTAATTTTTTGAATCTATCTATTAATAAAGAATTTGTGCATGCATGTCACTTATTTTAAGTTATTACCTTTCGATGTTCATATTAAATGCATTTTCAACAAAAGTTGAGTTCAATAATCTAATAATCAAGGAAGTTCAATGAATTTTCAAATTTAAATGTTTGAATTTAATTTCAAATTTCACACTATCTTTTATAAAAAAAAAATTCGATACAAATTCACATCATTTCAAATAATCTATCAATCTAAACAAATATTGATATAAATTTTGATATTCCTATCTCTTTTATATGAGTAAAAAAGTGAAAAATCTTAATTTTGAATATACTAAACTATAAATAATTGTCATTAATTTATTGAAATATTTTAAAAGGGAAAGTTATTCCATACCCCAAACCTATGCTTACTTACCTTAGACTGGTTTGAGTGAAAAACTCCGCTCGCTTATGCTTCTTACTTCTCTTGTGGTCTATTGTATATTTATGGATATTCCTCTTTCTAGTATTAAAAAAAAATTTGTTCATTTATATTTATCTTTAAATAAATTTTTTTATACATTAAAATTGTTTAAAAAAGAGAATTCATACTTTTAGAGATATGCATTTATTTCTTTATAGAAGAAAGGAAATAAATGTAAATGTATATTTTTGATTTTTTTTGTCAAAATTTATTAAACGAAGGCATGTGTGGAAATGAGAAATTCTTAGATAAACTTAATTTATTATGTCATTTGTAAAGTAAATTAATTACATGTTAACATGTAACGTTATTTATTATATACAGTATTTATATTGATTAAATTACTGATTATCATTAATCATTAGTAATTAAACACCAGTTAATGCAAATAATACCTCTAATAAATGATATCGTATATCAACATATAATTAATTTAGTGTACAGATAATGTGATAGACTAAATACACTAAAGAATTTCTCATATGGAAGGACTCTTGTTGCTTTCTAATTTATAATAGATTAAAAAGTATTATATAACATTATAAACTAATAATTTATATTAATATAAAGAAATAGTATTGCTTAATAATTTTTAGTTAGCCTTGATTCCAAAAAAAAAAAAAAAAGGAAAAAAGAAAGTCAGTCTTGCTCTTGCCTGTCATGAGCTGTAATTAATTAGTTTTTACTTTTCTAATCTTTTCTTATCACTGGTGTAAACCATCAACAAAAGGAAACTACAAAGAGAAGAAAAGATTTGGTTGGACTTGAATGGAATTAAACAAATCAAATACCAAACTACGACGAAACTTATCATTAATTTGCATTTCGTTCAATTTTTTTTTTAATTTTTAATTTTGTTATTAATTTTATTATTATAATAATTAATAAATAAATAATATTTACACAGTTTTCATTCAATTGACCGTTTAACCATTTCTACAAAACGGTTACGACTCTTAACCGCGTCGCGACACCGAGTCACCACCACTCATTAAGTCTCACTCGTCAACAGACTCACCTTCCGGGATAATAACAGCGTCAGCATCCCACCACGTATCCGCGTCAGACTCCGTCGCATTTACTAAAGGCGAGCTGACTTTTCTCATGTCACCAACCGTTGTCAGCCTTCCGGTGACGTCATCTCTGACGTAAACTTTCTCTACGCCTCCCGTACTCATTCCGACGATTTTTCCCAACCTCGGCTTCCACTCCGCGAGCATTCCCGGTAACCGACTCCCGATACGGGTGTCCCACAACCTTAACAAATGTCCGGAAGTGTTTGTCTCGGCGGAAACAATCACCGCCGGCGACGAAGAGGACGTGGAAACAGCCGGAATCTTACATTTCTGGCTAAAAATGGAAAATACATCTAGCTCTTTATTCATATCATAAATAGAAACGCAATTTCTCGACTCATTTTCAAGATTTAGGCCTAATCCTAATCCTAAATTATCCCAGAGCTTAACTACGTTTTTCCCATTTGTGAAATCAGACCACGATGCAAATAGGTCTTCAAGACTGTTGTTTCTTCGTCTCCTTAAGTCACGATTGTGCCACTGGTTATCGATGTAATGACCAGAGCCTTTAACACTAAAATCTTCATCAATGGATCTCCAATTCTTCGAAGAATAAGATGATGAAGGCTCATCATCTTCATCTTCTTCTTGATCGTCACCTTCCGATTCCGATGAACAGGAGGTGTCCGTTTCGCTGTCGAAGTCATAATCTTGTTGGGTACTAACAGATGGTGAAGAAGGCATTAAATAGTGATTTTGAATTTGAATAACAAGAATCTTGATTCTGTTAATTATTGTAGAGAAAGAGGCAACTAAAGCAAGAATCAAAGCTCCCCATTTCCAAAAACTGTACGCTTGCTGAATCTTTTCAACCCCAGATAAAGCAAAAATCTGGGAAAGAAAAGATGGGTTTTGCAGAGAATTTATACCGCCTTCAATATCGCCTATTCTATTGATCACCGGAATCTCCATGTCAATGATTTACAATAAATCAGATAGACTTTTTTTTTTTAATTAATTGATTAAATTCTGGAGTACTGAGAAAAAAAATATTAAGAACAGAGAAACTTTTTTGTGAAGAGGGGTTTTGCACGGGCACTTATGGGGTTTTTAAAGACCAAAAAGAGGTGGTTTCAAGAGTCTGGTAACTGACGTGGCAAATAAGTAGTGGCTATGTGTTGAAGATTTAAGAGCCACGTCAGAAAAGCAGCTAACTTTTTGGAAGAAGAAGAAGATAGAGACGGCTGAGTCAGCATATGCTAATATGGAGAATATTATAATTGATTATTTGATTTTTTTTTTTTTTTTGTCTTGTAAATTCTAGAAAAAGGTACAAATAGTTATTATTATTATTGATAAGTGGCAAACAACAATAGGTGTTAAAGTTGGGTCATTGACGAGTCATATAATCTGAGGGATCAGAAATGATCTGATCGTCTAATTTAAAAAGGGTCTAGTGGCCCAGGCTAAAACTGGAAAAAGTGTGAAGTTTGTGGTGGTTAATTTGCAGTGACAGTTGGGTGCAGGTGCCGTCTGGTGACAGCTCATTTTGATTTGTTGTTAAGTCTTGTCGTTAAGAAAAGATGCGGCCACCCTCTTTCTTTCACCATTTGTTTCGTAGGTGTTTTATGATTAATATGGACCCACCGCTTGCCACTATCACCTATTCAGCACTAACAATACCATATATTATTGTTGAGTTTTATTTTTATTATTATTATTTTTAGAAATATTGTGTTTTTGTGACTCTTCAAAGGTATCTATGGATAATTATCTACCACTAGTCCACAAGTTTGGACAAAATATTTGCGGTCCAAACTTCAAATGATTATGTGCAGACGTAAAATGAAATTCCCAATTTCATGCAATCCTGTGCTTTATTATTATTATTATTTTTTTTGGCAGTGGAGCGTATATTACTTTGCAAAAATATAATATATTACATAATAAAAAGTGATTATTTTAATATTTTTTATTAAATTGATAATAATTGTTATTATTTTAGAAATTTAAATATGAAATTTCTCGTTTCTCACTTGTTTAAAAAAAAAAAAAAGAAAATCAATTAAATTTTTATTTGTTATTATTATTATTACCACATTGTGTTTTTATTTGTATAAAATAAGTGAATACCTTCGATATAAACAAAGTGATATATCTTGACAATTTTAAACTGCAATAATTTTTCTTTCAATATTTTATTATCTTATCCGATAACCCCTAATTTTTCTCAATTTCTTGAAATTCATTATTTTTTTATAATGCATTTTGTCAGACATCATGAAGACAGTAATACTAAATTGATATAGTTTCTTCCTCTGCCTTCTTTAAATTTCTCACTCCATCTCTTTAATTGTACAACAGAAATTGATGTGTAATTCAAGACAAAATCACCTAAACCTTCAAGAACGATATTACCTTAATCTCAGTAATCTCTTTCTTCTTCTTCACATCATTAATATTCCCATTAATATTAATATATAGTAATATTTGCTTTTCTATTTTATTTGATTGTGTTTAACATATTATACCAAATTAACTAAACTATATATATATATTTTTTATTTAAAGCAGAAGGGAAGATGATATGAAAATTCCAATATTTTAAATCTAAACCTTAGAAGGCAAATTCTGAATTATTAAGCTATCAAAATTAATGATTTTAGAATAATTCGTCTTAGTGCCATATGTATTAGTTATCTATGTCTTAATACATCCAGGAAGGGATAAAAGCGATGCAAAGTGGAGAAACTACTTTCCTCCACTCTATAAAAAGCTTTCAGTCTAATGAAAGTATTCACTTTAAAACAAATTACAATTACTCTTAAAGGCTTAAACTTATACTAAAAAAATATAAACAATTAATTTTAAATTGTTCATACTGTTAATTAATTAATTTGCATTTTAATCTAATAGTAGTAAATTAGGTGAAACTAATTGCTTATAAATGAGAGTTAAAATTTAGGCCTCGTTTGGCATAATAAATTTTAAATCTATAGATTTATTCAAATCCATGGGATAAAAAATATGGAATGTAAAACTATGGAATTTTGATATATGTCATATTTATTTACAAGAATAAAATACTAAGATTTATAATTGAAATTCATAAAATTCATGTTTGGATGAATAATTACAATTTCATAGATTTTATAAGTAAATCTCAAATTTACCCTCAATATTCATTACAAATAAATATAATTTTAACTTTAGGGTAAGGTTAGTTTTAAAATTTTAAAATGTTAATATGAGTAATTTTGAAATATAAATTTATTAGTAGAACTCATCATTTGCTCGAATTTATGGATTTGGCCAAAACTCACTTCTCATATGAGTTTTTAAAACTCTCAAAAATGAAGAATTTGGAACATGATGGATTTTAACAAATTTATAGAACGTAAGTCAATTTTTCAAATGAAATAAAAGACTAAAATCACAATCCATAAATTTTGTAAAATCCATCATAATTAACCAAACCCTCCTCTTTCTATTAAAAAAGAAAATAAAATTTAATATTCAAGATCAATTAAGTTGGTGCACTACAATAATCACCCACCAAAGATTTATTTAAAATTAATACACATACTATGTGGTTGTAATTTTCAAGTGTTGTGTAATCATCACCATTAAGTCTAGACATTATAAAATTAAGGAACAAGACATTTAACTAGTCCTCATGCTAATTTATTTATATTATATACATATACGTTATTGTTGTCGTTTGCAGATTATATTAGTCTTTAATCTTAAGAGTCGGTGGGGCAATCAACCATGATATATATTGATAATCCGGCTGCTTAATTTTATTTTTTTTTTATAAGAGATACCCGTCCGATCATATATTGACCATATGGTAATTCGGCTGCTTAATTAATGACTAATTAATATTATTACAAGATCTCCTAAAATAACATTACGTTAGGGAAAAAAAGCAGAAAAAAAAAATTCATGTGATGCACATATATTATTTTAAAAAAATAAGAAAATAATTATTTTTCTTAACCTATGCTTTGGCCATTACTTATTTAATCATGCCATGCTTAAAATTTGGCTCAAGTCTGTATAAAGTATCAACTATGTCATTATCGAGTGGTATTGTTAATCATTATAGGTTTGGTGAGGTAAATAAAGTATTCCCTATTTTATTGAGTTGACAAACTAGACTGACGAAGACAAATAGATCATAAAAAAATAAAAAAATAAAAAAAGGAAAAGAAATAGAATGCTATATTAGAAATTACATTTAATTTTCAATAATAAAAATTTTTCCTTAACACTGTGATGTTTCAAATTCAAGCCTAAATTAGAGCCATTAAGTTATGTTTAAAACTTTAAAGGCAAAGAGGTCAATATAGCTAAAAATAATATAAAATAAATATTAATTTTTATTTTGCAAGTAAATTAATAGTTAATCAAATTAAATTCAAGCGTTTTACGTTTATAAATATAATATTTATAAAATTTTATTAAGAAATGAATTACTAATTCGTGTGTTTATCTTACTTAAAAAAATATAAATATTATTCTAACACTTTTTTAATATGATAAATAATCAATTCCCCGCAAATAATAATAATACTAATAAAGGAACCGAATTAGTGAAAAAACAATACAATTGACTAACCAAAATAAAATTAAAAAAAAAATAAATCTGCAATCAATCGATGTCTTACCATTTATTTTCAGAAAATCTAATAAGTTAGGTTAATCAAACCTAGCACTCTTCTACAAAAAAAATCAATGCATGAAGAATGTGTCGTTAGAATATTAGTGGATCCATCAGTTCAATGGTAGACGCCCTTCGTATAAATCGTTTTCAGATTTGGCTTTGTGTCAAATTCACTCAAAGAATAATTTAATTTTTTCTAAGAAAAATATGCAATTTATATATATATATATATATATATATATATATATATATATATATATATATATATATATATATATATATCACGACCTAAATTTGATTATCATGTGTTGAGTTATATAATATCATTATATTAAATGAAATATTTTGTAAATTAAAGTCATATTTGGTAGACCGTAATCAATGGCATAATGTAATAATGTTAATAGCCTAATTTTTTTATAAAAAAAAGAAATTTTTTAGCTACCAATTTTTTTTTTTTACAACACAATTAATAAGTTTATTTTTTTTACTATAATTAATACTTATCATTTCTTTTATCATATTAATTTTAACGTAATTAATTAACTTAAATAAATATAATTTAAAATTCAATATTTTATTTTAATAATTATAAAATAATTAATTATTTTAATTATTGTATTACATTATTATTATGTTTACACTTCGAAACAAAATAATATAATGCTAATTACATTACATTTTTCATTCAATTACGTAGTTTATTACATTATATCATATCAAACATAGCCTAATTGTTTATCCTAATTGTTTATGTGAGAATTTGGATTTTAACTTTTTGTTCATAATGATAATTAAAAATTAATTACAAAATTTTAAAAATCATTATATAATCATAATTATTTGTTTATTTTTATTATATAACTTCTTTGTAAAACACTTTTTTCTTCATTGATTATTTTGAAGTTCTGTAAGATAAATGTGGTCAATATCATATGTAAAATGTGCCTCCCTTTTTGCCTAAAAGTATTTGAGTCAACTATTATTAATAAATTGTTCCCAAAAAAAAAACTCATGGGTCACGTTTGCAAAATAAATTAAGAATAATATCTAAAAGCAACACATGTTTATATACCTACTTGAGGAAATTTTCTTCCTATATTTAATAAAATAAGAGGGAAAATAAATACTATTTTCTTAAACTAGTATTTTTTTCCCTAAAATTAATATTTCCTCTGTTGTAAAAAAATTATCCATTTTTTTTCACACAATTTAAAAAAAATTAGTAATTACTTGTCAAGTCATAAATTTTATTATATTTTTTCATTTATATCTTTACATATACTCATTTATTATTATCTTTATAAGTAATTTTGAAAATACACATATTTCAATTAATAAGAATAGAATGGACAAATCTTATAATTATTTTTAGGGTGAACAAGTATTTTGGAACATTATAAAAAAAATAATTAATAACTTTTTTAGAATAAAGAAAGTAAATAATAAGTTAGACCTTGAGTCTTTGTTTTGTTAAATACAGAGGACAAAAGGGAAATGAGCCCGTAAGGCCCATCAGTCCTGTTTGAATCTTGGGCCGGATTTGAGGTTCTTCTGGATTTTTGTAAAAGTACGTATAGAGAATCATATTTTACTGGGATTTTTATAGAAATACCTAAAAAAATGAACCAACTTATAATTATACGTCTATTTTTAGATTATTATAAAAATGCCTAAGTGCTTTTGTTTTTTACTTTTCTACGCTCTTCACTTTTCAGCAAAAAATCATTAGTTATGAGGCTAAAATTCATGAAAGAATGACAAATAATAAAGCTATTATTATTATTATCAGTTTTTTAAAATTAAAATCATATTAAATTTACTTTAAAAATACAATGGACAAAAAAAATTAAATAAAAAATGTATCTTTTTTTTTTAATTTTCTCTACGTTTTTTGCTTTGATTTGTCTTATAGAAATCCTTTTTTTTTTTTTTTGCTATTTTTGTTGTTATATTTATTATTGTTTTTTACTTTATTATCAAATTTTTACATTTATTTGTTTGTTTTGCTTGCTATTAGGTTATGATATTGATGTTGATAATTACCACAGGTAATTAGGAAAATCCTAAATATTTTGATTTTCAAATTTGTTTATAGTGAGAATCATCATCAAAATTAATTTTTATAAGATAATATTAAGTTTAAACAAAATCAATTTAGATCTGCAGTTTTTTGAAGATTTAATTAGTTTAATTGATAAAGTATTCACTTTTTCAATAGTTTGAAAGGTAATTTAAATTTTATAGATATATTTTATTAAAATTTTGTGATCTTTTAATTATTATTATATTAAAAATCTTCAAAAGTGAGGATATTATGTGATTTATTTTAGGAACTTGAAAGTTTTAAAATACGAAATTTGAGTTTCAGATATGAAATTTATAGAAACCAATGAAACAGAGATATTTTTCAGCAAACCCAGGAAACAATATATTTAGAGTATATCATAGGTATATCATAAGTATATATTTTATTAAATTTGATTAACTTGTATTTGTTTGATATATATTTTCAAATATTTTTGGATATTGAGTATTACAAAAATATAAGTATATAACAAGAATACATCAACTATATATTAGATAAAAAATTATATTCTTAAAAAATAACAAATGATTTTCACAATAAACAATATACCTTAAGTATATAACGAGTATATTTTAGGTATATCAAGTATATAATGAGTATATTTCAGGTATATCTTAAGTATATAAATACTTATGTATTATTTAGACACTTAACACACTCAAACTTTTTTCTTTGAAGAAATATCATTAACACTCTTTTTTTTTTTTTTTTAAATATGATTCATCATTAAGCATGGATGACAATATTAATTAGAATATATGAATATTTTTTAAAGAATTTAAGAGTTAAATTAAATTTTTAAGAGACTAAAAAAATTAACAAATAATTTTCAGTTTTCACAGTAAAGAGTATATTTTAGGTTTATTTTAAGTATATCACGAGTATATTTTAGGCATATTTTAGATATTTCATAAATATATACCAGAAATAAATTCTTTCTTCTTTTTTGGAGACTTAACACCCTCAATCTTATTCTTTATTTAGTATAAAAAACTCTAGCTTGGAACAAAAATTTTATACACAAAATTTATAATTATTTAGTATATTAGTATATTAAATATTGCTTTAAATTAAAAAATAATTTCTTATTTTATCATGCAAATATGTGATTGTTATATTATTAATTAATAGCATAAATATAAATAGTTTTGAATTACTAAACTAATTAATAATAACATTCCATGAATGATATATATAGATAAAGAAAAAATAGAAAGAAATAACCAAATGAATAGGCAACAAAGCAAAAATATGGTACAAATGACAAAAAGCGTAACAGTATTAAAACAAAACTAAAAAAAGCGTAAAAAAAATAAAAAGCAAAAAAATAAAAAGTCAAAATTAGGGGTTAAAAAGTAAAAAAAACTAAAAAAAACGTATGTAATGTAATTTCCTCTATTTTACTTCATAATAAGCTCATTTTTAATATTTAATTTACTATTATTAAAATTCAAAAAATTATATATATATATAACTGAACTTCGTAGTTTTTTAGAATTATTTTTTTGGTAGACTTTTAGAATTATTTTTCATCATGCATGAAGCAATTTTTTTTTATTTGGCAAAAAAAAAAGTAATTTTTTTAATAAATTAAATTTTTATGAAGTAATTAGATCCTAATACACATATTAATATATAATATTTTTATATTATTTTTTAACAAGTCTACATATAATAAATATGACTCATATATTTTATTTATATTAATATACAAAATTATGAAAAGGTAATATCTAAAATAATAATAATAATAATAATAATTTGCATATATTAAAACATTTTAAGAAAATATAATTAATATCTATATAAAATACTGATTGGCGAGTTGTTTGGAATTTTTAAAAATAAATAAATATCTTATTTTTTTAGGTGATTTACATTTTTAAGTGAAAGGAACAGTTATAATGAATTTTTTTCTTTTGCCAAACCAAATCAGATTTCATAACTAAATAAGACTTATATCGGAGTCTTCAAATGCTTTAGCCTAAAAAGGCTGAGATACAAGCCAAATTGGTGATAGAAAGCTATACAATACAGAAACTGGTTTATTAGCTTCTCCAGGTATCCAATTGAAGACAAAAAGAGAAAAATTTTGCTGTAAGTCTTTGACGACTGAGATAAGGGCTTGAGTTTTCCATGAGCCTTTTTTAGTTGGAACAAAATAGTCTTCAAGAAGTTGTCTGCAATCCGTCTCAACCTCTATCCTTTGATAAACAAGTATTAAAGCATGACGGAAAGCAAGAGTAAGAGCTTTAGCTTCTTTTTTATGATAGCCACCCCATCGATTAGCTTCCCTCCAGAATTCCTAAATATGACTGCTGTACCTGCTAATCGTGTTCCAGAACTAAAACTGGCATCTGTATTTATTTTGACAGCATCATGATTGTGAAGGTTTCCATTGAGATACAACTCTACTCCTTGAATTAGAACAAAATTCACCATTTGACTGAATGGAAGCAAAAATACTTGGCATAATATGAGGCTACTTGCAGAGTTTTCAAAGGATCAATTTGCTGGTGATTGAAGACCCGATTATTCCTCTGTTTCCATAACGCCCAATAGAAGGAAGCTAGCTTGACTGGAGAAGTTTTATCTTCTTCCTTTGTAAAAAGATCCATCATTAACGTCCACTAGGCTGCAAATGAAAGATCGGGGTTAGTATTTAAGCAAAGTCCCCATGGTGAGCCAAACCATGTTGCTTAAGCATGATGGCAATAGAAAAAAAAGGTGCTCCATTGTTTCTGGACTTTGACGGTGAATATCAAACAAGGAATTATGAGGTCTTACCTGAATATCGATCCGATATGCTAAGAGATCAAAATGCTCATTGGGAGAAATATTACGATTAGAACTCGCTATGAGTTTAGAAAATTATATTTTTGTTATTATTTGAAAAAAGGAGCCGTCGCTTTAATTCAATTTAATTTTATTTGAAAAAATTAAAAAAAAATTTAATTTGATTAACTCTAAAATTATACTATTTATCTCAAAGAAAAGCATTAGTCCGTGAGTAACTAAAGAATGTTCGGGAATCAGGTTTTGGTTAAAACAATTCAAGAAATTAGTTTGGCTTAAACATTTGTAAATAAGTTTTTATGTATGCATGAACAGATATAACATGATGTGTGAAATATATATTGTTCGTGCAATGCATGGCAAACATTAAGTAATAATAAAGCGAAATAGAAGGAATTTACTTAAATCTATTACAAATCAAAATTATAAACTTAGAGAATTTTTCCTTTAGTCCTTATAAGTTATGAGAAGAGCACTTATTCTCCAAATCTCATCTAAAATAAGAAAAAGTAACAATCTAAACAAATACAACAAAGAAAATAAAGAATAATAGAAAAAAAAAAAAACTAAAGTGTTGATTTTTATTTAAGAAAAATAATTTTAGCCCTAAACTATGTGAAGAAGGTGATAGGGAGGAGGATCTATTAATTTTATTACAGTTGAAGCCTTAAAGAGAGCATAACTGCGCATCTCTTTGAATAAAAATCAAACTCCATATAATTTTTCCTTCTTGCGAAGGAGAGGTTTTTAAGTCATTGTTTTTGTTATCATGTTTTAATTGATTTTAAGGATTTAGAGATTTGTTAATTAGATTAAGTTTTAATTAACAAAAATTAGATCTTTATATATTTAGATCTTAGAGAGAGAATACTAATATTAGAATCAGATTTGAAAAGGAAAAAGAAAGAACTTTACTTTTGGTTTTCAACGACGAGGAATGTACGGAACAAGTTTGGCACTAAATCTAAGTTTTACCTTGACTTTGAAATAGCACGAGCCTTTCTTTTAGAAAAGGAACTCTTGAATAGCGCAAACTTTTCTTAAAGGGAATAACTTGGATCACATACTTGCTTGAATAGCATGAACCCTTCCTAAAGGGAAGGACTTAAATCATACTCTTGCTTCATTAAGAAGTTTAGAAATAGGGTTTTAAGTGATTAGAAGACTTAGGAATAGGGTTTTAAGTGATTAGAAGGTTTAGGAAAAGGATTTAGGTGATTGGGAGGCTTAGGAATAGGGATTAGGTGATTGGGAGGCTTAGGAATAGGGATTAGGTGACTAAGAGGCTTAAAATTGGGTTTAGGTGACTAAGAGACTTAGAAATAGGGTTTAGGGAGCTTTAGAGGGAGAAAGAAACATACAGCAGTGTGTGGGAATTGTTAGGAAGTGCAAGGTATTTATAGAGGAGTCTGGAGCTGAAAACTGCCAATTTTTAATGTGAGATTAAGGAAAAATGCGTTGCATCAACTCATCCCGATCTATGGCAAGCACGCCCACTATGGCAGCCAATAAGCTACTGTAAGGACACTTGTGGCAGCTGGCTGCCATGCTTCTTTTTTGTCCCATTTTCACCCATTTTCATCCAATTTTTGCTATTTTAGTTGCGTTGTGCTCATTATCGAATTTTAAATGATCTGAGAATGGTTCAGATTTCAAAGAGATAAGTTCTGATTCTTGAGACTCCGTTTCCCAATTTTTGATTTTGATAATTTTGACTTTTAGAGGTTTGTTTATCAAGCCCAGTTGCTTCTAAGGTTCACATACAAGCTGAAGAGTGTAAAGCTAAAGAAATCCATTTTTTCAAAGGAGCGCTGTCCTATTGATCCTTGTTCGCTAATCAGCTAGTGGAACCGCCGTACCGGTTCTGCTTTGCGCATTAATCTTAGCAGGTATCAAGTTATTGCCCGATCATAAGAATGCAAAATTAAGGATTTACATGAATGATCCCACTATCTTACTTTTGAGCAATTTCTCCTTTGTAGCTAGGACATTTCTACTTGCTTTCTATATAATATTGGCTAGTTTTGCAGGGATATCAACATTCCAAATATATTTTCATAGTGCCACACCTATCTATCAAGTTCAGCAGCTAGACTTATGGGATTCTCTTGATTAACTCAACTTCAACCTTATTAAAATACTTCATTAAAATATCAATATCCCATTCTATATTTTCTTTAATTAAATCAGACACTAAATGAGCCAAAAAGGAGTGAGGTTGAGTAGAATGAATTCTAAAATTTGAAGAATTTGGTACCCATTGTTCACTCCATATTTTTGTATCTCTTCCTATTTTGGATATTCTTCCTAGCACCAGCTTGCAACACTTTTCTAGTAACTATTAAGCTTCTCCAGTTCCATGAAGCTCGGTACCCCAGACCTGTATTTTAGAAATCTTCAAGCGGAAAATAGACAGCTTTCACAAGCCTTGCCCATAAATAAATTGGCACAGCAACCAAATCCCAAGCTTGCTTAGCTAATAAAGCTAAATTAAAACTCTCAAATTCTTTAAAATTGAGTCCCCCCATATATTTAGATTTAGCCACATTAGAATGAATTTTAAAATTTTAAGAATTTGGTACCCATGGTTCACTCCATATTTTTGTATCCCTTCCTCTTTGGATATTCTTCCTAGCACCAACTTGCAACACTTTTCTAGTAGCTATTAAGCTTCTCTAGTTCCATGAAGCTCGGTATCCCTAACCTACATTTCAGAAATCTTCAAGTGGAAAATAGACAACTTTCACAAGCCTTGCCCATAAATAAATTGGCACAGCAACCAAATCCCAAGCTTGCTTTGCTAATAAAGCTAAATTAAAACTCTCAAATTCTTTAAAACTGAGTCCCCCCATATATTTAGATTTAGACACATTAAACCAGGTTTCCAAAGCTATGCCTTTTTTATTTTGATCAATACTCCCCTAAAATTTGGATAAAATGCTGTTTAATTTTTGACATGATCCCTTTGGTAGTTGATAACAAGACATTAAGTAGTTAGGCAAGGCTGTTAACACTGCTTTGATCATCACATCACGGCTTGTATGTGAAAGCAACTAGTGTTTCCAGGATTGTCCTTTTGCTTGTACTATGTGAATTAAGAAGTTTAAAGCTTCAACTTTGGATCTGCCTCGTCGTGTTGGAAGACCAATATTCCTTTCATGACTCTCCATTTGTTTCATACCTAAAGTCTTGAGAACATCATTTTTGATTTGCAGAGGAGTATTGTTGTTGAACAAAATAGAGCTCTTAGAGAGGTTCCATATACTATCTCATATTCATTGAGAATAGATGTAAAGCAATTGGCCTCCTTAAAGCAATTGGCCTCCTCTACTAATGCCTTCCCAAATAAAATAGTATCATTTGCAAAAAGCATGTGTGAGATATTAGGACACTTATTTATTTTAAAAAACCATGCATCTTCCTTTCTTCTATTGCATTTTCAATAAGACTTGATAACACATTTGACAATAGGATAAATAATAAGGGAGATAGCAGATCTTCCTATTGCAAGCCTCTTGAAGGATTAAAATAATTAGTAGGTTGCCCATTGATTAACACAACATAGAAGACTGTTGTTATGCATTGTTGAACAATATTAACAAAGTATTTAGAAAATCCCATCTTTCTCAAGACTACTATTAGGAAAACCCACCTTATCCTATCATAAGCTTTAAACATGTCTAGCTTAATTGCACAATTGAAAGATTTTTTTGAGTTAATTTTTTTGAAAGCATGCACAATCTCATTAACAATTAGGATGTTATCTTGAATGCAACAACTAGGACTAAAAACAACTTGACATTCATTTACTAATCCATTCATCCAGGGCTTTAACCTCAAAACAATAATTTTTGAAATAATTTTATAAAAGAAATTGCATAAACTGATGGGGCAGAATTCAGATATCTATATAGGAGAGTCAACTTTTGAAATGAGAGCAATATGGGTTCTGTTTATTGCTTCTAACATGATTCCATTTTGAATTAATTCTTTAATAGTTGTTGTTACTTCGCCTATAATAATTTGCCATCTATTCTAGAAGAATAGACCCGGAAACCCATCAGGACCAGGTGCCTTAACAGCCCAAGAGAAAAAAATAGCCTCTTTTATCTCATTATCTTGAATTAGTACATTTAAAGCATCATTAAGCTCCTCTGGAACTATCCTTTTCTCTTTTTCTAGAATTGTCCCATAATTAGTTTGTCCATTTGAAGCAAATAATATGAATAGAAGCCCCTATAATTTCTCGTTTGATCTCCTACTCCTTATCAATCCACCTTCCTTTACCATCTTTGATTTTCAAAATCAAACTACATTGCTTTCTTTGGATGGCAGAAGCATGAAAAGACTTCGTGTTTCTATCTCCCTCTTTGAGCCATTAAACACGGGATCTCTATTTTTAGAAGCTTTCCTCCATCTCCCATAACATATTAAGATCTTGAAGCCACAATTGTTCTTGCTCTTTAGCTCTATCATCCATCTGCCTAGCATAAATATTTTCAATCTTTTGTTTTAAATTGGTAATTCTTTCCTTACTATTCCCCACCTCATCTTTGTGCCATTATTTTAAACTTTTACCACATTATTGTTAGGATCGGGGGAACCTACATAACTTGGGAGATCTTCATCATGGGCCCTGTGAGACATATACTCATGGGTTTGACAACACACTCCAATTCAAAATCTTAAGGCAATGGGTTTATGGGTCTTTCCTACTTATATGTCCCTCTTTAATCCTATCTCTTTCCAATGTGGGATTCCATACACTTGATAATCCTAATAATCTCTCCCTCAAGTGTGAAGATCCACACTGGACTTAGGCTCCCCCTTAAGCAGAAGTCTTGAGTATTATGGTCAAGAGTCTTACACTTCACTAGCTAGGGCCTCACCAGAAATCACCTTACTCTTCCACGTGAGGGGGTGCAACCCACGTAATTTGACCACCATCTCCATACTCGTCTCTGCTGAACCATCGGCTCTGATACCACTATTAGGACCCAGGGAACCTGCATGACTTGGAAGATCTTCATCATGGGCCTTGTGAGAGATATACTCATGGATTTGACATCACACCACACTTCAACCCAAAACCTTAAGACAATGGGTCTATGGATCATTCCCACTTATATGTCCCTCCTTAATTCCATCTCTTTCCAATGTGGGATTCCATACACTTGATCAGTCTAAGCCGCAACCACAAAGCATACTAAAATAAACCAAGCTTTGATATCAATTGTTGTGGAATTCGGGTTAATTTTCACCAATAATAACAAAATTCACCTTGAGAATTATAATTTAGGTGACTAGAGTAAAAACGATTGTACTAAAAATCACCTTAAGGTAGATTCTCAGGAAAAAATGGTGGGGTCACAATGATCCCACTTAAAAACCACACTCCTTAGATAGAATTTTATCAAAATAAGTAATTTTAATAGCACAATAATTTACAACAACTATATTCGATAATAGCTATTAAATAGACATAAAATAACATAAAGAGAACACTAGAAATTTAACGAAGTTCGGCCAATTTTGCCTATGTCCTCAGACACTACCAAAATAATATTTCACTAATTGAAGAAATATTACAAAAGAGAGAAGAGAAAATAGAAAAACTAAAAGCCTTAGAAGTAGGATGAGCTTTTGTTGTTGGGATTGTTTAACAAAAGAAATGGAAGCCTTTATTTATAACCCAAATTTGCCTTCCATTTCCCACATTTTATTAATGTGGGATTAGGAAATTTAGCCAAAATGGTCAAAAGTCAACAAATCTTGACCTTGGCGAATTTCCAAATCTTAACCAAATTTTCTCAATCTTCAATAGTGTCTTCTAATACATTTTGAAGTGCCAAACTTCAATTTCTGATAACCTTAATCAAGTTCGAACAGTGTTGGAACTTGATAGCTATTACTATCTTTGTCAACATATCAGCAAGATTCTCAGTGGTCTGAATTTTCTGGATTATGACTCTACCTTCTTCTAGAATCTCTCATACAAAGTGATATCGAACATCAATATGCTTCGTCCTTGCATGATAAACCTGGTTCTTTGCTAAATGAATAGCACTCTGATTGTCACAATGCACTTTGATGTGCTTTTGTTCTATTCCCAATTCACCAAGCAACCCTTGAAGCCACATTGCCTCCTTCACAACCTCTGTAACTGCCATATACTCTGCCTCTGTAGTAGACAAAGCCACTGCTGATTGTAAGGTGGACTTCCAACTGACTGGTGACTTTGTCAAAGTAAACACATAATCAGTAATTGATCGATGTTTGTCCAAATCACCTGCATAGTCATAATCACAATATCCAATTACACACTGACCTTCTTGTTTGTCCTGCTGAAATACCAAGCCAACATCTATGGTGTTCAGAATATACTACAGAATCCATTTCACAACTTGCCAATGCTCCTTTATAGGATTATGCATATACCTGCTCACAACCCCAATTGCTTGTGAAATATTGGGCCTCGTACACACCATTGCATACATCAAGCTACCAACAACATTTACATATGGTACTTTTGACATGTATTCCTGTTCTGCATCATTCTTTGGTGACATGGATGCACTAAGTTTGAAATGAGGAACAAGTAGTGTACTAACTGGTTTTGACTTTTCATTCATGCCAAAACATTTTAGTATCTTCCTCAGATATTCTTTAGCTTGGGACATTTCATTCATGCTAAAACATTTTAGTACCTTTCTCGATAAAAGGTACATTCATCTTTGCTCAGTCTGAACCTTTACTTTGATCTTCCTCTCCTTTCTTTATTCTGACTTTTCGAATGGCCTCTAACAATAAGAGCTTCTGCTTCTACACTTGTATTTTCTTGCTTTTCTTTCTTTCTCAATTCATAACTATACAAGACAGCAGTTACTTCACTGAGAGACACAATAACCTTCCCATGAAGTAGAGTAGTTTCTAGGTACTCAAACTCATCAGGAAGTGATCCCACCAACATCAGAGCCAGATCTTCATCATTAAAAGTCACGTCCATATTCATCAAATCAGTCACCAGCTGATTAAAGCTAGTAATGTGATCATTCATAGTGGTACCTAGAACATAGTTAAAGCGAAACAATCTCTTTTTCATATAAAGCTTGTGCTGACTACTTTTTTTCAAGAATTTCTCCTCTAATGTCTTATACAATTTACTTGCATAAGTTTCTTTTGAAAATGTATACTTCTGCTTTCTAAAAAGACACAATCGAATTGTACTATATGCCAATCTATTGATCATCTTCCATTCTTTCTCCTTAATATTATCTGGTTTCTCTCCTTCAATAGCAATATCTAGACCTTGCTGAAAAAGGGCATCTAAAACCTCACTTTGTCACATGCCGAAATGATTGGTACCGTAAAAAATCTCCACTATAAATTTAGCATTTTTCATAGCATTTCTTGCCAAAATTTAAGATGAAGAAGCTGTTAATGTCGATGTAGATAATTTTGTGTTGTCTGCCATTTTTGTTACAAATTCTATTTAATAGCTGTCAATGCGAAATACCAATTAGCTCAATGAAATTTTTTCTGATGTGGAAGATTAGTCTAAACCGCAACCACCGAGCATATTAAAATAAACCAAGAGCTCTAATACCAATTATTGTGAAATTCGGGTTAATTTCTATCAATAATAACAAAATTCATCTTGAAAACTATTATCCAGGTGATTAGAGTGAAAACAATTGTACTAAAAATCACTCCAAAGTATATTCCCAGGAAAGAATGGTATGGTCACAATGGCCTTACTTAAAAACCACACTCCTTAGACAAATTTTTTTTATTATTGATAGAAATTAATCCGAATTCCACAATAATTATAGTAATTTCGATTGCAGCCTATGCATTGACAGGGATGAAGAACTTCATGTCGCTTTCGTAATCTTTCTCCAATCATAATGAGCTAGCCATTTGCTTTCAAACCAAAAATCACACCTCCAAAGCCTCTTCTACATGAATCACGGTTTGAAATAATTGGTCAATGATGTGAGCCAATGAGTTTTTCATGGAAAACTTGAGCTGAGTTGAACAGGATCCACCAAGTACTATTAACTAAGACTCTGTCTAAATATTGGGCTATGCTTCTCTCACCAATTTGTTTGTTGTACTATGTGTAGGTTGGCCCTTTGAATCTGGTATCCATTAATTCAGCATCATTAATCCACAGAACAAAATCTCTAGTAGAACTTGTTGTCACTGTTCCACCACCAATCTTCTCTTACCCACTCACAATAGTGTTCAAATCACTAGCACAGGTTTGGAGGCTTTAATATTAACCATTCAGCATAGACATCAGCCCTTGCGACTCTATTTGGATTCCTATACATAAAAATCTGTACCCATGCCTTCCTATTGTCTCTTCTTACACATTTTGTATGAATGAAAAATTCAAGGTATCATGAATAATTTTTCAAAATACAACATGTATAACTAAACTAAGAGCATAAATAGAAATAGATTGGTATTATTTTACAAATGGCATTGCCTACTAAATTTAGGGATTCAACGTTATTATTGTTACATAATTTGACATGTATAATTTTTTTTTTTTAAGGAAAATGCTAAACATATCATCGTTATTTATATTTTTTTATCATTCTGTGCGGTATAATGTATTTATGCAAAAATATCTTCATTTTATTTTATATTGTATTACATTGACAAAGATAAAAATGTACATTTATTAATATTTATTTAATAAATACAACACTGTATTTTTTTTTTTAAATCTTTGATTTGCTTTATTTTTTCTACTTTGATTTTGTTAATATGTAATATATAAGTGCAGAAATTTATTGTGCTGTCTATTTATTTATTTTTATTGTATCAAAAGAGGCAAATAAGAATAAATACTATTTATATGTAGTTCATATAAAATAAAAAATAAAATCATTTCATATATTATAATTTGTGAAGCATTGATTTGTGAAGTGTTGAGATGATAATATTACGGCATAGGTGTATCATTACTTTTTTTTTTTTTTTTTAATTGAAATTTAAAGTGCCGAATAGGATTTCAAAGTTTTCAATCACAATTCCTCGACTTTCCAATTCAGCCTTCAATTATTGGCCTTTTCAAGGTTTCTTTCCTTCCCAAGCACGAAGCCACATAAGCATGAATATCACGACTCATGGGCATATTCCAAAAATAACTAAAGCTAATCGTTTAGCTGCGCATTGCTCAACCGTTGTTATTATTTTGATTATAAATAATGTAATATAATTCTCAATATTTTATAATTATTTATCAAATTTTAGAAAAAAATAATAATTTAAAAATATTTTTAAGTGTCTTCCTCAATAAATTTTATAATATTTTAAGATTTTATTAATGCAATAAATATAAACATTATTTTAAAAATATTTATTAATTGATTTATTAATTATATATAAAATTAATACTACAACTATAATTGATTTGCTATTTTTTAAGATTAGAATCATTGTTGAATTAGAAAAATAACTTATTAGTTAATATATTAATTACATAATAAATATAAAAATTATACATCAGTATAATATTTATGTGTCAAAATTAAGTACACATGCCAAAAAATTTTATGTCTTGATTTATTAATTATATATATATAATTAATACTGAAAATATAATTAATATGCTATTTTTTAGAATTAGAAATTATTATATAATTAGGAAACTAATTTACTAATTAATGTAATATTACAAATATAATTAAAATGCCATTTTCTAATATTAAAATCATTGTTTAATTAAAAAAGGAACTTATTAATTAATAAATTAATTATATAATAAACATAAAAATTACATATCAGTATAATGTCTCTATGTCAAAAGTATGTATATATGTAAAAAAAATTTTCTCTGTAAAAAATTAATGCACATGTCAATATCATCGTCCACCAGAGTATCTAACAAATTGGAAATTATTTTCTGCGCGAATGATTTGTATTTGATGATAAATATAGTGTACATATATATGTGATATTATTTTTAAAAAATGTTATAAAGCTAATTAAAATATTAAAAAGTACTGAAAATCCATAATCTCGTTAACAAAATTTAGGAAATAATGATATTAATTTTGAAATAATAAGAATAATATATCATATGAGCAAAGAGAACAAATGTACAAAATTTTGCCGCATCATCTTATTAGAAGAATTGTATTTAGTTGATTTTAAATCAATTGAATGCTAAATAATAATTTACCAATTTGAGTTTTGATAAATTGACTTTCAATTAAAATTAAAGTGTAATTAATGATATTTATTAGGGTTGAGCACGGTTCGGTCCAATATGAAAATTTGAAAATCTCCGGAATTGAATTGAATTTCAGGTATTTTAATTTCAAAGAATCTAGAACAAGAACCGAAATAAAAAATCTCCGTATTGTATTGTTCCGAAAATTTCGGGACAATACAATTCGGGGATTGGATATTTCGGTTTCAGTCCAGTCCAATTCAATTCAAAACGGAGATTCGGAGAAAATACATTTAATAATTATTTTTTTTTATAATTAATCATATAGTTTTAAGTTTTATTTTTTATAAAATTTGGGTTTAATAAATTAATATATTATATTAATAATTATAATATATGATTAAATGATTATATTAATAAATTAATACATTATGTTAATATATATAATTATATATTAAAACTATATATTAATAGTTTTTATGATATAATTATATATACTACTTAAAGTTAATACATAATTTCTTATAATTAATTTCTAACTTTTTATACAAACTATTAATTATCTATTACAAGTACTTTCTTATTGATAATCTATCACACAAATATTAATTAATAAAAAAAATTATCAATATTATAATATTAGATACCAATAAAAGTTGATTAATCAAAAATTTTATTAGTATCACATAAATTTTATTAGTACATTATATTTTCTTATTATCACTCATTGATTAATCATAACATATATTAAAAATTTTTATTCTAAAACATATAGGTGGTGAATTTAAAATTTTTAATTGTAATATGTGATCATATATTAGTATTATTAAAAACTAATACATATTATATTACTAATTTTTTATTAATATAATTTAATGACTCTAATATTTAAGTAAATTATATAAATATTAATAGTTATATTTCATTGAGTTAAGGTATATATATTTTTAATTATAGATTTATAATTCATTTAAATTTTATTTTCATATAATTTTAATATAATTTAATAACTGTTATAATGACATATATAATATTATAATTTTTGTGTTATCTATATATTATTCAATTAACATTATTTATATATTATAAATAAAAAATTAAAAAATTTTGGTTATTTCGGTTCAATCTAATTCAGTACAGTTTGGTTCAATTCAGTTCAATTCTCGATCCGGATATACGTTAATTTCCAGAACCGTATCAAAATATTTTATTCGGTTCAGTAAAAGTCAAAAAGTCAACCGTTTGGTCCAGTTTCGGATATTTTTAGTCCGATTATTCGGTTCAATTCAAAATTTTTAATTTCCGTGCTCAACCCTAATATTTATATATACATGTTTAGTGAAAGTATTTAACAAATTATTTTATAAATATATTAATGATTTTATATATATTTAGTTATATAAACATAATGAGTATAAAAAAAAGATAATTATAAATTTGGTGTATGAACTTTTTAGATTTTTTTTATTTTAGTGTATGGATTAAATTTCTTTTGCGATAAGGTTTTTGAATGAATCAAAACCATAATAATGTGGTGCTTTACTCTATTTTGTGTTTTGCTAAAACACTGACTCAGTTATATGGAATATCTGATATCTTATCAACAAACATGTCAATTCAACTTTTTACCAACAGCTCAATTTAAAAGACTAAATTACCCTTATCTCTCTCCTCTTCTCTCTCTCTCTCTCTCTTTTTTTTTTTGGTTGTTTTTGTTACATACATACAGGAACCTGCAACTGTTGCATTTGAGGTTATATACAATTTTGCTTTTGGGTTTTGATTTAGCAAAGTGGAAGAAGTGGAGTTCTTTTGAATCTCTCTGTCTCTCTCTCTCTTCATTTTCTTTTTTCCAGAGTTGAGTATCATTTACTTTGTAATTGGAGGATATTTCTAGCACTGAGCCAAATTTATAATTATTACTATAAAAAATATATCATGCAGGTTTTTTTGAATGAATATACAATGAAGTTACATGTAAAAATAAATATAAAATATATATGCACACAGATAATTTCATATAAAAATAAAATAAATGAAAGCAAGAATTTATTTCAATACATAATGAAACAAAATTTAACTTATATATTGAATAAATTAAAAAATAAAAAGAAAAATAAAAATACTTAATAAATAATTAAAAATATTATATATATATATATATATATATATATTTGAATTTTTTTTCCAACAAAATATTCATTTATAAGAAGGGCACAAAATCCAATGTAGTACACAATACAATAAGACACAAGTTCAATTCAAATAAAATAAAACTACTCTCCAATAGAGTTTGATCAACAATGGACTTCAAGACCAAAAATCTGACCCAACACAAGGGTGAAAAGCCAATTCTATTCTGAATAATTCCCATACTTTCAAAAGCTTCCCCAGATGATGGCCGTAGCTTCATCGATTGATGGAGGAATCTAACATTGTCCAGGATTGAGACTCGGACAGAAAATGATCATGCATTGAAATTGATTGACAAACCCTGAATCATAAACCAATGCAAAGTAATTGAGCCGAAGCTTAATAACTTTGACCATATTTATGATCATCAACTCTCCTCCACCCTAGAGCTGCCAAACGTATAAGACATTCTTGAGACGCATCCTCTGTTCCTAGAACAACGTCAAAGCCCAACACAAAGGTTGCCATAAGGCAAACCTCTACACGTAGCATAAAGGTTCCGCTAGAAAGAAGGAGCCACACAAGCACAAACCTGAGTACTACCACCACACGTAGAAGCTCAACCACCAGCTGAGCCATCCACCATTAGACAAAACGACTGACATATGTGGTAGCACAAACAAATCCAGAATCGGTCTGAAACAAAATTTATTGCATACAAACAAATAGACAACAAAACGATACAATAAAGAGACAAAGGGGCCGCCTGTCGGTGGGCCGTCCGACTACTAAATAATATACATATTAAATATTATAAAAAAGAATTCGTCCAAAGAGCGAGCCACCTTCTGGTTATGATAAATCCCCAATGTATTATTGTAATTTATCCTAATTAAAATCATCCTTACAATGATCAAGGGCATTTCACATTTGTTCTCCTGCAAATAAAAAATGGCAAAAGGACCAAATTAATCTCTAAATTTGGCGCATTGGGTCAAGTAAGGACAAAATCACATTTTTTGTCAAATTGGTATGTATACTTAGCAATTTTGGATAATTAAGAGGGAGAGTGAACTCCACTCTCCTTCAAATTAAGTCATATATGATTTAAACAATAAAAAAATATATAATTGTTATTTAAAATTAAAAAAAATTGAGAATTGAAAATATGGTTTGGGGGATTATACTGCAACTTCTTTATTTTACATTTATATTTTAAATTATTTTATTTATTTATTTATTTATTATTATTATTATTATTATTATAAATTTATTGGGTATGTTGGGGTTTATAATCACCCGAAAATTATTCATTATATTATTTATAGATAGAAATTAAAATTTCAAAAATACACAAATTTTCGAGGTATTATAATAACACCCACCTGGTTAATTTTCAATTAATGGATACTCCATAAATTTATAAATAATCAAATAATAATAATAATAATAATAATTTAAAATATAAATGTAAAATAAAGAAGTTGATAGTATAACTGCCCAAGCCATAAACTCAATTCTCTGTTATTTTAATTTTAAATAATAATTATATTTTTTTAGTTGTTTAAATAATATAAGACTTGATTTGAGAGAGAGTAGAGTTCACTCTCCCTCTTAATTTTGACTTCAGATTAATTTGTCAAAAATTACCAAGTATAAGGATTAATTTGATAGAAAATGTGATTTTGTCCTAATTTAGCCCAACTTGCCAAGTCTGGGGGTTAATTTGGTCCTTTTGCCAACAAAAAATAGGATATGATTTATTTATGACTCAATTTAAGCGGAAAGCCAGACGCTACAAAAGTTTGCTTTTCACACATCACATTCAGACCAAATCCCATACGTTTAGGTTCTTACCTTTTTGGCACTTCCATAGTTGGACAATAAATTATTATATAGCAAACGAAATCTTAATATCAACATTCAACAGTTGTGCTTGTGAACTTCGTTCCTTTCAGAGTGAAAATGGAGCACTGCTGTTTGAAATTCCAAATAATATTAACGATATTCTCAATTGCACTTCTTTTTCCAATAATTCATGGCTGGGGAACTGATGGGCACTTCATAATTTGCCGAATTGCTCAGGTTCTTAAGCAGCTGTCTATTAATTTTCGTCTCTGTTTCTGGGTATTGAGTGTGTTTTAGAATTCTTTTGGCAGATTTATATTTTGTATGTTTGTTGTTGTGGCAGTCTCGAATAAGCGAAACTGCAGCAAATGCGATTAAGCGACTGCTGCCAGAGTACGCGGACAATGACTTGGCGAGCCTCTGCTCATGGGCAGACCATGTTAAGTTTCGTTACCATTGGTCATCTGCTCTTCATTACATTGATACCCCAGATTCTCTCTGCACCTACCAATACAATAGTAAGTTTCCCCTCCAAATTTTACAGTCTTTTAGAATTACTTGCTGTTAGGCACAAATAAGAGGTCGGCTCGAGCCATTGTAGTATTAATAAATTAAATTAAATATATGCGAAAGATTTGAATTTTGTTCGTTTTTAACAAATGGTTGGGCTAGTTTTTATTCTTGATAGACCTGTTTGTGAATCAGGCTGCAGAGCCAACCTTCTACCAATCTATGAACAAATTAAATTTCGGTCTAAGGTTGGTACCTGAGGCCGAGTCTAGATCCCACGGTTCTAATCCTATTTGGAACCATATAACCCATGTTTTTAGTTTGGGCTTATTTTCGGTTAGTTCGGTTCACAAACAGACATGGGACATGTTTATGACATATACACTAACAGAATAACACAATTATTCTTAGAAATAATAATAATAATAATAATAATAATAATAATAATAATAATAAAAGAAGGAAGATAACACATGCCATGTGTAGCGAACATTAACAGAAAAAATGTCCAACACCACACAAAAATAAAGTCTTTTGTGCTTCATAGATTAATTGCCTGCGGAAGCATGGTCTTCCTAGTACTATCAGTCTTGTTTTGTGTCTTCAGGGGATTGCAAGGATGAAGATGGTGAAAAGGATAGATGTGTTGCTGGGGCAATTAACAATTACACTTCCCAACTTCTTACCTACAACAGTGCTTCATCTTTGCAGGCTGAATGTAATTAAAACAAATCTATTGTTTTAGTCTCTTTAAGTTCATTCTTTCTTTTTTATTTTAACCACAGTATTCTAGCTTACTAACAAATTACAATAATGTGAATTAATATCAGCTAATCTCACTGAAGCACTTCTTTTCCTTTCTCATTTTGTGGGAGACATCCATCAGGTAAGCCACTTTATAAACAACACAATTAAGTACTATACATATATATGCACACATTTTCGCAACGGTCAATAATGTTAATTTAATCTTCCACAATGTAGCCTTTGCATGTGGGTTTTACTTCAGACAGGGGAGGCAACACAATTGATGTCCATTGGTATGCAAGGAAACAAGTACTTCACCATGTAAGTCCAATTCCCAAACAAACTTTTCATAAGTACTTCACCATGTAATTCATTAACAATATGTACTAAATGCAAAGGCATACAGGTTTGGGATAATAATATAATTGAGACATCTGAAGAAAGGTTCTATAATTCAAATGTGGATGACTTAATTGATGCAATTCAACAGAATATCACGGTATTCTACTCATTGAATCAATTAGACTTAATTTTATGATGCTTTTCTTTTTTATTAACAAGAAAAAATTGGAATTGTGAACAACAGACAGAATGGGCAGATCTAGTTCATAGATGGGAGACCTGTGGTGGTAACAAGACAACATGCCCAGACATGTATGTTTAACAATGACAACCTCAGTTTTAAAGAACTATTACTTCAATTGATGTTTTGATGTCAAGTAAAATTGGGTTTTTTCCTCCACAGATATGCAAATGAAGGTATCAAAGCAGCTTGTGATTGGGCTTACAAAGGTGTATCAGAAGGATCAGTTTTAGAAGGTAAGCTAGAAAACGTTCTCAGATTAACAGTTAATGCATGTTCATTTTCTATTTCACAAATCAGAAATAATTAAACAACAACCTGATTTGCAGATGATTATTTCCTATCCCGAAGACCAGTAGTGAATTTGCGGTTAGCTCAAGGTGGAGTTCGATTGGCAGCCACTCTCAATCGCATTTTCCAATAACTAATCATTACTTAAGGTTCTGATTTAATATTTGGAGTGAAGTAAAGCATGCCTGTAACTTATTAAAACATACAGTTTACTTTGATAAACTTAATTATATTATCAATATAATATAAACATAAAAGGCAATGCTTGCAAGAAGTACTAAGTATTCAAGTATGCTTTGCACTGTTTCTTCTAAAACTGTAGTTGTTATTTATCATTTATTAATTTATGTGTAATTCCAACTACTGTTAGAAGCAATATAGGATACTGTAAAAGTAATGCCTCATAATTTCCATAGAAATATCAAGTTCTATGGATATGAAGTCAACTTTCGTTCTTATCATTCACTATATTTAACCCAGACAAGAGTGAGGGAAAAACCCAAGATTAATTCCCTGAGACATTACATTCTTCTTAGCATAGGTAATTTACATCTGCAAATCATATATGACACAACATTTGATCAAGCAGGGACAATGTTTTAGTCTAATTCCTTGTTCTTACATAACATAAGAGTACTCATGCTATGGTTTCTTCACAACAAGAACAGGGCACTTTGCATATTGAACACAATAATTGCTCACACTTCCTAGTAAAGCCCTGCAAAAAAATTGTTGATATCAGTACCCTTTTATATAACAATAAAAGATTAGAAAATGTGAATTTAGGCAAACTAACTGATTGAAAATGTATGCAAAAACTAGTGATTCTAGAAAGTAAATTTATGTAATTACATTAAAGTGGTATTCAAAAATAATTACAGAAGGGATATTTCTGAAACTTTCTTAATTAGAAATGAAAACTAACCTTGAGATCTTTCCAAGGCCACGCTCTCCTAAAACAAGCAAACCGATATTTAGCTTTTGAGCTACATTGCATATAGTTGATTTTGGATCACCGATCTCTGTGATTATCTCTGCACTCACCTATGAAACCAAGAAATAAAATTTTTGCTTAAATTACAAGACCCAAGATTTTATGGTGAAAACAGATCCAAATTAGCTTAATATTTTGTCACTTCATTATGTATAAATAAGGTTCGAATCCCATCAGTAACCATCCGAATCCATATAAGTGACCCATGGCGAATTAGAGCCTTAAATGTTATTCCAACATTGTGTAAAAATTTCTATAGCCGAGTGATCTAAGCTTGGTACAACAATATATAACAGCAATAAAAGAAATATAAGCATACCCCTCGACTAGCACAAATTTCCTTAGCTTTCTCTAGGTAAGCTAATGCCAGCTTCTTATTATTCTCTTTGACAGAGTCAGCAAATTCAGGAACTGTCAAATATACCATAAAATTTTGTATAAATTAAAATTTGATCACTTGAATCTATTAAATAAAATATAAAATCTCAAATGAATCTATCAAAGAACTTAACAAAACAATAAAAAAGCAAACACCAATCACTTACCAGCAGAAACAGGGCAGTACATGCGAGCAGAGCCAAGGGAAGCAGCAAAACTGAAAATGTTTCTGGGTGGGGATTGGGCCATGAAGATGAAAAGAGGTGATTTTGTGAAAGATTCTTTAAGATTATCAAGTACCCACATTAAAGCATAGTGACTATACTCGCTTTCATCAATGGCTATCATCATTTTCCTCTCTGCTTCTGCTGCCATTTTCAGGGTTTTGGACCTTAAAAAAAAAAAAAAATTAGTTTTTGTTTGTTTGGTAGAGTGAAAAGAGTTCTGTAGACGTTTTAAGGTCGATGTGTTTTTCGTTTACGACAGAATTTTGAGTGATGCAGCCACAGATTTGTAAAATGTTTGTTAAGGGAAACAGAGGGCGGATAGATATTTCAAGTCATAACTGCCAGTCAACTATAATTTCTGAAATGTGGGTACTGGGAATTGACTATTTTGAAATAAAATAATATTATTAGATTTGTCTGACGTTGACTTTTAGATTGCCGGGTTGTAATCCTAATTGAAGTTTGATTAATTAAAAATTTTCTCTTCTGGTGAAAATGTAAACAAAGTCAAATACATACAGTGATTAAATATTTATTTTATAGTAACAGAGATTAATAAGACTATAAAATTTTATATTTTCTTCCTTCAAAGATTTTTTATGTGTAAAAAAAATGTTTGAAATTGAACAATAAATATGAAACAATAAGTTAATTGGATTGATTGGTTTTGTTATTATTTCATCAAATAAAATTGAAATTCATACAAAATGTATTTTACGATTGGTTAATATAAATACTTTTCTATATTTTCCCTTTTTCAACTATAATTCTTTATGAAATTGTAGTTTATTATTTTATCATTTTTATAATCCATATTATTATTATATATATAAATCTTAGCTCAGGAATTATTAATGCGACAATTCGTCATGATGTATTAAATTTTAGAAATGACTTTGAAATAGATTTTTGGTGAAAATCACATCAACAATTTTTTTAAATAAATTTTTTTTTATTTTTATTGTTAATGTAACATATGTAATATAATTAGTATATAATTAACTATAAATTAATCATCGATCCCATAATCATGGCCTTAATATTAGCCTAGGATCTTTCTATGTTTCCCTTTTTGTACCTCACTCTTGTATATAAGTACCTATACACTCTTTGTAATAGAATTGTCAATACAATACAATACAATATATATATATATATATATATATATATATATATATATATATATATATATATATATATATATCCGCTCTATGATTTCTTGTCAGATAACATGGTAGCAAAGCTCCTCTAATTATTTTGCTCTATTATTTCTTTCTTCAATTCTGCAATTATTTTTGGTTTGTTTGTTTTTTTTTTTCCTTCTAGCCACTATTTCTGCCCATTTGGCCAGTTTTTAGATTCTTAATCGGAAGTTTGCTGCCATAATCCTGTTCCTCCATTTCCAACAACCACAAAGCCATTTGCCAGACCTGTGAGTTCATTTTAACCATCCATTTTACTAGATTTTGTCTCTATCATCACTTTTCAAGCTCGGTTTATCCTTTTTCTCATTGGTTTGTCCATTTTTTGAACACTGCTGGCAACTTTCAAGAGTTCATAGGCTATTTCTCAGTCAATCTTACAACCCATCATTGTTATTTTTTATGGGACCAATTATGATTTATAGGCCCAGGAAATGTGTAGTTTTCAAAAACGCCATCTTCTTTGGTATTATGTTATTAGTGATATCCCTACCCCTGTCAAAGGAATTAATAAGGATAATTGAAAATTTCTTAAACGATTAGATCAATGGGATGGCAAAAATGTTAGATATTGACTTGATCAATACTTGTCTTCTTAGCATTAAAGGAGAGTTTCGTCATTTTAACACTGCACATGAAGCATGGTCCTTTCTTAAGAATTGTTATGCTATTCTCGATGATGTTCATCAATTTCAGCTTTATCTTTTTCTTCATCAACTTCAATAATAACCTAATCAGACCATTTATGGTTGTCTCTGAACTTCAGACATTGTTATATCAATTAGCCAACTGTGATTATAAATGGCCTGATACTGTCTTTGCTAATCTCTATTTGGACTTTTGTGATCGCCAACATGTTCCCATCTTATGATACTTCATCTAGAATTTGAGTTCATTAGTGTTTTACTTCTTCATCATAGTCCCTTGCCCAAACTGGATGTTATGATTCGGAAATTACTTTCTGAAGAAACTTGTCTCAACACACTTCATGCAGAATGATCCTTGCCATCTATTAATGCCATCCTCACCACGCCCTCAGGTCCTTCTCTTTCCACACAAGTCTCTCAGACTAACGTTGCTTTGGCTACTCCTTTGGGATTCTCTTGCATTGTTACTTGTAATTATTGCAAGAAACCTGGTCATATGAAGGATGATTATCGTAAGGCGACCTCATAATCGATAAACTTTTGGCTCTAGCAATTCTGCTAATTCCTTTATAAGTACTTTTAAACCTAGATGCTCCTCCACCACTGCTATTATTATTGAAGATTCTTCTGACATTGTCTGTCCCACATTCACACTTCAGGATATTTAGACCATCCTCCAATAGTTATACTCTCCCTCTGGCATGTCTTTTTTATCTGTTCTCTTTGTTACTCTAGGTACTCCTACTTTATGGTTTTTGATTTTGCCTGTTGCAATCACCTGACATCTGACTCTTCCTTATCTTCTTCTATGTCTATTCCTATAGTATACCTATTGTTCATGCTATTGATAGTTTTGCTTTATTTATTCCTAAAATAAGTACTATCTCTACATCCAATCTATCTTTATCAATATTTTCAAACCCAATTTGGTCTTAGAATTGGTATAGGCAGAGGGTCATGAATCAAATGTTCAATCAAGGATGAACTAGAATTTTAAATAATATCATATATTTATTATTTATATGTTAAAAATAAATATAATTAAAATTAACGAATATTACTAGAGCAATTAATAAACATTACTTAGAAGAAATATAAGTTTGGGATCATTACTTAAAAGAAATTATTAGTAAATTAACTCATTAAGTGGCCATTTTGAGACTTATATTGGCAAAAATATATTTTCCATTTTTCTTGGCAATTTTTTTTTTATTTTTCAACTTGGTTGACCCTCACCTAGTTCACCACTTGTTCCATCCTCTCCATGTCATAGTACTCATGTAAGGCAACCTTCTGTTACTTTTCGAAATTATCATTGTTATTCTACCATTGTTTTCTTATATGAATCTAAAACCTATTGTGAGGCTAATACTAACCCTCTCTAGCAGAAAGCTATAGTAGAAGAACTTCAAGCTCTTACAAGTACTCATATATATGATATGGTGGATTTGTCTCTTGATAAGTCTATCATTGGCTATAAATGAGTCTATAAAATTAAGACTTGAGCAGATGGTTCAGTGGAACATTACAAGGCAAGGCTTGTAGCTAAAGGTTTTATACAAGAATATGGTATTGATTGTGAAGAAACTTTGCTCCTGTAGCTCATATCACCTCCGTTCATAATCTTCTATCCATTGCTGCTGTCAAACAATGACAATTATTTTAAATAGATGTGAAGAATGCTTTTCTTAATGGTGATCTTATTGAAGAGTTCTATATGCCACCTTCTCCTGGCTATGACCATCCTTTTAATATGATTTATCAACTTCAAAAAGCTCTTTACGGCTTAAAATAAGCCTCTCGAGCCTAGTTTGCAAAATTTAGTTCCACTATTGGACAAATTGGTTTTTTATCTAGTCCCTATGATCAAGTTTTATTCATTCGACAGACCAATAGAGGATGCATACTGTTACTTCTTTATGTTGATGATATAATAATAATTGATAGTGATTTGCAGGGCATCAGTGATCTTAAGTTGTTTCTAAGCAGGCAGTTTGAGATAAAGGATCTGGGACATCTCAGTTATTTTCTTGGTCTTGAGGTCTCATCTGATTCCATTGGATATTATCTTTCTCAAGCCAACTATGCTACAGATTTTGTTTCTCGTGCAAGACTAACATATGAGAAAATTACAGTACTTTAATTGAAGCTAATGCTCATTTTTCTGCCATTGATGGTACTCCTCTCAATGATGGATTCTTTATCGACAATCGATTTGTAGTCTTGTGTATCTTATTGTCACTCATCCTAATATTACTTATACAATTCATATAGTCAATCAATTCATGTCTACTCCTCGAACTACTCACTTTGCAGTAGTATTTCATATTTTTAGATATGTTAAGGGTACTATGTTTCATTTTCTATGTTTTTCTAAGTCATCTTTACTGGAATTGAAAGCTTAGTTTGGTGCTAATTGGGTTGGAGATCTCACTGACTGCCAATCTATTACTGGCTACTATTTCTTTCTTGGCAATTCTCTCATCTCTTGGCATTGTAAAAATAGACTGTTTTATCATGATCCAGCACTAATTACTAAGCTTTTGTTGACACTGCCTCTGAACTTATCTGATTTCGATGACTACTTCACGATATGGGAATTGAGCATTCATTTCTTACTAACTTACATTATGACAACCGCAATGCTATTCAAACTGCTCATAATGATATTTTTCATGAGCACACCAAATACATTGAGAATGATTGTTATTTTGTGCGTTATCATGTTTTTCAATGTACTATTTCAATCTCTTCTATTGATCAAGTTCCTGACATGTTCACTAAAATTCATCAACCACAACATTTTCGTAATCTTGTTAGTGAACTTCATTTTGCTTACTTCTCACCACCTTGAGTTTAAGGGGAAATGTTAATGTAACAAATGTGATATAATTAGCATATAATTAGCTGTAAATTAATCATTAATCCCATAATCATAGCCTAGGATCATTTTATGTTTCCCTTCTTATACCTCACTCTTGTATATAGATACCTACACACTCTTTTTAATAGAATCATTAATATGATATATATATATATATATATATATATATATATATATATATATATATTCTCTTTGCTCTCTAATTTCTTGTCTGATAACATTTATTATTATTTAAGGGTTTTATTATTATTATTTTCCTTTGTTTTCATTTAAGGTGAAGCCACGTCTAAACTTAGAAGCTCTTTTTAGGGCTTTTTTTTAAGCTGCGTTTTTCTAAGAGCTTCTCTTTATCCATCTAAGCTTTGTCCTTGTAAACTATAGGCTTTTGTTCTTCATGATCTATTCACGAATTTCAGATTAGTAAGTCATGTGATTTATTTGAAAACTGATATTATATTATTCTCTGCTGGAGTTTTATCTTTCTTGCGGTGAATTGATTGTTACTCCATAAAAGGGCCTTTATGACATTTTCCAACGAATACCTTGGTCTGATATTGGAAATCTTTATTTTGGATTTTTCTGCAGTAATTTTCTCATACCCACTTTTAATTATTGATATAAAAAAATTTTAATTTTAGCAGAAGAAATATTATTGGTGAATAATATCTAAAGCAGTGATAGTTGTAATAAAAGTGAAGCTGTTGGTGGAAGTCTTTCATTGGCTGTATGTTAATACTGAAGCTATTTTAAATTGCACCTTCGCGCCCTTCCTAAGTAAAGTAAATGTGAAGTAAAAGATTATTAAAAAAAAAAAGAAAGAAAGAAAGAAAGAAAAAGACTTCTAGATAATGGCATGATAGCCTATTTGATTATATTAATGAAATTTAATGAAGAAGTGAAATGACAAAATATAATATCTAATTATTAGAGTTGTTCGTGATTAGTTGAGAAAATTACGTATTAGATTTTAAAAAAATTTAACATTTTTTAAATTCAAATATGATTCATGCATTACGGATTTGCTCGAAGAAACATCAATATTTTCTTTCTTGTTGGAAGTCAATTCCTTATAATTAACAGACTTGTATATTAATGTATACCAAAAATATCTGAAGTCTATAAAATAAGAAAAAGAAGTCTTTCTATTATTATAACCGCTAAAAAGTTATCATTCATTCATTATGATGATAGCTTTATATAATGGATAAGAAGTCCAACAGCGTAAAAGAAAATATTTATTTAAGCACTTGGAGTTGGTTAATAATCTCTTTCATTCTGGTCTCTTCACAACAACAACAGAGCAGTTGGCATTATTTAAGCAATAATTACTCAGACTGCCCAGAAAAAACCTGTATTAACACAAAGTAATTTGTTTTATTAGTTGCAAGAAGATTATTTCATGAAACAGTCACAAAAATCATAAGCAAACTAACCTTTTTAAAGTTCCAACTTCATCATCACCCACAACAAGTAGATTAATTTTATAATTTTTAACAGCATTACATATAAGCTCTCTGGGCTCCCCTGCTTCTGTAATTGTCTCTGCTTTTACCTATGGACATAAAATCCTTAATCAATATTAACAACAAAACTAACATTTTTTACACACAAACATATACTAACTTTGGCCATACCCCTTGATTAGCACAGATTTCCTTAGCTTTCTCCAACAGACCCAATGAGATGACCTTATTTCGTTCTTGAAAAATTTTAATAAAATCCATGGCTGCAGATGGAAAAATTAATTTATGCTTGTGAATAATTAATCTATAATTCTGAAACTAAGAACAAAGAGCAGGAAATTAAACTTAACTGGGTGAGACTGGGCAGCAGATGCCATTGCTGCCAAGTTGTGCTGCATATGCATAGCAAGTTTTAGGAGTAGGCTGAGCAGAGAAAATAAAAAGTGGTGAACCGGAAATCAGTTCTTTGAGATTTTCGAGAACCCATATGAGTGCATGGTAACTGGACTCACTCTCATCTATGGCCACCATCACTTTCTTTTTAGAGCCTTCTTTTTCTTTCTCCATTTTTGCACATAGAAGAAGTGAGCCTTGAGTTTTATAGCAAACTAGAATTTCTTGTGGGGGAGACTTCAACAGCCAAATTGACATTTTATCTATTTATTGAAAAACCTAGTTAAGAAGTCTTCACATGAACAATTACTTTCTTTGAAATTGAGAGCTCAAGTTTACCGACTTCTGTGCACCTTCCCAAAATATACTCAAGCGCTAGTTATTGCACTGACTTGTAAGTTATTTCAACAAGGAAATAAGATCAATGATGTGAATTGGCTAAAAGTAGAAGTTCATGATGCAAAAAGATGCTAAACCTGAGCCCTGACAAATTTCCTTTACAAGATTTAGTGCCCATAATGGCTTAGGAGGTGCAGAAGGGAGCAATACCCTCTGATCTAAAAATTCTTTTATTTTTATCTAGTTTTTATACCACCTACTCGACCATAGAGCTACAAGCCTAGTGGGGACTAAACTATAAATTTTTCCAATTACACATTGGATCCTAGAAACAATATCAACACATTCAATCCTCTAACCGGTAAATATGACAGTATTTCATAGAATTCCACTAAGAATATGTGTGCAAAGACATGTACAAGAAATCAAATAGCAAAAGGAGTAATATGTATAGCATTAAGGGCATTAATTAAATGAAAATAAAGCCCTGGTTAATTGAATTATAATCTGCGAAAAATTAGGTACCATGAAATAAATTGTAACAATTATGCATCCAATGTTACGAAACAAATTAAAATTTTCAAAAAATTACATTTAACTGCTTGTAACAAATTTAACTAGTTTTAGCTCTATCATACACATTGGATTCTAGACAGGATGCTGTTAATGAGAAACTCTGACATATGGCGGTAGGCCTCTTGTGTCAAATGAATACCGTCCCAGCTTATGTGTTGATGTGGATTAGGGCAGGTAAAAACTCCAGGTGATCCACACATTCTGCTTCCATCATAGTTATACAATCCTCCAGTACCACAGCAAGCTCTCAAAAGAGTTGTTTGATCAAATCCAAGAGATGGGTTGCGGAGAACCGATTGGAAGGCAGTGTAAAAGTCAGCATAGAGTATGACTGCCTGAGGAAATTCCTGTCTGAGCAATGCTAGAGATTGCTGAAGATAGTTGTTATGATATAAAGCGAATGCATTGAGTCCTCTGAGGCAGCCTTTATCATCATAAGCTAAGGGATTTGTTGAAGGGAACGAGGAAAGATATATAGGGAAGCATCCAACAGGAAAGTTTCCAGGAACGACTACCCTCACAGCACCAAGCCGAATCACCTCTCTAACAGCATCAGTGATTGCTCCAACGACATAAGGCACATATGTTCTAATTTCTTCAATAGATTTGCCTTGGAAGAATGCGTAATTGTAGTCATTGCCACCAATTTCGCCCACCATAAAAAGAGACCTCCTGAGCCTTCTTGCACAGTCTGATGGAGAACGGCAGACAGAATTGAGATGTCTTCTGAACAAATCAAGCTGAACATGTAGAGGACTATCAGTAGATGGAGCATGAATGCGCCTTGCAGCAAAGAATGAACGGTCAAGTGCAGTACTTCCTGCTACTGCAAAATTGACACCATGTTCAAACGAAACATTCCTTTGCAGATATGGATTGAGGAGGGGTAGTCGAAGTGCTGTAGCAAGATAATCAATCATGAGAAGCCCATCAGAGCACCGGCCAGTAGGCCTGTGAAAAGTCGTTTGGCCATAAGGGTAACGAGCAGCATAGGATGCTGCACCAACAGGTCCTTCACGGATAAGATTACCAGTGTCGGAGATTGAATCTCCGAACTGATAGACGGCCTGAAACGGGCATATTGGTCCTGGTTGTTGAGCAAAACTTAAATGGAAGAAAGTAAAAACAGAGAGTAAAAGAATGGCAACGAACACTTTGGCAGAAGGCATTGTTTGCTATATGAACAAAGAAAGAATGAGACGAAATAAGTGTAGAGTAGACTATATCTAAGATTTGGCTTATATATAATCCATTTAGAATCAGGAAACCATATAAAATCAGGAAAATTAATACCACCTGTGTTAAGAAAGTATGAGATTATACGGTTCGGTTTTGGTTAGGAAATCCTTGCCCCGATTCCCAAACAGAATGTAATTATTTTCTTATATGAAATAATCAAGTATTTTTATATGTATTACTATATATAAATTATGGAAATGGCTAAATAAACTTCATTTCACTTTTTAAATGTAAGAAATGAACAGATAAAGCTATTTGTGAGTTTTTTTTTTTGACAGAATTATCTAAAAAATTAGATTGATTAATCTCCAAAATAATCAATTTATCATTAATATTAGATTAAATTATACAAAATAAAATTTAAATTTAAATGTTCTATTCTAAATTTCTGATATTACACAAAATGTAATTGAAATTTGGATTTTAGATTATGTTTTTAGATTATATAAAAATGTAAATATTATAGATTTTTTGTATGATTTATAGTACTATAAACTTTTAAAAAATACAGATAGAAATTTTTTAAGATTTTTTTATTTAAAAATATGAGAAAATTAATAAATGATTTTTTTATTAAAGTTTTTTTAAAGCTAAACAGTTGATATTTATTTTTATAATAATGTATATATTCCCAACTCTAATATTATGGTAGTACTAATGAACCAAAAAAAAACAAAGAGTTGATGGAATTGCATGACAGAAGCCAAATTAGCTGAACCATTTATTTGATAATGGATGAAGTACAAAATCCAGAACTTCTGAGAAGATCTGCAACTCAAACAAAATTAATAAACAAACAACACATATAATAACACAAGTAGAAGTTGGTCTTCTCAGAACCAGAATTTAATTAGCTTAAAGCTTAAACTGGTTTCTTGACAACAAGAACAGGGCACTTGGCATTATGAACACAATAGTTGCTGACACTTCCAAGGAAAGCCCTGTAATTCCAACAGATGTGAAATATATAAATATAAATGTCAATTGCCGAAAAGTGCATATTATATATAGTTTCAAATAATTAATTAAAGAAATTAAATGAACCTCTGTATAGCTCCTCGACTATGGCTCCCTAAGACAAGTAGTTGGATGTTCAGCTTTTCTACTGCCTCACATATTGCGTCTTTTGGATCCCCAAACTCTGTTAATGTCTCTGCAACAATCTTTGGCAATACAAAGCATGGAGTATTCATATACAATACATTCATTTTTTAATCCAAATGAACAAATTCAAAATTCAAGAGAGATTTTTTTGCAATTAGGCCTCCTTTTTTTCAAACAAATTTCACAACATTAATTTAATTATAAATTTGAATTCCAATTATAAAATTACAACTTCCAACTCGAAGAATTAGAGGCTAATTAATTAAAAATGAAGTAGAATTAACACTTACCCCATGATGGCTACAAACTTCTTTAGCTTTCTCCAATAGGCCTAATGCAATCCTCTTTTGATTCTCTTGCATGGATGCAATTAAATCAGGAGCTGCAAAACCCACCACCAAACAATCATAAAATATACAAAAAGAAAAACCCAATTGAGAGTGCGAGAGAAAGAGATGAATTAGAAAAACTACTGACGAGCAGAACCAAAAGAAGAAGCATAGACATAGCCAAAGTTAGAATTAGGCTGAGCAGTGAAGATAATAACTTCAGAATCAACAATTGTGTCCTTCAAATAATCAATTGCCCATTCGAGAGCGTAATGGCTATATTCACTATCATCTATTGCCACCATCACCTTCTTCTTCTTCTTCTCCTGCTTTCCTTGTTCCATCTCTCCAATCTTCTGCTACTCTGTTTTAGTTTCTCCGTGATTATAAAATCAAATTGGCAATATCATCACTCAACATTTTATAATTAACAAAATGTAAAGTTTTTGTGAAACTGTTGGCGCACAAGTTAACGGCTGTAGATTATGATCAGGTGCTGCAAGGACTACGATGTCGTGCGTTGGCTAGCAGCTACTGCATGGCCAAGTAATGATATATTGGAAGTATTAAAAATATAAGCTATTAGTATTGCCTTTCTACATATAAGTTTAATATTTTATATTTAGTATTTTAACATTGTATCAGAATTTATATAATCATAAAAGAAATTTAATGAAAATTATCAATTTTTTATAAATCTCTTATTAATTAATATTAAAAAATAAAAATTTATAAGTTTAATGAATTTTGTGTCTTTTATTTAAAATGGTTTTTACGTGCCCTTTAAGTTCAATAAATCTTTATATAAAGAAGCGTTTTAAATATATAAATTATTCTTCAAAAATCTTAGACTTTTTCGTATAAATTTAAAATTTTAAATTAAATTAAGCAATTTTAAGTTTTCACCAATCAATTTAGACGCTCAAAAAAAGTTGTGTGGAATGTGATGTAGTTGATTTTAGTCTATTGGTCCTAACTGCCAATCAAAACAAACAAAGTTTTAGAGGAAGAGTTAGTTGGACGGATGAGAATGATTTGAAGAGTCTAGGCTCTAGTACCCTGATGCTGGCACGTGCACGACATTGCTATGCCGTCACGATATTGCTATGCGTGGCGACCTTACGGCCCTACCTTATCCTTTCCTTAGTAATCCGTAGAGTAGAATGCCTCTTCTACTCTGATATTTCAACTTTAATTTTAAAACTAAATAAATAATATATAAGGATTATTAGAGCTAGGCCTGACCAAAGGCCGGTTCTAAACTTGCCCAAATTGTGAACCGAATCAGATCAAACTCAGGCCCAGACCGATCAACCGGGTTAATGAAGGACCGATTAAGGATCCCTTCTCAATGAACCATATTGGAACTGATTAAATTCAAGTCTTTTTTCGTCTTTACCAATTAAGTTCAAGTCTTTTTTCGTCTTTACCTGTTTTAGAAAAATAAATTATCAAACAACAAATTAACAGGATAATCAATAAAATGAATTTATTTTAATTGAAATAATCTTTTTTAATTAATCATCTAATTAAATAGGAAAGTATTATACTCTTATCTATAAAATATAAAGTATTTGTTTAAAATAAAAAAAAATATTATCAAATAATCAATAATAAAATGAATTTTAATTAATTAGAAGTTGTCCCCTCAAAGCGCTTTAATTAATAGTATTGTAGTGTGTGTGTCTATATATATATATATATAGATAATTTGGATTATCGATTTTTTTTTATAAAAAAGAAGGTTTCAATTGACTCGAATCAAAATTGAACAGAAATCTTGAACTAGACCTGAATCAACAAGCTAGGAATCAGTCCTGAATTAGGATAAGCCAGGGTCAATCCCAGTTCAACACCTGTTTTAGACTTGCAGTCAAGTCTAATTAGACCTGTAACTAGTCATAGTGCTTAAGTTTAGGAATACCAAATTTTCCAAAGGTTAAATTCACGTTACTCACATTTTTTTGTTATAACCAGCATGCATTCATTAGTCATAACAATGTTGTTTTGTAGCTAAGAAAGCGAAGAAAAGTTATAGAAAATCACGAGAGAAGAAAGAGAAAGGGTAGAGAGAGAAAAAGAGAGAGAGAGAGAGAGTAAAGAGAGAAAGAGATAAAAAAGATTTTAGAGAAAGAATATGAGTTTATTATTCAATCATTTATGTTATAATCATTAGTATTTAAAATGTATATTGACAACTAATACAAGTTAGTTATTCTGGCTAGGCTATTCTGCAATCATCACCACAGTAGCTTATAATGTTGCTACTACTAACTGACTAACTTACTTTTAGTTAATGAATAGTTGTAATAGTACCCTTCCCAACAAAATTATTCTTGTTCTTAAGAATAAGAGAAGAAAATTGAGATTTAAGGAAAGATAGGACATCCTAAGTGGCTTCCTCAGGTGAAAGATTCACTCATTACACTAATGCATGAGAGACAGGAAGCTTATTCCTAATGATAGTTTTGAATTTCAAAGTGGAAAATGGTTCCACCAATAAGTCTCTAGTGTTGTTGATAGCAGGGAGAGAGGAAGTGAGATGCAGGTTATCACCAAGTTTCTTTTGGAGTAATGAGACATGGAACATTGGATGGATATAGGCATCATAAGGTAACTTTGATTTATAGGCTACATGTCCAATTTTCTCTAAAATCTTAAATGGACCATAGAATTTAGCAGAAAGTTTCAAGCATTTTATGAGGTGGACATTGTTCTGCTTGTAGGGCTGCAACTTCAAGTAGATAAGATCTCCTATTGCAAAAGACATCTCAATTCTATTCTTATCAACATGTTGCTTCATTTTATTCTGGGCAACAACTAAGTTGGATTTAAGCAACTAAGCAATGTGCTCTCTTTCTTACAAAAAACATAGCAATACTATCTACAGAAGTAACAATATCATGCAAAATAGTGAAGTGAGGAGAATCATACCTAAACTAAACTTTGAAAGGAGGCATACCAATGCTATTATGAAAAGTGGTGTTGTACCGTCGTTAAGCTAGAGACAACCACTTATACCATCCCTATAGTTTCTACAAATTCATACACCACCTTAAGTAGGTTTCTAAACATCTATTTAGTCTTTCTATTTGACCATCTGCTTGAGGATGGTAAGCAGTATTGTGGGTTAATTGTGTACCAAAAAACTTAAATAAATCCTACCCAAACAAACTTATAAAGATCTTATCTCTCTTAGAGACAATGCTTTAGGGAACACCATGAAGCTTATAGATGTTTTCCAAGAATAAATGTGCTACTTTTGCTGTTGTAGATGGATGTGTCAAATCTAAAAAATGACTATATTTGATGAACCTATACATTATCACCAATATAGTGTCCTTGCCTTAAGATTTAGGAAGCTTCTCAATGAAATCCATTGAGATGTGAGTCTAGGCATGATATGGAATAAGTAAAGGTTGTAACATACCAGGATAGGCCACTGATTCAAATTTGTATCTCTAACAAATATCACAGTTTTGCATGCATTCTGAGATATGCTTTTTCAAGCCAGATCAATAAAATGTTGCTTGGATTTTTCACAAGTACCTTGATTCTTGAATGACCTCCCAATGATGAATCATGAGCATCTTATAGCAGTTTAGTTCTTATTTGATGGTTGTTGCCAATGTACAATCTCCCTTTGTAGTTAAAAAGACTTTGGTGAAAAGGGAAGATTGATTTGGTAGCATGATCAATTGATAACATGGTGATCAGGGAATAAGCAATAGGATCTAAATTATACCTGGCGATTACTTCTTACATCTATAAAGATGTGGCAATAGAAATGGCACAACAAGAAGCACATATAAAGTCACCAACATCAATATCTCTTCTAAAAAGTGCAACACCAATCTTATTCTCCACTCCTTTCTTGTATTATATATTGTAATCCAATCCAAGAAGCTTAGTAATCCCCTTTTGTTACACATAAGTGTGTAACCTTTGCTGCAACAAAAACTTGATGCTTTCATTATTAGTTTTAATTATGAAATGGGATTGCTTCAAACAATGCCTCCATTTAGTGACAGCAATGATGATAGCCAATAGTTCTTTCTCATAGATGGAAAGAGATTAGTTTGAGGGCTGATACCATATTGCCTTAGAACTGCTCCAATAACTTTATCAGATGCATTAGTCTCTAAAATAAAGGGTTGAGTAAAATCATAGAGTGTAGGGACAAGGGTAGAAGACATTACTTGCTTTAGTGTCTCAAATGCAATCTCAACTTCAAAAGACCAAGTAAACTGGTCACTTTTAACATATTAGAAAGTGGTATGTTGAGGATTCCATAGCTCTTGATAAATTTTCTATAATAACCTATTAATCTAAGAAAGCCTTGCAATAGTTTGGGCTAGTTAACCATTAGATGAATTTGTACTGACCCCTTTTAGAAGTAATAATATAGCTAAGATACTTAACTTGAGTCTGACCAAAGGCACATTCTGATTTGTTAGCAAATAAATGAGAGATTAAAAGTTGGAAAGTAATCTTTAAATGCTGAAAATGCATCTCCTATGTTGGACTATAAATAAGGATATTAGCAAAGAAAACTAAGATGAATTTTCTTAAAAATGGAGCAAAGACAGTTCATGAGAGCTTTGAAGGTTGCTGGAGCATTTGCAAGGCCAAATGGCATTGCTTTGAACTCAAAGTGACCATGATGAGTCCTAAATGTTATTTTGTAAACATCCTTCTCTTTCTTTCTAATTTGATGATATCATACTCTAAGGTCAATCTTACAAAAAACTTAGTTCCAAATACCTCATCCAGTAGCTCACTATGATTAGAATAGTTATAAGTGTAAGTTATGCTATTAATAAATAGTGCATTTGTTATTGATGTATCCATCAAATGTATTATTTATGTTTTATTTTATTTGTTTTTGTTAACTTTTGTTTTTATAGTTTGTTTTGAGTTTTCTTAGGTTATTTGAAAAGATTATATTCAATTTCATAGGATTTGAAGTTCAGAGATTAATTGGAATGAAGTTAGATGAAAATTAGAAGCAAAAAAAGTTTTAAAAGAAAGTTTTAGACATGCGTGGCCAAACACCTTCTTATGCGTATTGATAACTCAAACACCTTTTGGTATTTTGATCATAACTCAAGCTATAGATGTTAGATTGAGGTGATTCAAGATGCATTAGAAAGCAAAGAGATAGAGCAATTTTCATCAAAGCCTAATTCAATAGTCCACTATCCAAAAAAAATGCAAAATAAGGCACACGGCCATATAATTCACCAACTACATGGCTGTGTAATAAAAAATGAGTCTGTTTGCGCAATAAAAATTCAAATTTTGAGAGGACTAATTATATGACCATGTAGTACACTAATTAGATGGCTCTGTGGTGTCTCATAAAGCCCAAAGTGTCATTTTAATGTAATTTTTCTTTCTATTCGAGTTGTATTTCAAAGAAGATCAAGGATTCTAATTTCCTTAGGTCCTTTAAGGTCTCCAACTTCATCTAAATCTAAGATTTGTACACTATAAATAGATTAAATCATCAAGAACTCATATCATCAAGTTTTATCTAGTTTTTGTCAAGTTTTTTATCCAAAAAATTATCTGTACATTAGTTTTTTAGTTTTAATTGAAGATTCTTCTAAGGAGGATATTCAAATTTGGAGATTCATCAAAACTTGAAGACTCCTTCTCATCAATTATTCTAGAGTTCTTTCAAAGTTTTATTTTTTTAATTTAATAATAATTTGAGATCATGTTTTACTTTAGATTATTTATTGATTTAATTACTTTTTCTTTCTTAAATATGAGTGATTAAAATCCTTTTCTAGGATTTAGATATAATATCTTGATTTGCCTATGACTATTTATTTTTGATTAATTGATTTGATTATTGGAATTAATCTTTTATCTTAGAACTTAATACTTGTGAATAATTGATTACTATTTACATGTTTAAAGATATTATATGAGGTAACGAGAGTGGAAGCATAATATTAGTTCATTGAGATATTAGACTTAGGTTATGTATTGCTTAGAGATAAGAACACTCATTTGTGATTGTTAAAAGAATTTCCACGAAATTTTTATGTTTGTATTAATTGTTTATGATTACGAGAGTAGATATAAGATTAATATAAATACTTGTGATTTATTTTAAGAGGGAACTTCACATAATTTAGGGAAATCTAATAATTAATTCTAATAAAATAAAATCAACCTAGAGAATATAGAGAAGTCATGGGTAGTCAATTGATAAGTCTAAATCTTAGGCCTTTTTATATATGTTGAATTTATTATTTATTATATCTATTTAATTTTACTCATTTTCTTTCATCTTATTTGATTTTCTAAATAATAAAGAAAATTCTAATTTTGCTACGTATCAACTCTTTCTCGCGAGATCGATATTTTACTTCACTAATATATTACTTGTTCATGATTTGTGCACTTGCAGATTTTTGGAAACAAATGGGGAATTTATCTTTGATGGTAATGGAGTTAAAATGCTTGTAATCAATACAGAATCTCCATGTCCCATCTTTCAGCTTAATCACCAAGATAGGTGAAGAAAATAGGCTATGACTAGGTTGTATGATTAAGGATTTAAGCATCTCAATTACCTATTTTTCAATCTCATCTTTTTGGAAATGGTGACACCCATAAGGTCTGAGGTTGATTGGTTTAGTGTTTGATTTGAGAGGTATGGTATGGTCATGTACTCTAGAAGGAGGGAGGTTTGTTGGTTCTTGAATTAAAGTAAGCCAATTTGAGATATTGACGAGGATTTAGATAAGAAACAATACGACTGCACCCAATTGAAAACAACTGTGTTGTCATATTAGTCCATCCTGCCTTAAAGAACTTTTTGAGTTGCTTAGAACTCTTAATTTTAGGACTCCTTCCTCCACAATGCCCTTAAGTTCAATTTGTTGGCCATTTTTCTTGAAAGACAAGAACAGTATAATAAAATCAAAACGAAAGGGGTTATATTGATTCATCAGGTCAACTCTATGGACAAAATGGTAACCACCTAACTGCAAATGCCTAATCTTTAAGTGAAAATCATATCCTTGTATAGACTAAGAGAATTCAAGGCATTTTGCCTTGCTGGCCATCTTATGACCATTAGCTATTGTAATGGAAAGTTTAAAAGCTCTCACTGTCTTAATTTAAATTTCTTTTGCTATCCCCACATCTAGAAAACTATGAGTGCTACTAGTGTCTATGAGGATAATCATTGACTTGGTACCAACAGAGCCCTTGATCCTTAGAGTGTTACTTGATGAACTCTCAGCAAAAGTGAAGGAAAGTTACAGAGAATCGAGAGAGGGCAAACAAAGAGAGAGAGAGAGTAGAAGAGGGAGAAGTATAGAGAGAGAGAGAGAGAGAGAAAAGATTTTAGGAAAAGAATGGGAGTTTGTTATTCAATCATTGGCTAATCTGTTACTCAATCATTGGCTAATCATTTATGTTATGACCGTCGGTATTTAAAATGTATATTGACAGCTAACACAAGTTAGTTATTATGTCTAGGCTATTCAACAATCATCACCACGGTAGCTTATAATGTTGCTACTACTAATTAACTGACTGACTTCCAATTAATGCATAGATGTAACATTTTCTTTATAAAATGAGATTCGCTACCCTATCTATGAACATGTCTAAAAAGATTATAGATTTGGTCACAAATTCTCTTCAAAACTGTATCTATGAACCTTTTTTTTTTTTGGGTATATTTCATTGATCTACTAGTACAAGTGATACAAATTTGTATTTATAGCAAAATCCAGTTTGAAATAGGAATACATTAGCATGATAACTGAAATCACATACTTAATCCAACTCTTCGTTTTTAGAAAGAATTGGAGGAATGGGTCGAAAAGAATTTATGAGAAGAAGAAATTTCTTAGGCCTAAAGAGAAAATTAGGAATGAGATTTAATTTTAAGCAAGCATGTATTTCTCTTCTATTATTGAGTACTTTAATGCATTTCCATTATGGCTCAGGGCTTCCATCCACAGCCTTCTAAACGGTTAACTGTCCTCTTCCTTGCCAACCACTTGCATACATCAATTACTCTATGGCCAAAAAAAGAATTTTCAAAAATAAGAAGAAGATATATTGCTGGAAGCAAGAAAAAGAAACATTTTATCAAAGACCAATCCATCCAAATTCAACTCAATGGCAAATTGACAAGTCCGAGCATTTTATGTATTTAAAAAGCATTCTTCCTCCATGTAACTAGGAATCTGATGTCTAGACAATGACGAGGAAGATTTAGGAGTTCTATATGTGCATCAAAAAGCTGTTTGCATTGGACAGAAACATAAACAAATAAACAAATATGATGTCTAATTTTTTCATTTCAAGCAAAGAAATTTCCTAGTTCTACACGTAATCTACATGCAATATTTTTTTTTTTTATTTTTAAACATTCAGCCTCTTTTCTTAGCAAGCAAATAACGAAAACATGATACATAGAGTAAAAATTACCCACAAATTGAGACATATATTTGTGGGAGATAAAGGAATCATGATCCCCAAAGTTTGAAAATTTTAATATATATATATATGCCTAAAATATTCTAAGTTTTGACATGTTGTATATATTCGTCACATATTATTTTTCTATTGGTACGCATGACAAGAATAAATCAATTAATGATATTAATATTTATTAATAATTAGCTTTTATTATGATAAATTAATATTAAAATTGAAATGAATATAATTATGATCATTATAAATTGAGTTAATACATGAAATATTAATCAATATAGTTAAGGTTATAAAAAAAATTGTTTTATTAAAATCCACATATATATATATATATATATATATATATATATATATATATATATATATATATATATATATATATAATTTTGTAAATAAATATATGGCAATATATAAAATTTTTTTATTAACTTATTAATTATTAAGTACTGAGAAACATTTAATTGTTTTAATATTTTTTTATAACCTAATGAAATTTTATTAGCTAATAACATTCAATTTTAATAATTACAATTTTAAGTGATTATAAAATAATTAAAAAAATAAACTAATTATTGTAAATAGAATATTATAATAACATCTACTAATAATTAGGCCCTATTATGATAAATTAATATTAAAACTGAAATAAATATAATTATAGACATTATAATCGAAATTTACTTTCCTACCCTTTCACTCTTTTATAACCAATCAGTCTTTTCAAATTTTTTTGTGCAAGCTAAAGTGTTTATAGTGAACACTATATTTGCATTATAAGCTTATATATGTGACCAATAAAAATAGAATATGGCATTGTGTTTAAAAATTTGCTATGATATTATCATTTTTTCTCTCTCTCACGCTAACTTGATATGTGGCAAAAATTTTCAATAGTAATCCTTTGCTAATCATTGGCAGTTATTTGAGGTAATTATTTTTAATTCATTTGCATATAAATTTGATGGAAAAATAGTACATTTATGGTACATACAATTTACACATAAAATACTTATTAGTCAATTTTAAAATTATTCATGATTTTACTAATTCAATTAACATATATTTTTTTAGTTTATTTCAGCTTCCAAATAGAGTTTCTATGATGGATTTACCATATATGATTTGCATAGAAGAATCTATCTCTCTTAGTCTCTTTAATGATATAAGATTAGATAGTCAATTTTTTAGTTATTATCTCCAATGAGATACAAAGATAATGAATGAAAAAATTGCATAAAAAATCAAGTGTAATAGTTTTTGCATTAACAAATCTCAATTTCTCTCATTGCCATTTTTTCAACCTTTTTAATTTTTAGCAGTCATGAATTTTGGTGCTAAAGATTTCAAAACTTTATATATATATATATATATATATATATATATATATATATATATATATATATATATATATATATATATATATATATATTGATTTTTCCTATATGCATGGTGTTGTATACAAAATATTTAATCTTAAAAAGGAATAAAAATATAAAATACTTAGTTATCAAAGGATTACTTATGAAAAAACTATAATAATATCATGGGATGGAGATGGATACCAAAATCTTAACCCACTGGGGAATGAGGCGGGCTGGCTTGGCGTTTTAACATGTGGAGATGGGAATGGGAATAGTAAAATCCGCTCCAAACTCGTCCATTTTCATCCCTATATAAAGTTCAAGTTCCGCCATTGCGCACAAAATTTTGCAATTTTATTTTTTCATGATTAAGCTAATTAGACTCCTCGCGTCTGAGAAATTGAACCAATTTAGATTTGAACTCAGATGGAATACGAACAGGACGATAATTTTTGTCAAGCCAAATAACTGCGCCTTTTGCTTCCAAAATAGGCTGCAGAAAACATAATCAGAACTTTTAGCAAGTAAAAGCAAACCCCAAAACTATTGCAAGGACTAAGGAGGATAATGGCAAACCTCCCCATTTGGCAGCTTCAAGATGAAGTGATCAATGTATAAGCGAGCAGCAGAGGAACCAGAGATCCTCACCTTCACAACAAATCTGTCTCCACTCTGCTGGTGCAAAGACACCAATGGTAAAATACATTACCGAAGTCTGCTAGAAAACAGAGTAGCTTCTAAATAATGAACCATTTCTAGCTTTCACCAATTGCAGCACATTGCATAAGCAGACTGCCATCTTAATAAAGAAAATGCATTTTTTTTTTTTTATTCTCAATTATGGTTTTTTTTTTCTTTAATCATTGTAAGAGATCCACATGAAAGATATACCTGTAGGCTTAGCAGATAAATTTTGGACAAGCCCTCCAGAAGGAACCTGTCTCTTATGGCACATCTTTGACATTGATAATGTTAAAATGTATACTAAGCCACTGAGGCGCTTGCGAACACCATATCACTGGAGTTTCAAGCTTTAAACCAACCTATGAGAACAATTTCTCCTTCTATGAGCACCTAACCAAATTAAATTCAACTGCATTCTATGCTCTAGAAGATCCCAACAAGGCTAACAAAGCAAATATTAAAGGTGTTCCATGCCCTACATTTTTGTTCAGTACTAAAGAAAACAAAGATGCATCATACAATTGCAACAGAAAGATCTACACATTTAGTACCATACCATATAAATATACAGACAGGATTTAGTAGTTCAAAAATGAGAAATACAAAGACATACTCTTAGAGGGCTGAGGAATTTTAGAGACAACTCCGACAATGCCAATGCTTCACCACGTCGAGCAATAACATCAGCATTGATACCAATCCTCTCCAAATATTCATGACGACCTGATTCAAATATCGACAAAGAGATTATCAATTATCAGATGATCATAAAAATGAACCAAGTAAGACCTTTTCCATGCAGTAAAAACAGAAGTGACATTTCCAAGGGCCAGGCAAAAAGACAATACAATTTTTTCCATCCTATCCATTACATCAACAATTGCATAATTGGATTTATATTGACTTCATTCCATTCTCACCCAAGTGGATCATTTCATTTCATCTGTGGTACAAGATAAAGAGCGAAGTCATATTTTCTACAAATCACCCATGGGCTAGAAGTGGCTCAAATTGTATAATATGGATCACACAACACAATAGGAACAACAACCAACTCTTACAGAAACGAACACAAGTATAATGACCAGAAAACTCCAGCTCACAAATAGACACTTCCTGCTTTCCAGGGCCAGCATCCAACAACCCAAATTCTCCTGTTTTACCAATATAAATGATCAGTTAGTAACTTCATGCAGTGGTCAGTGGCTTAATCTCAACTGCATAAATTGAGATTCTGATTTTGTGCTGATGCAAAACTAGCTCAACTTTTTCTTCTATCAGTTGTACCAGGGAGTAGAAAACAAATGCAGATATTTTCTAAGCCAGAAATTTCATAATAGTCAGTAGATCAAAACATCAAACGAAGTGGAATATTCCACAATGATTAGAGTTGTAGAATACTTCAACAATTCACAAGTTCAAATGAAATCAATAGAATTCAGAATATTGTATCTGTTGCGCACAGTGGATATAATTAATAAGATAAATGCGGAATAATAATAATTAACAAAAATGAGACTAGCAATTTAACGTGGTTCATCCTTAATTTTGGATTACGCCCACTGGACAAACTCTGAATAAAACTTCAACTATTAGAAATAATAGGTACAAGAGAGTCTTTTCTAGAAAAATTCTAGAGGTACAACACAATTAATATGAGATTTTACCAAAATAGTAACACTCAAAAGTGTTTTCCCAAAAATATTCTAAAATATTTTTCTCACTATTTTGTCACTCCCCTTTTAGGAATTATTTCCTAAAAATTCTCAAGAACTCTCACAATTTTATTTTCTTCAGAGAAAACTCTTTCTCTTGCTCTCTTTAACAAATTGCTTTCTTGCAATTGTCGTTGTGCAATTGCCTCTTCTAAATAGCCATGCATGTGTAAACTTTTCAATGATAATTAGCTGGATTGAGCTGTTCATATGCATGCAAAAAAGACTTTGTCAAATGATTAGGCACTGATTTAATTTTCTTCTTCCTGCCTCTTTTTTTTTTTTTTTTGTGTGTGGGTCCCACCATGGAGAGGGATGAACACCACTACAAATCTCCCCCTCTCGATCACATGGAGGGCTCCCTCATTCCAATAACTAGTCGACAGTACTCGAATGACTCTCTCAGTAGAATTTTTGTCAATATGTCTGATCCATTCTCATCCGTATGGATCTTTTCAAGCTTTAGTTGCTTCTTCTCCAGTACATCCCTGATTCAGTGATATCTTACATCAATATGCTTTGATCTTGAATGAAATGAGGAATTCTTTCCAAAGTGAATAGCACTTTGGCTATCACAAAACAACTGGTATCTATCTTGCTGCACATCAAGTTCATTTAAGAACTTTTTCATCCGCATCAACTCTTTACACGCTTCTGTTGTTTCAATAAATTCTGCCTCAGTAGTAAAAAGTGCAACACATTTTTGTAACATTGATTGCCATGACGCAGCTCCCCCTGCAAATATAATCAGGTAACCTGAAGTAAACTTTCTTGAGTCTACGTCCCCAGCCATATTTGCATCTATGTAGCCTATTAACACAGGCTTTTCTTCTCCAAAGCATAAGCATACTTTGGAAGTGCCACGAAGATATCTGAAAATCCATTTTACCACAGCCTAATGTTCCTTACTAGGATTTGAAAGAAACCGGCTCGCTACTCCGACAGAGCGAGCAATATCTGGACGTGTATACACCATGGCGTACATCAAACTTCTAACAGCTGAAGCATAAGTAATCTTATTCATTTCTTCCTTCTCCTTGTCTGTAGAAGGGCTCTATTCAGAACTTAGACTAAAGTGATTAGCAAGAGGACAACTAACCGCCTTAGCCCTGTCCATATTGAACCTCTAAAGTACTTTTTCAATGTACTTCTCTTGTGACAATCATATCTTCTTGGCTCCTCTGTCTCTGATAATCTGCATGCCAAGAATTTGTTTTGCTGGCCCCAAGTCTTTCATAGCAAAAGCCTTACTCAGCTGCTTTTTCAAACTGTTGATTCTGGAAATATGCCGGCCAACACTCAGCATATCCACATAGAGCAAAAGAATAATGAAATCATCATCAGATAATTTCTTCACAAAAACACAATGGTCTGAAGTAATCTTCTTGTAGCCTTGCTCCCCCATAATCGACTCAAACTTCTTATACCATTATCTCGGTGCTTGTTTTAAGTCATACAGACTTTTTTTCAACTTGCAAACATAATCTTCTTTTCCCTTAACTTCGAAACCCTCTGGTTGCTTCATGTATATCTCCTCTTCCAAATCCCCATATAGGAAGGCAGTTTTCACATCCATTTGCTCAATCTCCAAATTAAGACTTGCTGTTAACCCTAGCACAATACAAATGGATGTCATTTTCACAACAAGTGAAAATATCTCATCAAAATCAATGCCTTTTCTTTGGTTAAGCCCTTTAACGACCAGTCTGGCTTTAAACCTCAGATGGGAATTGTGTTCTTCATGCTTGATTCGGAACGCCATTTATTTTTCAAAACTCTTTTGCCTTTAGGCAACTTCACCCAGCTCAAACGTTTTATTCTCATGCAAAGACTTCATCTCATCTTATATGGCTTTAATCCACTTCTTTTTGTGTTCATTATCTATAGCTTCTCCAAAGCTTTTTGGTTCTCCCCCGTCAGTTAGCAACACATACTCATTTGTTGAATATCTGATAGAAGGTTGTCTTCTTCTGTCACTTCTTCTCAATGGAACTGGGGAAGCCATAGGTGCTAATGGTTGATGATGAATGTCATCATCATTATCATCATCTGATTCATCTTCAACGGAAGCATCATTTATCTCAGGTTGAGCATCCTTAGCCTCAACTCCAACTTTTCTCTGCATCAAATACCCGCAGATGATTATAGGAAACATCTTTTCCTAACCAAACTCTCTCCAAGACATTATTCTTGAGAGGGACACAAGTTGAGCGATTCAACACATATGCAGCTGTCTAAAGAGCTTCTCCCCAAAACATCTTAGGTAACTTTGCATGTGAGAGTAACATTTGACTCTCTCCATCAAAGTTCTATTCATCCTCTCAGTAAGCCATTCAATTGTGGCGTCATCGGAGGTGTCGTCTGATTCTGAATACCATGCTCTTTACAGTAAGCATGAAATGGTCCAATGTACTCTCCACCATTGTCTGTCCGGATGCACTTCAATTTCTGCCCAGTCTGTCTCTCAACTGAGGCATGAAATTGTTTGAAGACATCTAACACCTGATCTTTCATCTTTAGGGTATATACCCATGTCTTTCAAGAATGAGCATCAATGAAAGTCACAAAGTACTGAGCACCACCAAGTGACTTTGGCATTGGTCCACACAGATCTAAATGTATCAGATTCAACACATTCTTCATTCTAGGAGCGGAAATTTCAAAAGCAACTCTGTTTTGCTTTACCGCCAAACAATCTGTGCATTTATCTAAATGTACTTGCCTTATCCCAAATAACACATTCTTCTTGATCAAATAGGTCATCTCCTTCTCACTCATTGTGTGACCCAGTCTCTTATGCCATAACTCAACTGTATCATCCTTCTCCAAAGCATTCACACTGTCGTTGGAGAGCTTTGCATTCATCACATAGAGTGATGAGTACTTTTTACCTCAGGCCACCACCAAGAAACCTTTAGTGAGTTTCCATCGATCATTCATGAAGGTGTTGCAGAAACCTTCATCATCTAGTCTACCTACTGAAATCAAATTCAGCCGCATATCTAGAATATGATCACATTTCTGAGAACTAACCTTGTGCCATTCTCCATCTCTAAGCAAACATCTCCTCTGCCAATAACTTTTGAAAAATTTTTATTTCCCATTTTAGCAACACCCAAATCTCCTGGCGTGTATGATGAGAATAATTCTCTTCGCGATGTAGCATGGATGATAGCACCACTGTCAATCACCCAACTACCTTCCTGGGTTACAAGATTGACAAGGCCATCTTGAAAAATGTTGAATTCATTGATGGTAATTGTTTGTTCATCATCGCTACTTTCATTTTGCTTTTTCTCCTTGCCTTTGTTTTTCTCCCTTTTGAACTGCCAGCAGAATCTCTTGATATGCCCCTTCCTTTTGTGGTGATGGCACTCAACATTTGCATATTTATTTGACTTCTCTCGGCTCTTGTCTCTGGATTTTGATCCCCTAGACTGGCTTCTCTCTCTAGATTCTGAAACCAAAACATCTCGTTGTGATAAATAAGAGAAATTTTGTTTGAGTAGAAATCGATACTCACGCAAGTAGTTGTCAAATGAGTTGCAATTATGATGGAACCCTCCATGTTATTGTGAAGAGAGATTTATTTGGTGGAGCCCTCTAACATAGAGGGTCCACTGTTTGAAAATAAAGAAGAAAAAAAAGGCAGGAAGAAGAAAATTAAATTGGTGCCTAACTATTTGACAAAGTCTTTTTTGCATGCATATTAACAGCTCAATCCAGGTAATTATCATTGAAAAGTTTATACATAGCCATGCAAAGGAAGAAGTAATTGCACAACAACAATTGCAAGAAAGCAATTTGTTAAAGAGAACTAGAGAAAGAGTTTTCTCTGAAGAAAATAAAATTGTGAGAGTTCTTGGGAATTTTTATGAAATAATTCCTAAAAAGAGAGTAACAAAATAGTGAGAAAAATATTTTCAGATATTTTTGGGAAAACATTTTGAGTGTTACTATTTTGATGAGATCTCATGTTAATTGTGTTGTACCTCTAGAATGTTTCTAAAGAAGACTCTGTTGTACCTATTATTTCTAATAGTCGAAGTTTTATTCGAAATTTGTCCAGTGGACTGAAATATCCTGAATTTTTAATTATTTTTTTAAAATCCTATTTTTTGTACGAAAAAACATTATTCTATTATTTTATTTATTTAAGCAAATATTAAAGTTATGTTTTATTTAAATTATATTTTGATATTTGAATATTAATATGATATTTGATCGATCTTAATTATATATATATATATATATATATATATATATATTACCGGAAGTTCAGGATTTTATTATAATTACTATTATTGTGAATAAGTTTATTAATTGTATTATTAGTATGTAAATTAGAATTTATTCTTATCATTATTATTAGTAGTAGTATTATTATTATTATTAGTATTATTATTATTATTACTATTGTTAGTATTATTGTTATTATTGTTATTATTATTATTATTATTATTATTATTATTATTAGTGTTATATATATATATATATATATATTAGTATATATATGTTGGTGTTAAGAAAAGAGAAGAAAAGAAAAGAAAAGAAAAAGAGAAAGAAAAAGGAAAAGAATAGAAAATGGTGATTGGCTGAAGGAGAAGGGGAAGAGCGGGGAGAGAGAGTGAGACAGAGACGGAGCAGGAGAGAGAGAGAGAGAGAGAGAGAGAAAGTGCTGGGCCACCACCTGTCCGGCGGTGGGCTACACTGCCACCACCAGTGGCTAGCCCACCGTCCGGCGACCTCAAGGGAGGCAACAAATCATTGATCGGCCGACGGACGGCGGAGCACTCACGAGAAGAAGAACTCGGGCCACCAAAGCTTCAAGTCGACTTCCCGGCCGATTTCGAAGGCGGAATCCGGCGATTTTGGTTTCGTTCAACTCCTAAGGATGAGGGCTTCCTTTTGGTACTAACCATGCCCCCTGAGGTTCACCGGAGGAAGAGATTGAAAAATGCAAAACCGAAACTTTTGAGGAGTTTTTCGGAGGCTGAAGGGCGAGTGGAGGTGATTTCTGAGCTCCTGACGTCAAGGTGAACCTGCTAGTGTGGAGATCACCCAGATCTGCCACCTGCGGCAGCGGCGCGTGGCTGGCCGGCCGGCCAGCGAGTGGAGCAGTCCAGCAGTTCCGTTTCGTCGTTCCAGCGCGACTCTCGATATCTGTATGATCAGAATTCGTGAAGGTTAACCCGAAACTCTTATATTTTAGTCGTTAAATAAGTTATATTATGTTTAGCAGTCTTTAGAATAGTTGTTATGAGTTGTCGAGTCTATTGTTGAGTTTAGTGTGATTCTATCGAGATCTCGATCAGAATCTCAATAGTCTTTAAGTTGTGTCTAGTTATATGAGTTATTCTGATCCTGATGGTATCCTTTGTTGTGAGGTATCGGTGTTCTGGCGTCTTTTTGATTCCAAAGGCTGCACTTCCGAGGGAAGCCAGTCGGACGAGTCGTCAGTTAGGTGAGTGATACTCCCTAATATGTTATCTTGTTTCCATATACATCTGCATTTCTGTGTGTATATATATATGTATATTATGCACTACTATTGCATATATGCATGTAACATTTGATTGTGAATAAGGAATCGATGTTCTCTGTTCTATGCTGTATTGTGATTGTGATTGATGGATGAAGGTCAGGAGAATACAGTACCACCTAGGATTATGAGATTTGATTATGATTGTGGTTATGATTATGATTTTGGTGATGTTGAGAAGATAAGCTATGACTAGTGTATGCTGGCTGGGCCTGCTCATCGCCAGGGCCGCTATAAGTCAAGTCAGGGCTGCATGGTACAGACCAGTGCTGGCCGGACCCATTGGACATAAGAGATAGATTATTGGACTCAGAGAGCCAATATGAGAGGATCGGCTCCCTTTATTAAGTATTAGTGTAGCACTGTGGATCATATCTCATCCTTGCTTGATAATGTGAATTGTCTGTTTTTTTGACATAGTGCATAGCATGAGCATTAGCATTAGAATCTGTCTATAGGACACTAATTTAATATATTAGCTGGTATCATTCACTGAGTCAGACGCTCATTCCTGTTTATTTTGTTATTTTCAGGTCAGGGAATGAGCCTGTGAAAGAGTTGTAAACTGAGTAAACTGTCAATTTCCCTTCGGTAGTAGTTTGTATTACTGAATATTAAGAAATGTATATAATATATGTATAATTGTAAATATAATTTCAGAATTCCGCAATGTTACATTTTGTACTTGTATCTTGTTTAATATTCAGTTATGTAATTATTGAGTTAAGATACTGTTTTTAAACAGAATCCTTTTGTATGATATTACATTTATGAGATAATTGAAATAAGCGAGTTGTTTGCCCAACGTGGAATTGTTTTTTTTTTTTTTTTATTGAGATTGATTAGATCTGTTTAACTTATATGGGCCCATAGCCCTTTACAGTTTTGGATTTTCTATTGTGTGTTTCTGTTAGGCTTACTACAGGCACTGGTAGCCCTATGCATTTCTCGTGTCCTAGTGCCGGTCACGTGCCTTTAAGTTCGAGGCGTAACATGGACGTAATCCAAAATTAAGGATGAACCACGTTAAATTGCTAGTTTCATTTTTGTTTATTATTATCCTGCATTTATCTTGTAGATATACTCATTGTGCCCAACAAGTGGTATCAAAGCCAATGATTCGGTTTAGGACACATGTGGAAATACGATGGAGATGATGGCGAGAGAGAAACCTCTCTTTTTGAGGGGGAGCACCGTCACAATGTAGAATTGTTGTCCGGTGCAATGTGATATTTTGAGAAAAGAAATATACTGCACAGAAGAGAAAAATCCAAGGAATTTTCTAGTGCAATCCGTTTCGAAAACGGTTATAAAATTAGAAATTCAATGAATAGTTAAACAGTAATCACACAAATTTTTTTGCATGATTATTGTTCCAACTCAGCTACTATTTCAACTCATTCACTGTAACAGTCTAGTCCATCAATGTAGCAGAGGTACTGTTCATACAGTACTATTCATAGGGAAGACAGCAAAAAAAAAATTGATGGAAAGACCCAGGCACATCTATAAACTGCAATGATGGAGAGACGGCATGTCTATAAACTGCAATGATGGAGAGACGGCATGTCTATAAACTGCAATGATGAAAAGACCCACGCATGTCTATAAATTGCAATGATGGAAGGACCTGTGTAAGTCCTTAAACTGCAGGGAAAAAGTGGAGACTTCTGTTTGAGGGAGAGCACATAAAAGTCGATACTCACGAAAGTAGTTGTCAAATAAATTGCAATTATGATGGAGCCCTCCATGTTGTCATGAGGGGGAGATTTGTTGGGTGGAGCCCTCCAACATGGAGGGCCCACCGTTTGAAAATAAAGAAGAAAAAAAAAAGAGTCAAAGAATTCTACACTGAATTTTTAGGCTATGTATTAGCAAGAAGAAGATAAGTTGGCTGCCAACTTCCATGTGATGGATGCGTTATTAACGCGTAGTGAGCTGAGAAAAAATATAATCACTGTGGGTTGCATAATATTAGAGTTATGAGAGTTTTAATATTTGTGAGAGGGTTTTGATAATTTTTGTTCTGTTCAAAAATTATCCTTCACTACAATAACTTATTATCTAAGTGTATTGGGTTATTGGGTATCGTATATGGGAGGATTTATAATTTTGTCCATGCAAAAATTGTACTTTGTACTGATATAGTGGATTTACCTAGTAAATCATAGACATAAGTTTATTGAGAAACCGTACCACGTAAAATTCTCGTGTTTTGTGTTGTGTGTTGTTTATTTATTATGCTTTCGCTGTGCATGTGTGCTCTAATTTTCCCAACAGTATCAGGATACTTTGACAGAAGGAAGAAGGGAAAGAAGAAAACAAGCTCAGAAATAAGAAAAGAGAAATTAAGACTAAGTGATGCTTGTGCACATTGTAAGATCCGAACTACCAATATATATTGAACACTAGCTAACAGCAAGAACAACGATAGGTCAAGAAAGCTGTAAGTTATGCTGAGAGTGGATTCCAACCCAGATGACAATAAAAGCATAGAGATAGAATCAAATAGTCATATTTGGGTTCAAATAACAATAGACTCCATTTCTGTTATCAAACAGTGGTCCGTGATGTCATATTTTGCGGACCTCCAAAGTGGATCAGCAATTAATCCCAATACAACAGAAGTGAATCATCTATTTTTTAAGAAACAAATGCAAATCAAACAAGCTACTCTGCACCTAACCAGTTCGACTTCTGAAATCTCAAAGAAGCAATTGAACAAACAACTAATAGGCAGATTGTCTATGATGCCAAGCCAGTAAATTGAACAATGCCGAAGCCTTTTAAAGCATACAGAAGGTGAAAAAATGTGCCCATAGCCATACCTTCCTAAAGTTAATAAGCGATTATATATATATATATATAAAGAAACTGATAAAGCAGCAATTAAGCTACCCAACAACTCGTATTACCATGTTGACAATAACTCGAATAAACGGCATTGTTGACAACTCCGTACTGATCCAGCTCGTAATCACGAACTTTTAGCTCAACATCAACAAACCTACTCATTCTACAAGTCAAATTTACACATAATAGCACATGGGTATCAAGATCAAACACTAGAATTATGTACACAGTTAAAAGAAAAGGAAAGAGTATCAGTCAAATACCCTTTACCACCTTTGACATCAAGAAATGATAGTTCAGTGCAGCTTCTCACGGTGGGGAGAGACCGAACAAGCGACGGCGAAGGCAGCGGGGAAATTCGAAAGCGTACTGATGATGGAGGACAGCGGAGATGGATCCGCGATGTTTTGTGACGTGAGACAGGAGTTGTCACGTCAACTGGGTAGAAAAATGCCTGCACAGACATAGCTTGTGACCGAGTGATGGAGATGAGAAATTGGTCAATTGAGCGAGAGGAAATGGGGAAATTGGCTGGTTTTCTTCTTTATTAGCGTTACAATCCATGAGATCATGTGAAAAGGTTACTGAATGTAAAGCTAAGCAGCTGAATTAGTTTGATTGGATAGTAAGGTTGCACGAAAATCACTACAAACTCGATGTTTTCGTGCCAAATACATTTTCGGCTATTAAAATTCTCGAAAACTTATAATAAACATTCAAGAAACTTAAAAAAGTTTTCCTTTTTTTTTTAATTTCAGAAACTAAAAAAAATGAGAATAACAATATAATTTAATTGGAATATATAATTTTTAATGGTGTCGTTGATAGTGATAAAGATAAGTAGAAAATTAGGTATAGATATTTCTTTTAATATTTTAACTTATTATGGATGATTATTTAGGAAGATTTTAGAAAAATAGTATATTCAATTATTTTAATTATTTAATTATATTATGGTATTTTTATAGTTTTATTAAGAGATTATTGAAGTTAATGAAGTATAATTGATAATGAAATACTTATACCTTTTTATATGTAAAATATATATTTTTATATAACGTTTCATATCCTATATTTTTAAAAATTAGTTTATCCTCGAATTGTATCGTTTTATATTACATTTTTCATTTTCGTTTTTGTTATTGTAGTCAGTTGTTATTAATAGAGTTAGCTAGATGAGCTGGAAGTTTTACTTTGGATCTTTCCACCTGTCATCTTTCTATAGGAGTAGAAATTCATATTTCCTTGTATATAAATACTCTCTGACTTCTTAGTATGTAACTTTACCAATTCATTTTCTTCAATCAATATTCTTCATTCTATTTGTTTTCTCATAGGTAAATTATATGCAAAGTCACTAAATTTTATTTTGTTCTCTGATTTGGTCATTAATTTTTAATTTTTTACAATTTAATCACTAAATTTTAATTTTTTTACAAGCTGATCACGAAAGACAAATTTGATGAAAAATTTGAAGATTAGTTACCAAATTAAAAAAATTACAAAGTTTAATGATCAAATTGTAAGAAAATTAAAAGCTAGTGACCAAATTAGAAAATAATGCAAAAACTAGTGATCAAATTAAAGTCTATGAAAACAAAATTAAAGTTTAGTGATTAAATTGTAAGAAATTGAAGGCTAGTGACTAAATTAGAAAACAATACAAAGTTTAGTAATTTTGCATACAGTTTACTCATTCTCTCATAATATGGTATCAGAGCTGTAAATATTTTTTTTTTCTCTATTGTTTCTTTATTCTTCAATTTGTCAATTCTTCATTCCATCCAGAATCTTCTACTTCATTCTCTTTGAAGTTTTCTTTCAGATCATCAATGGAGGATTTAACTTCTATAAGTGATTCTTCAGCTCAAAACACTTCAACTCACGTCATTACTTAAAATCCTTTAAGGGATCCTTCATCTTACTATTTTCTCTTCCTATTTTCTTCATCACTCAGAAAATCATAGCTTTGTCATTGTTTCGCTGGAGCTTACTTCCATGAACTTTGCTTCATGGAAGAGGTTATTTCTTTTAGCTGTTTCCATTTGAAACAAATAAGGTTTTCTATATTGAACCATTCCTAAGTCAACACCTCAAAGTCCTCTTTATTTACTATGGATTCAATGCAATAATATACTAATTTCTTGGTTATTGCATTCGATTTCTGCTCCAATTGCTTCAACAATGTTCTATATGGAGGAAATAAGACAAATTTGGAAAAAATTGGATCAAAGGTTTTCACAACCTAATGGTTCATGTATCTGTCATATTCAACATCAACTGTGTTCAATTACTCAGGGTTCTAAGATAGTTGATGGTTATTTTATTGAATTGAATGGAATTTGGGAAGAATTGAGAAGTTTTTTTCCACTACTACGTTGTTCCTGTGGCCATTGTAATCAAAATTGCTTTCAAACGTATGTAGATCTTCAATAGAAGGATTATGTTTTTCAAGTTCTTAAATGACTTAATGAGTCTTTCTCTTCTCTGAGATCACAAATTATTCTCATGAAGCCTTTCCCAACCCTAGATCAAGCATATAACATGATTCTTAAGGAAGAAAATTAGAGATCTCTCAATTTGCAGTCATAACCCTTGAATGATGCTAATATTATGGTTGTTAAGAAATGGAAATTAGATTTGGTGTGTTCTCATTGTGGTAAAACTGGACATCTCAAAGAGCAATGCTATAAACTAATAGGTTTTCCACCTAATTTCAAGTTTACTAGAGGTAGAAATGTTGTTCAACCTTCTGCACTTCAAGTCTTTACTCAAGATCAAGATAATCTTGGAATTCATACTGCTATCATGCCTCAACTCAATCATGGTGCTCACACGACTAATGCTACTCAACTCAGTACTATACCTCAACCTCAACTCAGTACTATATCTCAACTCACTCTTTCCAGAGATCAGATATAGAAACTTATGTCTATCGTTGAAAGTTAAACTAATCCTTAATCAAGTTCACATATTCTTGACACATTTGACTAATATTGTAGGTATACAATCCTTAGTATTTTCTACTTTATATTCCTATATGTTTGATTAGTTTGTGCCTTAGGTAACTCAGTGTAGCAATTTGGATTGTCAATGTTGGAGCTACTGATCATATAGTATGCTTAATCTCTTTATTTACTACCTAAAATTCTATATCTAATTGTTCTGTGAGTTTACCTAATGGTATTAAAGCTGCAATTTCTCACATTGGCAGTATCACACTTAATTCTTCTCTTACTCTGCACAATGTGTTGTGTATCCCTTCATTCACTTTCAATTTGCTGCAAGTAATATTGTTTGTCTCATTTTCTTGTCTCAATGTTGCATTATTTACGGCCTCTCACCATGGACCAAGATTGGCTTGGCTAAAGCTCATCATGGCCTCTACGTTCTAGATATGTCTTTCTTTGATTCTAATAAAGCTAAAACTAGTTTCACTTTTGATTTTTGTGTTTTTCCTTCTATACATACTATATCAGCTAAAACTTGGTATCACATAGAAATTAGGCCATGTTTCACTTTAACTTTTTCCTTCTTTAAAATCTTTGTTTCCTTCTATCAATAAATGTATAGAGACTCCATGTGTGACATATCCCAAAGCAAAAATGAAGAGATTGCCTTTTCCATAATCAGTTGACACTGTAATTGGTTTGTTTAATCTTATCCACATGGATATCCGGGATCCTTATTCCCAACCAAATATGAGTAACAATCATTACTTTCTTTCAATTATTGATGAATTTTCTAAGTGTACTTGAGTTTTCCTTATGAAACATAAGTCAGAAGTTTCATATTGGGTTCCATACTTCTACATTTTAATTCTGAATAAATTTCATATTTCCATTAAAACCATTAGGACTAATTAAGGTCCTGAGTTTCAATTAATACAATTCTATCATTCCAAAGTTATCATTCATCAACAATCATATTTGTACACTCCTCAACAGATTGGCACTACTGATGTGCAATTTCATGAAAATATCTTTCCTTTTAGGTCTGAAACTTCACAGTCTCCAGTTCCTTCCACTTTAGCTTTACCTAATGTTCATTCTTTGCAACCTAAATTTTTAGCTTTGAATTCAGGTTATGGTTCTGATTCATCTTTGTCATCTTTTTCAGCTCCAAATAAATTCTCATCTTATCTAACCTCTTCCTCAAATTTCTTAGTCTCTTTACTTGGTTCTACTTCTTTATATTCTCAGTCTTAGTCTCATTCTTCTTCAGGTTCTTCCACCCCAAATCATCCTTCACCTCCATCTCAACCTTATCCTTCTCCCATGCTCAGAAGAAGTTCTAAACTAACAAAGTTACCCTCTTACCTTGCAGACTATCACCATCAGCTTACTAAACCTTCTTCTGACTCTCACATTCTATCTCACTTATCCCTTATCCAATTATCTTTCTTACTCTCAACTATCACCTTCTTATCAATAAATTGTCTTCTCTGTTTCTTCTGAACCTAATCCTGTCACTTATGAATAAGCTGTTAATTTTCCCCATTGGCAAGAGACCATGAACATTGAGTTATAGGCCCTCATTAGTAACAACACTTGGAACATAGTTCCTTTGCCCCCAAATAAGGACCCTCTCAGTAAAAAAAAAAAAAAAAAAAAAAGGGTTTATAAGACCAAATTTCTTTCAAATAGCAATATTGACAAATATAAAGCCAGGTTAGTGGCTAAGGGATATACTCAAAAGCTTGGTTTTGATTATCAAGAGACCTTTAGCCTAGTTGTCAAGCATACCATAATCAGAGTTCTTCTAGCTTTAGCAGCTATTCATAGGTGGTTTTGGCACAATTAGATGTCAATAATGCTTTACTAAATGGTGATTTATTGGAGGCAGTATCTATGGATGTTCCTAAGGGTTATCAAATTCAGGGGGAGAAAAGAATTCAATATGATAGTACCATTGGCGCCAATGGTAGGCTTGTCTGCAAGTTGAACAAGTCACTATATGGGCTTAAACAAGCCTCTAGGCAGTGGAACCCTAAATTCACAGAATGCTTGCATTCATGTGGCTTTACACAGTCAAAGTCTAACTACTCCTTATTTTTCAAGCATATAATTACTGGTTTTATAGTGCTTCTAGTTTATGTGGATCACATAGCAATTGCTAATAGTAGCAAGTCATTAATTTCATAGCTAAAAGGTTTGCTCGGTGCTAATTTCAAGATAAAAGATCTGGAACAATTGCGATACTTTCTAGGTTTAGAGATAACCAGATCAATATAAGGAATTTCATTGTCACAAAGAAAGTAACTTTAGTTGATAAAAGAATATGGTCTACTAGCTTCAAGACCTTCAAGCATACCTATAGAAGTGAACCATCAGTTGGTTCATGATGATGATCACTTGATTTAGGATCCTATCATATATAGAAAATTGGTGGGGAAGCTATTGTATTTGATTTTGACTAGGCCTGATATAACATATGATGTGCAAGTGCTTACACAATTTATGGACAAACCTACAGAAACACATCTTGCAGCAACACTCAAGATAGTTAAATATCTGAAAAGTTCTCCAGGATAAGGAATTTATTTTTCTTCTCAATCAAAGGTGCAATTGGTGGCATACTCAGATAATGACTAGGGAGCTTGCAAAAAAACAAAAAGGTCTCTGATAGGATTCTGTGTTTTCCTAGGAAAATATCTCATTAGCTGGAAGTCTAAGAAGTAGAATACAGTTTCAAAAAGCTCAATTGAGGTTGAGTACAGATCAATGGCTTCAACAGCTAGTGAACTTGTGTGGTTAGTCCGATTATTGAAGAATTTTAATGAAAGACATGATCAACCAGCAATATTGCATTATGATGCATATTGCAAGAAATCCAGTGTTCCATGAAAAAGCAAAGCACATAGAGCTGGATTCTCATTTTATAAGGGAGAAAGTTCCTACTAGAAGCATCAAGCTGGATTATGTCAAGACCACATAGCAAACTGCAAACATTTTAACTAAAGCTTTGCATCTAGGCCAATTCAATTTCCTGCTCAGCAAGATGAACATCAACAATATGTATGCTCATCTTGAGGGGGAGTGTGAAAAGGAAATTGAATGTAAAACTAAGCAGATGAATTACTTAGAGTGATTAGACATAAGTTGTTGTAGTCAGTTGTTATTAACAGAGTTAGTCAAATGAGCTGGAAGTTTGACTTTGGATCTTTCCACCTGTCATCTTACTATAGGACTAAAAATTCAGATTTTCTTGTATATAAATACTTTCTGTGTTCTTAGTTTGTAACTTTACCAGTTCATTTTTCTTTAATCAATATTGTTCATTCGTTTTGTTCTCTCATAATAAAACAACTCTGCAACTATCTTAATAGTGAGAATGATACTAGGTGCAGTGACTCGCTTCTACGCTAACAGTTGGGTCACGCCAGCTAAAAAGTAAACCCAATTAAAAGTTTCAATTATCACCGTTTCTCTCTCTCTCCATATTTTTTGGCGTAAATTTATTTAATAGACATTAAACTTATATTGCCAAAATTTTGCCTCTTACATTTTATATTTATGTGTGTCATATTAGCGCGTAAATTTTTCTAATTTTAACTTAATATTACCTCTATCTCAAAATGATATCCACTATTTCCTTTTAAATTGTCTCGAAGTATTTACTTATTTTAAAAATAGATATATGTATTTGTTCATTTTATTCTTATTAATTAAAAGATATAGTAGTTGTGTATATCCTCAAAATTAATAAAAAAAAATAGCGATAAATGAGTATATATAAAGGTATAAATAAAAAAATATAATAAAATTTATGAGTTAACAAATAATTAATGATATTTTCTTAAACTATATGAGAAAAAAATTGACCTTTTTTTTGAGAGAAAGAAAATACTAATTACTTAGTTGATATCTTTATGCATTAATTTGATGCATAGTTCCTTAACATGGTTATTGCATATGACTCTTGCATGGACCAATCTCCTTGATTATTTATGTTGTTTTTGCATCAACTATTTTCTCTTTCCTTGAATTTGTTTCTTTTTTTACTAATGTAAATTTAGAGTCTCAATAAAACTGAAAACCGTAAAAATTTCAAATATGGTTATTGTATTAGTATATGATTCTTGCATTAACCAACCTCCTTAAATTAGTATATGGTTATTGTAAATTTAGAGAGTCTAATACCATATTAAAAAAATGCTAGTCAATTTAAAAGTTGATGCTTATAAATGAAAACTCAAAAATAGATTATATTTCTAACAGTATCAAAACCGATCTATTTCATAACTATTTCACATTTTTATACTTCAAATATACTTTTTTTTTTTTGAAACTATATTTAAGATATAGTTATGGCATGGTATGGTTGAAATAGTAAAAAGAAAATAGTTATTAATAGTTTATTATTAACTTTAACAAGCTTTCGTATTTTATTTAATTGAATATCTTAACAAGTTAATAAAAATATTTAATTTCAAAAAGCAATAAAAATATAAAATACTTAGTTATCAAAGGTTTACTTATGAAAGAACTATAATAATATCATGGGATTGTGATGGATACCAAAATCTTAATCCACTGGTGAATGAGGTGGGGATGGGGTGGAGTTTTAACATATGGAGATGGCAATTGGGATGGTGAGATCCGCTCCAAACTCGTCCCACTTTCATCTCTAAATATAAAGTTCAAGTTCCGCCATTGCGCACAAAATTTTGCAATTTTTTTTTCATCATTTAGCTAATTAGACTCCTTGTGTCTCAGAAATTGAACCAATTTAGATTTGAACTCAGATGGAATACGAACAGGACGATAATTTTTGTCAAGCCAAACAACTGTGCCTTTTGCTTCCAAAATAGGCTGCAGAAAACATAATCAGAACTTTAGCAAGTAAAAGCAAACCCCAAAACCATTGCAAGGACTAAGGACGATAATGGCAAACCTCCTTATTTGGCAGCTTGAAGATGAAGTGATCAACGTATAAGCGAGCAGCAGAGGAACCAGAGATCCTCACCTTCACAACAAATCTGTCTCCCCTCTACTGGTGCAAAGACACCAAGGGCAAAATACATTACCGAAGTCTACTAGAAAACAGAGTAGCTTCTGAATAATGAACCATTTCTAGCTTCCACCAATTGCAGCACATTGCATAAGCAGACTGCCATCTTAATCAAGAAAAGGCTTTTTTTTTTAATCTCAATTATGTTTTTTTTTTAATCATTGTAAGTGATCCACATGAAAGATATACCCCCAGGCTTAGCATATAATTTTGGACAAGCCCTCCAGAAAGAACCTGTCTTCTTATGGCACTAAAACGTATGCTGAGCCACTGAGGCACTTGCAAATACCATATCACTGGAGTTTCAAACTTTAAGCCAACCTATGAGATCCTAACACACCTAACCAAATTAAATTCAACAGCATTCTATGCTCTAGAAGATCCTAACAAGGCTAACATAGTAAACATAATAGGTGTTCCATGCCCTACATTTTTGTTCAGTACTAAAGAAAACAAAGAAGCATCTTACAATTGCAACAGAAAGATCTACACATTTAGCACCTTACCATTTAAATATACAAACAGGGTTTAGTAGTTCAAAAATGATAAAGACAAAGACATACTCTTAGAGGGCCCAGGAATTTTAGAGATAACTCTGACAATGCCAATGCATCACCACTTCGAACAACAGCATCAGCATTGACACCCATCCTCTCCAAATATTCATGACGACCTGATTCAAATATCGACAGAGATTATCAATTACAGATGATCATAAAAATGAACCAAGTAAGACCTTTTCCACGCAGTAAAAAACACAAATGACATTTCAATGGGCCAGGCAAAAAGACAATACAATTTTCTCCATTCAATCCATTACATCAACAATTGCATAATTGGATTTATATTGACTTCATTCCATTCTCATCCTATTGCATCATTTCATTTCATCTGTAGTACAAGATCAAGAATATAGAGGAATGGCAGAGTGAAGTCATATTTTCTACAAATCACCCATGGGCTAGAACTGGCTCAACTTGTGTAATATGACATTCAACAGAATTCAGAATTTTGTATCAGAGTACTCTGCTTCAACAGAACTGAAAAAAAAAAACCACCACCAAAGGTTGATATCATAGAATCAATGACAATAGTAAATTAACCAAATAGGACAACACAAGGGAAAGAAGAAAACCAGCTCAGAAATAAGAATAGAGAAATTAAGACTAAGTGATGCTTGTGCACATTTTAAGATCCGAACTACCAATATACATTGAATACTAGCTAACATCAAGAACAACGATAGGTCAAGAAAGATGTAAGTTATGCTGAACAGTGGATTACAACCCAAATCGTCATATTTGGGTTCAAATAACTATAGACTCCATTTCTGTTATCAAACAGTGGTCCATGAAGTAATATTTTGTAGACCTCCAAAGTGGATCAGCAATTAATCCGAATACAACAGAAATGAATCATTTATTTTTTTTTGAGAAACAAATGCAAATCAAACAAAGCTACTCTGCACCTAACCAGTTCGACTTCTGAAATCTCGAAGAAGCAAATAAACAAACAACTAATTGGCAGAATGTCTAAAATGCCAAGCCAGTAAATTGAACAATGCCTATACGGAAGGTGAAAAAAAGTTCCCATAGCCATACCTCCCTAATAAGCAATTATATATGTAAAAAAAAAAAAAAAAAAAAAAAAAAAAAAAAAAAACTGATAAAGCAGCAATTAAGCTACCCAACAACTCGCATTACCACGCTGACAATAACTCGCATAAACGGCATTGTTGACAACTCCGTACTGATCCAGCTCGTAATCACGAACTTTTAGCTCAACATCAACAAACCTACTCATTCTACAAGTCAAATTTACACATAATAGCACATGGGTATCAATATCAAACACTAGAATTATCTACACAGTTACAAGAAAAGGAAAGAGTTTTAGTCAAATACCCTGTACCACCTTTGATATCAAGAAATGATAGTTCAGTGCAGCTTCTCACTGTGGGTAGAGACCGAACAAGCGACGGCGAAGGCAGTGGGGAAATTCGAAAGCGTACTGATGATGGAGGACAGTGGAGATGGATCCCCGATGTTTTGGGATGTGAGACAGGAGTTGTCACGTGAAATGGATAGAAAAATGCCTGCGCAGACATAGCTCGAGAGCGAGTGATGGAGATGAGAAATTGGTCAATTGGGCGAGTGCAAATGGGGAAATTGGCCGGTTTTCTTCTTTATGAGCATTACAATCCATGAAACAACAACTCTGCAGTTGTCTTAACTGTGAAAACGATCCCAGGTGCAGTGACTCGCTTCTACACGCTGACACCAACAGTCGGGGGTCACGCCAACGAAAAAGCAAAACCAATTAGAAGTTTCAATTGCCACTTTTTCTCTCTCTTCATATTTTTTCTCTCTTTATTTTTCTTTTTGAGATTTTAAGAAATTACCCCGTGTTTAATTGAATTTTAGATTTATTTATTTTAAATATAAATTATGTGAAATTCATTTCATCATATTAAATAAAAAAATTTATTTTCAAATTAATTCTATATTTTACATAGATTAATACCAAATGCAAAAGCTAAAAAAATAATTATAAGATGACGATGCTATTAAATTTATTCAATATGCTGATAAAATTTATTAATTTTTTATTTTAGAGTATAAGTGCAATTTTTTTTTTTAAATTAAGATAAAATTGTCTATTTTTCTGAAAATGAGTTATAATTATAAAAGAAATGATAAAGTTTGGCGTAAATTTGTTTAATAGACTTTAAATTTATATTGCCAAAATTCTTCCTCCTACATTTTATATTTATGTGCGACATTTAAGTTTGTCAATTTTTCTAATTTTAATTTAATACTATCTTCATTCTAAAAAAGTTGTTATTCTCAAAATTAAGAAAAAATAATAATAAATGAATATATATATGAGGATAAATTGAAAAATATAATAAAATTTATGAGTTGACAAGTAATTAATAGTATTTTCTTAAACTGTGTGAGAAAAAAAACTGAACAACCTTTTTAGGACGGAGGGAGTACTAATTATTATATATTAGTATCTTTACACATTAATTTGGTGCATAGTTCTGTAACATAGTTATTGTATTATTATATGACTCTTGCGTTGATCAATCTCCTTGATTCTTTATGTTGTTTTTTCATCAAGCTTTTTAATAATGTAAATTTAGAGTGTCAGTAAAACTAGAAACCTTTAAAATTTCAAATATGGTTATTGTATTAGTATGTATGATTCTTGCATTAATCAATCTCCTTAAATATTGAATTTTTCTTAATATCAAAGCTAAAAAAGCATAACACATCCTGCTGGAGTGTTATTTTTCTTACCATATCCTTCTCTTACTCCCTTTTTTTTATTTTTTTAATGGTGTTGATTGGTTTTTATTGAATTGTTTGCTTTTCTTCTCATCTTTTGTAATTTTTGTGTGCATATTAATTGCTAAAATAATAGTTATTGATTTTAAAGTGTCATGTGCGATTTTGCAGAAAACTATTTTGGATTGCATTTGATTGAATGGACTGTGTTGATAGTTGCCAAAGCAATTACATACCGTATAATTGGTGGTCCATGTTTCATTTATTTAACTTTTTTGTGAATAAACCAGAAGATGATTATAACTGGTCGTCCATATTTCATTTATTTAAGCTTTTTTGTGAATAAAGAGGGTTTATAATCGGTGGTCCATGTTTCATTTATTTTTCTTTGTGTTTTCTTTCCTCATTTCATTTTGGGTTAGTATGAATGGTGAATGCAATTCTGCAGAGGGTTCGGAAAAAGAGCAGTGAAAGAGGACCTGACCAATGAAATGAAAGTGTTCCTTCTATAAGTCTACAACTACTGCAACTCACAATTTACCAAGAGGGAAAATAACTGTAATCATTCCAATACCAATCTATTTCAGTTTGATCCTAACAAAAAATTTAAAAAAAAAAAAAATAGACTCAGAAAATGGCATATGTTTTGTATATATATGATATATGTTATGCATATGTTTGGTATTTTTTTGAGCAAATGGTATATATCTGGTATATTTTTCAGTTTGTTCACAAAAGAACTAACCCAAAAATAGTATATATTTGATATATATCTCTTTTGTATATATATGATATATGTTACATATATGTTTTGTTTATTATTTTGAGCAAATGGTATATGTTTAGTATATTTTTTTAGTTTGATTACAAAAAGAACAGACCCAAAAAATAATGAGTTTGGTATCTGCTTTTTATATATATGGTATATGTTATATTTATGTTTGGTATATTATTTTGAGCAAATGGTATATGTTTGGTATTTTTTTTAGTTTGATAAAAAAAAAAAGACACATAAAATATTATAAGTTTGGTTATATATATATATATGGCATACATTATGCATATGTTTGGTTTATTGTTTTGAGCAAATGGTATATGTTCGGTGTTCGGTATTTTTTTTTTTAGTTTTTTCACAAAAAGAACATATCTAGAAAATGGTACATGTTTAGTGTCTTTTATATATATATATATATATATATATATATATATATATATATATATATGGTATATCTTACATATATATTTGATATATTTTTTAGTTTATTTACAAAAAAGAACAGACCCGTAAAATGATATGTGTTTGGTATCTATTTTGTAAATATATATATGGTATATGTTGCGTATATATTTAATATATGTCTATTATATGTTTAACATTCAGTGTACATTTACCAAGTCCAAAGAAATAACATCCATTTCATGTCATTTTTTGTATATATTTTGTACATATTTATAAATTTATTAATTCATTGAATGGACTGTGTTGATAGTTGCCAAAGCAATTAAATACCATATAATTGGTGGTCCATGTTTCATTTATTTAAGCTTTTTTGTGAATAAAGCAGAAAATGACAGAAAATGATTATTTAAGCTTTTTTGTTAATAAAGCAGAAAATGATTATAACTGGTCGTCCATATTTCATTTATTTAAGCTTTTTTTGTGAATAAA